>JAGPOW010000261.1:142154879-142165742 GCA_030014935.1 Caiman crocodilus
GGGCAGAAAACAACAGAATGCAATTCAACAAGGAGAAATGCAAAGTGCTGCACCTAGGGAGGAAAAATGTCCAGCATACCTACTGCCTAGAAAATGACCAGTTTGGTGGCATGGAAGCAGAAAGGGATCTTGGAGTCCTAATGGACTCCAAGATGAACATGAGTTGGCAATGTGACAAAGCCATCAGAAAAGTCAATGGCTCTTTACTGTGCATCAGCAGATGCATGATGAACAGATCCAAGGAGGTGATACTTCCCCTCTATCAGGCGCTGGTCAGATTGCAGTTGGAGTACTGCATGCAATTTTGGGCGCTGCATGTCAAGAGGGATGTGGATAATCTGGAGAGGGTCCAGAGAAGGGCCACTCGTACGGTTAAGGGCTTGCAGGCCAAGCCCTATGAGGAGAGACTAGGGCACCTGGATCTTTTCAGCCTCCGCAAGAGAAGGTTGAGAGGTGACCTTGTGGCTGCCTATAAGTTCATTACGGGGGCATAGAAGGGAATTGGTGGGGTTTTATTCACCAAGGTGCCCCTGGGGGTTACAAGAAATAATGGCCACAAGCTAGCAGAGAGCAGATTCAGATGGGACATTAGGAAGAACTTCTTCACAGTTGGAGTGGCCAAGGTCTGGAATGGGCTCCCAAGGGAGGTGGTGCTCTCCCCTACCCTGGGGGTCTTCAAAAGGAGGTTAGATAGGCATCTTGCTGGGGTCATCTAAACCCAGCACTCTTTCCTGTCTATGCAGGAGGTCGAACTCAATGATCTATTGAGGTCCCTTCTGACCCTAACATCTATGAATCTATGAAGGGGCATCTGCAGGCAACCTCATAGTCACCTGATGAGATAGAAGCAGGGCTCTGGGCATATAAATACTGTCCAGAGCCAAAGCAATACAGTCTGGTCCTGCAAACTGTAGGGGAAGAAGCTCCTCTTAGGGAAGTTGCAATAGGGTATTAGATGGACTGCTGAGTTGCCTTAGGGAATACCAGTGAGACTCAGGGAGCTTACAGGGATATAACTCAAGGCAGGGATTATGTTTTTAGCTAGCAAGGGCTGCCCCAAGGACTTGTTTGCTTACCCTAAAGTGGGAGAAGTTTTTCTTCTTAAAGGGGCAGTGTTTTCCCTTTTGTTGATGTTGATAGGCCCAGAAAGGAGAGTTTATAGCCAGGAGGCTTATCTTTTGATTACAGTCCATCCTAGTAGTTTGGGTTGGGGCTGTGAAGGGTGGTCTTTGGAGGTCCCATTAGTGCCTTAGGCGCATGTGATTGCCTTGAGCCTGGCTAGGGCCAGGTCCAAGGCAGAACGGGTGCTAGACCTGGAGCTGGGCAGGGTGTGGGGACCCAGAGCCCAGGGCCTATACAGTGGCCCTGGTTAGAAGGCCCAGCTAGAGAAAAGGGGTGGAAGCCAAGAAAACCAAAGCCCCAGCAGGAGAGTGACAATACAATGATGCCTGTGAGTCTTGGGATGTGGTATAGTGGAAGGACAAAGCCACACAGTGAGCCATAAAGGCCTTACGGTGCCCTGGGGAGCATGAATGGGCTGAGGGTGTCTAAGCAGCTGAAGGGTAGGATCGAGGCCAGCGGTGCAGGAAGGAGCTATTGGCTAGTGGATGGAGGAAGGCTCACTGTAGGACTCTCAAAACAACCTCCCTTTCTATGCAATAAGTACATCAAGGTGTGGTGGCAGAGGAGGACATGAGTTAGGGGCCACCAGGGGGCATCATGGCTGCCCCTGGGACCACAACATGCTACCATACTTTAACAACTGAAGTTACTGGGCTAAAACATCAGAGGGCCCTCTTCCAGTGTCTAAATTGTCAGGAGCTGTGCTTACAAGTTTTCCTAGCAGACCTGCACTGGAGCTAGATCTAACCCCTACTGAGAATACCCTGCTTTTAACCACTCCTGAAATCTTCCCCCAAAACTTTGTAGAAAATGTTTGCATGTTGCGGTGAGCTAGTCTTTCTTTTTTTGTCAGGAAGTTTATAAGTGTTTTAGATTAAAACATGCTTGAGAATAAACATTTATTAGCTGATTTGAAGCTGTGATTGCTCTCAGGGTTTAGCACTTACTGCTTGGCAGGGACAAGGTTTTAGTTAGGAAAGAGCTGCCCCAAGACATTGTGTAATGTGAATGCAGTATGTGTGACAGCAGGTGAAACTAGGAGGGCAGTCTGCAGAGCTGTGCTGCCTGTTAATTTGGACAGCAACTCTCAGGGCTTGGGGCGGCAAGGGAAAAAAGAAGAGGAAGTTTGAGGCTGGAGTAGGGAGAAGGAAAAGCAGCGTGGAGGTAGAACTGGTCAGCCCTATGCAGAGGAGTGCACAGTGGAGCCAGAGATCTTACTGGCTCAGTCAGATAGGACCATGGACTGAAGGAGCTGCACTTGGATTTGGGGGCAGCTGCAGGCTGTTGTTTGAGTGCTGTAGGGATTAAATCAGGGGTGGTTAATTACTTTGGCTGGAGGGCCGCTTTAGGACTTCTGGTGAGCTGTTTTGGGCTGGGGAAGAGGAGGGGGTGTTGATGGATTGGGGCAATTGAGCCTATTCGGTCCTGGGCCCTTCTGCCTTGCACCTGCCACTAGGTACTGCTGGACTGAGCAGGTGGGAAAACGGGGTCTCCGTGGGTACTGGCCTGGGACCCCCACAGGCAGGGCGCACGTGGCCAAGCAGATGGGATGGGGCTGCAGGCAGGGGAGCAGCATCTGGGAGCAGGACGGCCAGGCAGGGGCCAGGGCCGGGATTGCTGGGCAGTTGCAGCATGGGGCTGGGGCCTAGGGCAGAACTGCAACCTGCTCAGCAGGGTGGATGGGCCAGACTGCCAGAGCAGTGGGGCTGGGTCTAGTGGCAGTGGTGACACTAATGGCTGCAGTTGGAAGAAGCCGCTGGTGGCAGGACTTACAGGAAGTGCAATCTGGCTGCCATGCTGCCCTAACCATGCCTGGGAGCGATGAAACTGGCTGCATGTACCAAGGCCTAGGCTGGCCCCTGTGCCTGGGACAGGTGGGGGATGAAGGACCTATCGCAGGCTAGTTGAAATCTGTTGGTGGACTGGATCTGGCTTATGGGCTCTATTTTGTCCACCCCTGAACTAAAGGTTTGTTGAGGACACCTCCAGAGGTATAGGGGGAAAATTAAGGTGTTGAGTATATGTTACCACAGTGTTGAAATTTCTTTACCTTTTACTTGTTCCCTCCCTTTGGCCTGTTGGCTTATGATCCTAACCCCTGTGATTTTCTGTACAGAAGTGGGAACCCCCTCTTGCTGCTTGTGCCAGTGTCTGGGGCTGCAGGGTTGGCACAATTCTTATTGAAATGCTTAATTGGGGCTTTACATTGTATTATATCCTCTAATTAAGTAGGAAGTACTATAGCAAAAATGCCACTTTTAGAGAAATCTTGTAGGATTACAAGGATAGAATTTAGAAAGATACATCTGAGCCTTTGCAGTGAAGGAGAAAAAAATCAGTGTTTTGCCTGCCCTACTACCATGGAGTCACTTTACTGTGGAAATAAGCATGTTTCTATTGCAAATGAAAGCTTGAAGCACTATTAAGAGGATGGAGGCCCTGTGTCATTACTCCTTTGATTCCTGCTTTCTCTTTGTTCCCAGAATGACATCATCTTTAGGGTGAAGGAGCTTATTATGCATATACAAATTTGCTTGGAAATATAAATATATAAATGCTCCAAACATGCAGTGTGGGTGCAAAATCACTCCTAATTTATTGCTTAGTTAGTAAGCAGTTGGTTCTGCAAACACTTGGGCATCTGAGTAGCATTACTGGAGCACTTGATTCCATTAACTTCAAGCAATCTTCTGACAGGAGGAGGGCTACCCATGTGAATAGATGTTGGTAGAATTGGACCAAAATTAGTACTGAACCTTATTTTAGAAAAGGTCTAAATTGATTAGATTGTATGAGTATGACCATCACCTGAATATTATCTCTGTACTTAGTAATTCAAAAGTAAAAATAAAGTTAAAAGCAGGGAATATGCCTATAATGTTATTATATGTTCTCCAGTTTGAAAATAGAAAATTTTTTTTTGGTGATTTATACATTGACTAATGTCTTTGTTCTTAAAGAGAAGCAAGGCTTTTGTGATATCTTTCATTGGACCAACTGTATAGTCAGGAGTGCTGCTGGATGAGCTTTCAAGCATCAGGCATCTTTCCTCAGGTCACTTCATTCTTAAAATGAGGAGCATGAAAAATCCTTAAATTTTGGCAAACGTTTCTCCTCTGTTGGACTTGCATTTAAAGGGCTGCACTACACATCTCCAATCCTGCTGGGAGTGTAAATCTATGATAAGAAGACATAATTTGCCTTTCTTTGGGTTGCTGAATGTCCTGTACAGAGAGGTTACAGAATTATACTAGACCTCACATACTTGGTGTTCCTGTGATCATCTTGTTGAGATTCAGCATGCATCCATTCCTCTATTTTGGGATCAGTTGAAGGCTTATCCTTAACTGTCCCAAACCACAGAAGTTATCCCACCCTGCCTATATATTACCTTTCTCTGCCCCCATGTGGGAGGCCAGGAGAGATGCATAATGAGCACACTGATTGTTAGAAGAATAAGAACAGGAAACTAAATAGAACATTTTTAGGAATCACTTCCCACTTGTCTCTTTTTCTGTGCCTGGCTCTAATTCTGAATGGCAAGACAGAAAGTGGGAGGCAGAAGGCTCAGATGGACTTCTTGCTCTGTGCTTGAATGAATTGTACAGATACTGTTTAGCCTTGGGCCCTGCTCGGGAAGGAGAGGTTTTGGGGGTGGACTTATTGACAGGGTTTGTAATATGCATGATCAACAGCTTTGGGACTAAAGAGCATGCTTGGGTGTGGCTTAGATAGCAGTATAGATGTGACTTATTCATATTATACCTTTCCCAAAAAAGACTCAGGGCAGCTTACGTTAAAAGAAAAGAAGAACTTAAAAAAGCAACTAGAATATTAAAATTAAATACAGGCCTACTAAACAACATACTGGCCTAGCTGTGCTTGTCTGCTCAAATAGGAAGGTCTTGCATCAACTCTGAAAGATGTCCAGGCTTGGGTTCTGGCAGCACTCAAGAGAGAAGGTGTTTACTCGATGAGGAGCAGCTGCCAAGTCTTGCCAAGCAGATTTGATGTACTGATGGCACTTGCAGGAAGCTGCCCCTGGCTGACATAAAGATCATGATGGGGCATAAGGTGGCCCCTTAGGTATGTAGGACTAAGGCTGTGAAGGGCCTGATAGGTCAAAACCAGACCTTGAATTGCACCCAAAATGCTACTGGTAGCCGGTACAGATACTGGAGGATTGGAACAATGTTTTCCTGGTGACCTACACCTGTCAGAAAGCAGGCCACTATGTTCTGTACCAGCTTCCTAATTAATGTCTGTACCAGCTTCTGGATGTTTTTTTGATGGCACCCCTGTGTAGAGCACATTGCAGTAGTCTAGCCTTGAAGTTACAAAGGCAGAGATGATGGTGACCAGATCAGTCTTCTCAAGAGATGGGGTTGAGGAAAGGTGCTCCTAGTCACTGCCACCATTTGAAGATCTGGATGGAGCAAAGGATCCAGAAGCACCCAAAGTTGTGAAACTGAGAGATGAAAGGAGGCTGAAACTTATCAGCGACACGTCCCAATCCCACCAAAGTCAAGTGGTCTGCCCACTGCCATCACCTCTGTCTTGTCTGGACTCATCTTCAATTAATTCACCCTCATCAAGTCCCCAACTGCAGCCAGCAACTAGGAAAGAACTGAGACTGTAAGCCAGGGTCAGAGGAGAAGGAGAGGTAGAGTTGGGTTTCATCTGCATTCCAAATCTCCACATACTCTCACCCAGCAACCTTATATACACATTGAGCAGAAGGGATGATATGATGTAGCCCTGAGGGACCCCCTGCAACATGAAAGATCCCAATGGGATGATGAGCATGCATTCACTACCAGCCTTTGTAACCTACTTGATAGGAAAAAGCAGAACCAATTTAGAGCAGTCCCATGAATACCCACCAGGTCCTGTAAATGCTTTATTAGCACCTCATGGTCAACTATATTGATGGCTGCTAAAAGATCTAGTAAGAATAGCAGGGCACAATTTCCCCTATTGATCTTCAGGTGAAGACTGTCTACCAAGGCTATGAGTGCAGTCTGGGTGTTTGTTATAGCCAAGGCAAAAGCTAGACTGGTAACGATTTAGGAAACTGGCATGAACCTGGAGTTGTCAGGCAGCCACCTGTTCAATAACCTTCCCCAAGAAGGGGAGGTTGGATACAGGGTTTAATTGGCTGGAGGAGTCCATGTCAAGAGATGGTTTCTTGAGCAGAGGCTGGACAATCACATATATGAGAACATCCAGTCCCTGCTCTCTCAAAGGAGGCATTGGGATCCCCTGTCAGCAGTGGCCCCAATCTCCCCTGAGGGACCGGCTTTCACAAGCCAGGAGAGGCATGGATTTAATTCATAACTGGCTGTCAGGACCCAGTCCTGAGCCCCCAACCTACAGGCTCAGGGTAAAGCACCAGCTCAGTCTTCCGCTATGCCGCAACTCATGGACAACAGTAGAATGGCAGGGAAAGGGACCTGCTAGGAAAAAGCCTTCTACTTCGATTCCCTGATTAGCTGAGAGACCCAGGCTGCTGATTGGTTCCTCCAGTATAAATAAGGCTTCATGTTTCCTGTGGAAGTTATCTGAACAACAAGGTTCTTGCTGCCTGTGGGCTGCCCTGGTGTGTCCTTGCTCCTGTATCCAGATCTGACCACTCACTGCTGACCCTGCCTGGAATTTCACCTCTGCCTCTGCCACAAGACTTGCACTGTTTGGAACTTGGCTCTCGCAAGGTACCTACCCAGCTTGTCTTGTCTTTTATTCTGACTTTGATGTGGACTCTGACTCATTGGGTTTGACCTCACTGTTCCTTGGACCTCCGGTTATCTTCTCATGTCAACCACTAGGCAGACTTCCCATGGTTGTGTGTGACACTGGTCACCCTTATCTCCTCTCCCTTTCCCCCACTCCCCCCAAGCATATTCTCTGCATCAATGGGTGATAGCAATTTAAAGTGATCCATATAAATAGGATGAGACTGAACTTCCTTATCTCCAGGCTCTGATTCTGCAGCAAAAATAGTGTTCCACAAACTGCAGGATATGGGTGGTGATTTTTTCTTCTTCTTTTTTTTTTTTTTGTCTGCAAAGTTGGTGGCAAACTTGTCACAGAGGACTGAAAATGACTTGTTTTCCAGGCAAAAATATGCTGGATTAACCAAGCCATTCATGACCTGGAACAGTTCTACTGGAAATACCCTATTGATGGGAAAGTAAAATTAAACAATTCTCTAAGCAGGGAGTCAGATGATCTTTTTCTACAAGGTAATCTTGCTGATGATGCTGAGACTCTAATCCATGGTACTAATATGTTTATGGGAAATAACTACCCTATTTAGGGCCTCCCTGATAACAACACAGATTATTAGGAAATCTTCTAAATATGGTTCCTGACAGAATGAAGGTTGCAAACTCATGACTTCTCTTGAATTTATCACCTGGGGAAAGCCAACAAAAGCTCCCTTCCCCAGAAAATCAACAAAACCCATTTCCTGTTTCCTTTGGCCCTCATTCCTAAAACATCCGACTTTTATCATATACCCTATCAACAGAGAAAGTACCCAAGCAGTATCTATTGAATTAGACCTTTTCTCTATATCTCTTAATGGACATAGAAAGGATAAACCTTAGCACTCTTCTACTTAAGAGAAATTCATGCCTCTTCTGAGAATGGGCCACTGCTAGTTGTCCAAGAAAAGCTTAGAGGTAAATATAAATACGTATTTTTCTCTAGGTTCCCAATATATAAATGGGCTGGAAGGGATCTCAGAGGACATCTGGTCCAACCCACTAAATGAATGAAGGAATGTTAGCCCTGCACCATGCTTAACCAATGCTTATTTGAGCTTCCTTATGACATTGTCCAGTGAAGGAGACTCTACAGCTTCCCTAGGTGGCCTGTTTTACTGCCTTACTGTTTGTAGCAGTAAGGAAAATTTTCCTGACATCTAATCTAAATCTATTTTGCTGTAGTTTAAAACCATTGTTTCACATTCTGACCTCTGCAGCAAAGGAGAGAAGTTGTTCTACATCTTCTATAGGGCAACCTTCTTAAATATTTGAAAACTGCTGTCATTCCCCCCCCCCCCACTTAGTCTCTGTTTTTTCCAGTGTTCAAGGAGACTTCCTGCTTTCCAGCTGTCCATGCAGTACTGAGCACAGCCAATAGTTGCTCACCTGAACCCACTGACTGTGGGTGAAATCTTGGCCTCATTGACATCAGTGACAAAAGTCCCACTAGTGTAAATGGGATAGGGGATTTCACCCTGTGCAAGCTCAGCAGTCCTCACTTAAAGGATTGGAGGCCACAGCTGTGCCCTGCTCCACATTGACCCTCAGAAATGTTGAGCTACAGCATGAAAGGAGGGTATACTGCATGCTTCTGGGGAGGGGGGGAGGACCTGGACAGCCACATGCTACCTCTATGCTGGGGTACTTTAGGCTGAGACTAGATGGTTATTTGCCACTTGTATCTATCTGAGATGCTCGAGCTCAGTGTTACTAGGGCCCCCACTACACATTGTACATATTATGCAATTACCTTGTTAATTGCACAATAAATTTAGATTGATTACATGTGCAAATTAACTGTGGTGCCTTAAAAGTCCAACTAGCTATAAAGTTATTGCTCAAAGATGTGTAATAACTTTTATAGATCACTTCTATCCAGCTTTAATTTGCATGTGTCTGCTGCTGGGAGACCACAGAGGCTGTGATCTCCCACCCACTGGTGGGGAGCACAGTGTCCCTTCAAGGCTGGGAGATCACAGACACTATGATTGCCCAGCCGTGGGGAGGACTTCACACAGTGGTTGTCTCCCAGGCTTTGCAATCTCCCACCTTTTGGGGTGCAGTGCTTCGCATATCTCTAGGGCTGGGCGATCGCAGTCATGCCCCATGGCTGCCAGGGCTCAGAGTCCCAGCTGCAGGAGCCTGCTTCTTGCTGATGTGGAGGAACCCAGGACTGGGCTTCTCCTGCACTGGTAATTAGGCGTGACAGGATCTAAGGCATGAATCCACAATCATGCTTCCTGCTATGCACTTATGACATGGCAGGAGGCATGATTGTGTGAATCGTGCATTAGGTCCATTAGATCCCAACACGCCTTTACCTGCATGTATAGAGGAGGCCTAGGATATGCCTGTGAATTACCACAAATGTAAGTAGCATTTCGTGCTTCATGCCATTTGGGAAGCGGCTTGATGTGGTGGCTGCCTATGTTACCCATTTTCCATTTAGGTAGCAACAAACCCTTAACTGAAGCGTGCGACTCTGAGTTCTTATTTACTTGGCAGCTCTATTTCTAAAAAGAGAAATGTGGCACAATACATGCCTACCTCATAGTTATGTTACAGATGGTACAACACTGAGAGACTGAAGGAGGCAATGTTGTTTTAATGTTGATTGTAACCCTGGAGCTCTGATCTCTCTTGGCAATGAAACAAAATCTGTGAAACAGTTTTTCACAGCTAACAGTGGCTGCTCTTAGCAATCCATGCTTTTCCACGTTGGCTGTGGAGCCAGGCTGCTACAGCCAAAACACAGTATTACCACATGTGCAATTTGTTGTTATGATTGTTTGTATCCCCCACCCATAGTTTGAGTGAATTTGAGATCAATGTGACTATTTTAATTTATCAGCTTCCATTTATATAGTGCTGTAATATTCCAAAACACTAGTGTTATGTCTATAAATAATGGCATGAAGGAAATACTGTGCTGGGAAGAGGCATTCCAGAAAAGGTATTGTATGGTTCGTAATTTGTACTACGTCAAGTGTTGAAACGTTTTTTTTGCTGTTATTGTAACTTTAGTCTGTAGAATACAGCACAGAAAATGTGAATAATAGGCTGTATCCTTGGCTACTGCTCTGACTGGTTTGTGCAGGCCAGGCAACACAAAGCATCTCACAGGCCTGTTTACCTGTACACCTAAGGGATTTCTTTGCTGTGCAAGAAGAATCCTTGAATAGCACAGATACAAACTAGCTGGCTTTTATGCTGTCCCCTGCTGGCTCCTGGTATGGAAGGTAATTTGAAATTGTGGCTGGGATGTTACTCCACTTGAGTAATGCCAAGCTGAAGTCTCTGCCTTAGATGGGTGGGGGGCAGAGGGTGAGTAGTTTGAAGAATGCCTGATGCTGTCCTAAATTTATGCCAGTCTTAAATTCATCTCAAGATGGGATACCCACAAATGCCCCTTTTTCAAGGATTTTGTATAGGCTGCGTACTTGTGTATATTAGGCTCTCAGTCCTAAAGTGTTCAAGCATGGAAATACCCCAGGCAAGATCCAGGGCCCATTATGCTAAAACCTGAATAAAGTCAGAATAAGAGGCAGACAATTTTGGGAGGAGGTGAGGGAATAGCTTACAACCACAAGCGAAGTGAAGAACTCTAAATGATAGCTCTACAATATTTAACTGTTTAAATAAAAAATCATTTGTAATGGAATTTTAGATAGCAGATTAGCTAAACAGAGTGACAGCACAGAGGAGAGGGGGTGTTAGAGTGGAGTATTTTAAAGTCAAGAGGGACAGCTGCATTGAAGGAAGGTGGAATGACGCTGAACAGAGGAGACTGAGTGAGGAACAGGGCTGCCACAGGCTGTGCATCTTCTGTGACAGGCTGCCTAATCTTACCAGCCCATGTCTCAATCAAGCCTGAGTTGTAGCTGAAACCCAGTGATTCTTAACTGAGGTCCTGCAAGATCCTTTTAAGGGTGTCATGCTGCCACCAGTACCATGTAGAACTGCCTCTCTGTTT
>JAGPOW010000261.1:142175173-142211884 GCA_030014935.1 Caiman crocodilus
TCCGCCAGCTTGTGACCGTTATCCCTGGTCACTCCTGGCAGCGCACGGGGGAACAGGGACTCCCCCAACACCTGCTGATCCCCCCTGACCAGTTTGTAGTCCCCCCTGACCAGTTTGTAGTAACATTTGCCTGCAGCCTTGGATAATAGGCCATGGGAACGATTAGAACTATCCCCGCTAGAGTGAATTCTCATGATCTGGATGCCAAATAAAAATGATGACCAAAAGCAGTGACTGAGGGTTCATGGAGACAAAAGCCATGGAATGAGGGGAGTTACCTTCAGTGCTTCAACATTCACTATACACTCCCACACCAATGACTGGATATGTCCAAAGGCATAGTTACTAAGCCAACCTTTCTGTTCTCCTACAGATGAGTCCTCATCCTTATAGCCTCAGACTGTATACTGTGTCATTTCCCTTTCCATTCCCTTTGCTGCACACTGGGTGCATCTACATGTGCACCTGACTATGCGGTTGTTACTGCACAGTCATTTAGTACTTGCTTTACTGCACAGTCCTGGCACCACACAGGTTGTTTCCAACCCTACTGCTCAGTAGCAATGAGCTATTGACTGTTGCTACTGCGCAGTACTGGTGGCATCGTGGTTCATGCCTGCTAATGCTATATCACCATAGCTCATCACTACAGCAGTATAGTGTAGACATGCCCACTGTCTACTTACTCTAAAGAGACAGGACTTATTTCTGGCTCAGGGGAAATTGCGGACAAGAGGGTGTGATGGTTGGTGGCTTTTTTCTCCATTAATCTCAGGGTCCTTGCATTCTAAGTTGTGATTCTGATAGCTTCTTTTCAGTCAGCCTCACCTCAGTCTCTGGAAAAACCATGGAGCATATCCTCAAGGAATCCATTTCCAAACATTTGGAGGAGAAGAGGGTGACTTTTTTAGGAGCAGTCAGCATGGATTCACCAAAGACAAGTCATGCCTGACCAACCTGATTGCCTTCTATGATGAGATGACTGGCTCTGTGAATGCAGGGAGACCAGTGGATGAGGTACACTTTGATTCTAGCAAGTCTCTTAATATGGTCTCCCACAATCTTCAGCTTGCCTGCGATAATTACAGGCTTATGAATGTAAGGTGCATAGAAAACTGGCTGGAGCATTGGGCTCAGAAAGTAGTAATCAATGGCTTGATGTCTAGTTGGCAGCTGGTGTCAAGTGGAGTGCCTCAGGGGTCAGTCTTGAGGCTGGTTTTGTTCAATATCTTCATTAACAACCTGGAAGATGGTACAGAGTGCACCTTCAGCAAGCTGGAAGATGACACTAAACTGGGGGGAGCAATAGATACGCTGGAGGGTAGCGTTAGAATTCAGAGTGACCTAGACAAATTGAAGGGTTGGGGCAAAATGAATCTCATGAAGTTCAATAAAGACAAGTGCAAAGTCCTGTGCTTAGGATGGAGCAAACTTGTGCACCAATACAGGCTGGGGGCTGACTGGTTGGGCAGCAGCTGTAGAGAAAGAGACCTTGGGCTATAGTGTGCAGTAAGATGAAGATCGGCCAACAGTGTACCCTCACATGCTGTTATCCTTCTTGGCAACTGGATTACATTGGTAGGACTGTTGCCAGCAGGGCAAGAAAAGTAACTATTTCCTTCTTCAGCACTGGTGAGGTCACATCTGGAGTAGTGTGTTCAGTTTTTGGCCCCCTCACTGAAGAAAGGATGTTGACAAATTCAAGAGTCCAGTGAAGGGCGGTGAAAGTGTAAGGAGATGAGGGGGGCAGATCCCCAGGTACCTTTCACCCCCCCTCTGCACCTATCCCAACCCCATTCACCTAACTCCCTGCAACCTCTCCCTATTTGGGGGTTGTTATGGAACCTCCCAGTTTAAATGGTTAGAACCTTTTTTGGTGCTAATATTGTCCTTTTTCTGTCTAGTCTTTAGACTTATTTATAGCCCAGAGTCATGTCCCTTCGCAGTCTCTAATTTGCTGGGCTGGACAAGCCAAGTTCTACTAGTCTTTTTGTCTCACAGGATAGACTCTTCATTCCCTTAATTCTCCTAATAACTTCTCTCTGAGTTGGTTACAGGAGTCCATGTTTCTTAAACGTGGATGGCCAGGTTAGGTACACTGTATTTTAGACCAAGGAAGCTCTTGGGTCATCTGCTCCCAGCTTAGACAGAAAGAACAGGTTGCTCCTACAACTCTTGCTGCCAGACAGAGGACAGGGGCTAAGTTTGAAAGTCTCTTTTTGTCTCTGTCATGTCTCAGCCACAGCTGCAGAGCTCCATCTACTTGCAATCCACAGCCAAGAAACGTCACTTAAAGACAGTTGCCTCATTCCTTTCTTTTACATAATGATCAGGGCCCACATTTTGCCTTTTAAGAAGCAGCCATTAGTTCTGTCTCTTTGCTTTATAATAACTCAGTACTTGGATTACTTGCTCAAGAAGTAGTAGGACCTGGGTTCTGTTTCCTTCTGGGCCTACAGAGGTTCAACACCCATAACTCCAGAGTATAGCAACCATCAATCTATAGGCTATTCCAAGCATGGGCATTCTTCTCTTGGTAGAGATGGGCCGTTGTGTTACCAAAGATACAGGATCCATTGGGCCTAAAAGATTGCAAGAGGGACTAACTTGGTATGTTAGGGTTAGGGTACTCACCAGGGAGGGAGGATGCTCCAAAATCTGTCTATCCATTTTCTTCAGTGGATGCTTACTGCCAACTGCAAGAACAGTTCTAGGAGGCAGGGGGAGTTGTAACTGAATTTTGTGCCAGGCCTGATCCAGACTGTTAGGCCTTCTCTGCATGCCTATTAGATTAAGTCCCCCTGGAAGTTTTTAAATAGAGAAGCAAATTGTTTCTGGATCCTGATCAGGGTTACATATGAGAGATGACAAGCTGCTGGCCCTGTCAAAGCTGATGCAGTTATGGATATACATAGATATAACTTTTAGTGGCCATGGAACTTTTTTTTTTTTTTTTAATACCTTAAAAAGGGTGGGGGGAGAGGTGGCTATGGATTTTGCATGCTGCCAGGTTTAGGTTAAGATGGTAGCAGGGTGGTGGTTCTGGGTTCATCATTTTGTAAGGGCCTAAATTCTGCTCATATGACTTTCAGATCTGCCTATTTAAAAATACAGTGCTGCTATGCACTAATTGTTTATTTGTAGCTTTTTAACCCTAACATGTTGCTAGTTGGCCCTTTTGTATAGTTCTCTGCCCTGGAGTTCTCTAAATAGCCTTAACTTGCTCCTTCCTGTCTAAAGCACAGAATGCCATGAGCAGTTTCTTAAGGAAATAATCCTTCTTGCTACAGTACTTTAGGACAATAGTAAACTACAGAAAATCTTTAATTGGTCTCTTTCATCTTGGTTTATTGAGATCTCATTCCCCTTATCATAGGGTACCTGTAGACATGTGGGGATGCTTCTCTGTTGCACTGTGTAATTACAATACGTTGGAGCAGACTTGCTTAATCAAGTTTCCTGGAGTGTGCTAATTAGTGCACTCCGGCATCCTCCACATCTTGTGTATTCAGCATCTCTGTACTTCATAATAGTGGTGGGGGAGCTTCATCAAAGTTTGTCAAATGAGCTTTAGTTAAAGTGCCTTTGCCTCCATTTTAATTTAGAGTGGGATCCACCATTTTTTTTAAGGTGTTCTGTGCTGTGAATGTCTGTCTAGTAATGGCTGTAGAGCACTTTCTGTGCAATTAAGTGTAATGTCTCTTCCTAGCCTTATTGTACTCTTACTTTCATTCTGTGCATTTTTTATAATTTTTTGTTTTGTTCAATCTTCTAATTTGTATTCATTTCTATTATTCATCTTCTGTTGGTTTTTGTATCTCTTCTGTTTAGATTCCTCTATTTCTTTTTATGACTTGCATCCCTTCATAGAGTTTAAAGCCAGAAGGACCTGCTGTTTGACCTTTAGTCAATTTTCTCATAATTGTCTTTAGTCTTCGGGAAATTAGTCCTTTTGGAGCACTAAGTACATAGATAATGGTTGGAATATTCTTCTGTTGAAAGCAATCCCTAGACAATATTCAGCTTCGAGTCTACTGATTAATTCATCTTTATCCGTCGTAATGAGGTCCAAAATAGTTGTCTTAACTTGGAAAAAATATTTATAATTTCTAGAAACTGCTGATTTACTCTGGCTTGTCTGAGAGCTCTCTAGCAGTTTCTCCCAAATTAAGTCCACCTTAACAGCACACTTTTTTTCTTTCCACGCATTAGAGAAAGGTGCTGAAGGTAACTTATCCTTTTCTTAGGTTTGATCTGGTGTCTGCCCCAGTTCTCCTGCAGGATTTATTAGCTAAGTCTTGTAGGCTTTGTTAGCTAGCACATCCATACACAGTTAAGAACCTGTGGTTCTGAATTACCAATAACTATGGAATAAGTAATGCACGTCTGTCTCCACACCTCATTTACCCATCCTCTTGTTCCTAAACAAGGATTTTAACATTCCAGTCTATGCACATTGTTTCAGTAATGCCAGTTATCCTCTTTATTCAATGAGAAGTTGTTTTTTTTTTCTTGTCTAGTACCTACACTCTAAAATTGATTATATAAGAAAATGAAAACTTTCTTCTCTCACAGCAGTTCAGTTTGCTTGCAGCAAACTGAATTTGTACTATTTTTGCTTCCTTAGCACCCTTGCCTTGCCTTGCTCCTGGTTGTTACATCCAGTCACTGTTTGAGATTAGCCATCCTATTTGTGAGATGCAGCACATCCTATTTAGACAATTTCTTTTCCACTACAATGTGGTGTACAATGGTGTTCCACCAAGTCAAAACCTTCAGCTCCAACATTCATTATGTAGCCAGCATTTCGTGTTCAAAATGTTGTGCCATCTACCTACTTCTAGGTTTCTGGGACTAGAAGAACTTCCAGGAAGATCACTTGGACTTCTGTCATCTTCAATTCTCTTCCAAGATCCTTTTAACATTTCTGATTATATGGGTTATTAGGTGTGATGCCATGACAGTGTTTCAATATGTGTCATGACCAATGAGGATTTGTCAGACCATCCTCAATCCTATCTAGTTTATATACATGCTATATTTTCACCTAGGGACGTGGCAATAAGTTCTACTATTCTTGTGGCTTTGCCAAATTCTCTATCCACTCTTCAATGTGAAGTCAGCAGTGACAAGAGTCTTCCTTCTTAGAGTGGTGAAAGAATTGCCTTTAGTACCTACTTGTTTCATACTGCAGGAATGCCCCCCCAAGTTCATCTCCAGTAGCTTCTTTTTCTCCATGAGACAGGCTCCTTAGAAGCTGATTCACTGGCCATGTCTACACAATACCCTTTGATCGAGGCTCAGTTTCCTTGGGTGTAACCTACAGTGGAGTAAGTGCTCCCAGGCAGGCATCTATATATGCAGGGACTAGGGAAGAGATTTGCTGCTCTCAGCACCAAACTTCCTGTAGCCTTGCAATGGGCCCCTGCTACTACCAGGGAGAGTTCCAGGCTCCGGTGACGGCTAGGAAATGCTTCTTAGAGGTTTGCTTTTGGGAACTGGCTTGAAGGTAAAGTAGGTAAATATTGGAACAAAGGCCCAGGGCAACAGCAAGGGTTAAATTTTTTTTTTTTTAAAAGCCTGTTTGTGACAAATCTCCTTCTAGGCCCACTGTATCTGACATGGGCAAGCAGACAGGCTGGGAAATTGAAAGCCTGTACCATACTGTCCCATAACGGAGGTAAGGGACTCTGCAGTATTGGTGCTAGGTCACAGATCTGACAGGACAGAATGTGGACAATCTGACCTCAGAGAGATCAATCAATGATGCCCAAAGATGAAGAGTTATCATGGAGGGGGAAAAAATATACAAAAGGAGGGATTTTAGAGCAGCAAAGTGTCCCTGAGAGTGGACCCTGAGGCTACCATGGACAGAGGGCACACCACCAACCTATCTCGCCTACCCCCCTGGGGTGGAGGGGGTGTGGGGTCTTGGCTTTCAGCATCCAGGCTGCTGACATTTGACATGTCAAGAGAGAATCTTAGAGTGAAGCTCACATGCTGGCCAGATGCACCTTTGACTGTGTGAACCCGGGGACTGGTAGTTATAGAGTTGGCATTATTCTTATCTGCTATCACTGTGTATTAGTGAAATTTGCTTATCAGCGAAGGGGAGGTTGTAGTTGGTCTGAGGGTTTGGGTCCACCTGTCTCCTCCTTGGTCCAGTTGGAGCCCCAGGTGGAAGGCACAGGCCTTTGAGGAGAATGAGGTCATTGTGAGTCCCATGCCGGCTATCTGGGCTACCATGTAACTGTCCCTGTCCTGCCAGGCCTGGGAAGCTGCATGCAGTGCCCATTGCAGGGGTATGACATGGGACTAGCAGCAGCTCAGCAGAGGCAATACCCCACAACACCTACAGGCACAGGGCAGGCTGCTGGGGGGTGGGCTATGGGCAGGTGGAGTTGGCTCTGCAGGCCAGAAGCTGCCTGCAGTTGGATCTATGGAGTCACAGGTCTGGCTGGAGGCTGCAGCACCCTGCTGGCCTGGATGGTGCTGTCCTGGCAGCCCTGCAACAGTGCTGGGGTGCAGGCAGGCTCATGTGGCTATCCCACACCCTGCCCAGGAGCACACAGGGGCCTGGAGTGCTCTCAGGCTCCCTGGTGGTGTGCCTCTGGCCTTAAACTGCCTTCAGGCTTTAGAAAAGGCATCTCAGCCCTGGGGCAGTGAAAGCTTCAAGCCCACAAACCTGGGCCTAGCCTGAGGCTGGCCCCCTAGTTGCAGGGCAGAGCCAGGAGCAAACCTGCTCCCGGGCTGCATCTACATCTTTGTTACTGTGCAGTAACTAAACCCATGTATAAATGTGCACAGGATTAAGGGTTTTTACTGCATAGTAAGGACAGGCACATGTAGATGTGTGTGCTTAGTGTGCAGTAAATGAGGCTACTGCACATTTAGGTGTCTCATGTAGATGCACCAAATAAGTAGCAGGTAACTATTCAGTAGTCCTACTTGGTTCAGTGCCTCATGATGACTCTCTTATCTTGTTTGCTAATTTCCCGTCTATCTATTCAATTGCTTCTTTTTTCAGTTTCCTTATCACTAGTCTTTTCCCATGTGGAGTCTTTGGCAATAATTCTGAAACCAGTTGTTCAGGAAGTCTTTTTATTTTCCTAGGCACATATGCAGAGTTGAAACTTTTGTCCCCAGGTCATGTATCTTCTCTGCTGGTATGACTACTGGCTTGTATTTTGTATACCAGAAACCTCTCCTGTCATGCAGTAAAAAGAGAAATGGGTCATCTAAGCCAAATTCCACTAGCTGTTTTAAAGAAGGCCCTTTCTCTCTAAGCAGGGGATCTGTGGTAATGACCTAAAACAACCGTGTTGGTAATACCTGTTGTTTGTTATTTCCCTACATGATTTACTGTTGCATTTTTTTCATGTATGTTGTGGCCAGTGTTTCTGTGACCTTTCTCTTTACATGAATATAAATACCATATCTAGGTGGTATTACCTATATTTAACCCCCACAAGTGGTAAATGCCTAGGGCAGGGCTGTCCGACTGGTGGCCCCTAGGCTTCATGCAGCCTGCAAGGTGTTCACATATGGTTTTTGGGCTCCCTTCCTGACTTCCATTCTGCCCATTGCTCTTATGACTGTGGCCGCTAGGGTTTCCAGGCCTCCCTTCTGTCCTTCAGATTTTAGCTTCTATCCCTGCTTGTGGTGGCAGGGCAGCCCAGGGGGTGCATGGGCAGCCTGAACCTCTGTGCATAAGGCAGGGGAGGGAGCCAGGCTGTGGGCCTTGTGTATTTAACCTGGCTCCCTCCTTTGCTGCCCCTGCTGCATGCTGCAGGTGGGCTGCTTGTATAATGTGCATGGCTGAGATGGGGCTGGGGGTGCTGTGTGGCCAGTGTGGGTAGCCAGGGTGTCTGTGGGGAGCTAGACTGTTTGCACAGAAGGGGGCAGACACTCAGGGCGAGGGGGCAAAGAGTGTCCCTGGGTCTGTAGCTCATGCTGTGCAGCTCCTGGGTGCACAGAAGTTAGACAGCCCTGGTCAAGGGCTAGATTTCTGTATCCTTCCCTGGGTGTCTAAGTGGAGTTGGGCATCTCAGTCCACTTATGCTTGTAATAGGTGGAACAGAATCTGCCTCCTACTGTTTTAGTGGTACGGACTTTATTCAGGACTATACCTATAGCTAAGATGGCAACGTTTTGCCAAACTGTGGTGAAATTTTCCATGATGGGTTCAGTCTTGGGCTGAATTCTTTTTGGAAGCTTTATCAAAATGATTCACTTTTTCTGGAGAATTAAATGACTTAGAGGTATGTGAACCAGAACATAGTTTCTAGGTGATGTGTCGCTGATTTACATAATCACTTGATAATATTTCCGAAATGTCTTGTTCTATTCTTTCTTGTTCTAGAAGACCATTTTCTGTGTTACCGCTGATGTCCACTCTGTTTTCCATACTGATATCCACGTCTTCTCCTTGAATTATTACAACTGATTTAGATCCCAGCAAGGGAAATGGGCATTACCATTGTCAGTTCTTGAGAAGTAATGTTATAGTCCCTTTGTCTTTATGAAGTAAGAAATATTACTCCATAAAATGAAGTGCAATGGAATCTGGTCCTTAACATTATGTCCCTCTGGATTTCATCAGTCATCTTTAGTCTTAACTAATCGATATAATTTTGTGTCTCAAGCAGATTTTCCTACCTCCCTGCTCATCCTCATTTTTCAGATCACTAATGTGGATATATTGCATTAAATTTCTGATAGGAGCAAAGCTTAATGTATCTCATCAACTTTTCAAATAGCTGGAAATAAATGGGCTTCCCCATGTGCTGCTGCACTTTCCCCCTACCTGTGCGAGTCTGTCCCAAAAGGCAGGAGGCTCTACCATGGTTTCTGTTGGCTAGTGCTGACCCAGTCAGGCATCCCCAGCAGCATGTGGGAAGCCAGCTTCAGTCGCATGCTGCCCCGAATGGGATGAGCCCAGCTGGGTCAGCACTGGCCAGGAAAAGCAGCATGCAGCTGAAGCCAGCTTCTCACGTGCAGCAGAAGCGGTGGCAGAGCTATGTGCCGCTTGGGACTGACCGGTGCAGGTATGGGGAAAACGCAGCTGAGCCCCTGCTGCTCTCGCCAGGCTCATCCCGTCCCAAGCGGCACACAGTTCCGCTGCTGCTTCTGCTGGCTGGTGCAGACTCGGCTGGGCTCCTCCCCTCCCCAGCAGCACATGGGAAGCCAGCTTCAGCTGCATGCCACTTTTCCTGGCCGGTGCTGACCCAGCTGGGTCTGTCCCATCTGGAGCAGCATGCAGCTGAAGCTGGCTTCCCACAAACCGTGTTTACTTTCATTTCCCGTTGCAGCACTGTGGGCTACAGAAAATGCCTTGGCGGGCCACATGATGGCCTGTGGGCGTATGTTGGACAAGCCTGACTTACACATGAAATACAGTATGGTATAAGTAGTTGTGGCAGAATCTGGGCCTTAGAATTTAATGGCTGTGTTGTTTCTTCAGTTAAGTCCATGACACAAGATGACAAGTAGGTTGATCACCCCTCCTCTACTCTATCAAAGTCAAGTGATTGGACAAGCTGAATGTTGTGGCCCTTTGAGCTAGTGTAACCAACAGCGCATAAGGGAGTGATGTGGTCAGCATTGCATCCAGTTGGCTTTGACTCCCCAGCTTAACCAAAAGCCTGTTTACAGCTGAGGTCAGCCTTTAGCATGAATCTAAAGTAAGGTTTGGATCACATTTCAAGAGTCTTAGTAATACTGTAAATCTTTACTGCTTTGCCACCACACCCCATGGTCCCCTACAGGATAATTCTAAATTATTAGTGGCATCAGATTCAACATGTTCTTGCCAGTAATGAAGTTTTGTCAAAAGTAACTTGCTCTGCAGAAAAATATTTATTTTTACAAGAAGCTGAGAAATTAAATAAAACATTGTTCCTAGTTGTGTTGTTCATTCAATCTTCAAAATACACAGTTTGCTTACGAAAAATAAATAAAATGAACATTTTGATCTGAATAAAAATGTTTGAAAATTTATATTTATTTTCACAATATTCAGTAACTTTTAAAATTGCAAATGAAAATGTTTCCCTTACATTTTTTTTGCAGTAATGAGTGATTAGTTCGTTCTTTGGACCAGACTAGCAACAAACCAGTTCCTCTTCAATATTTAGATTTCTAATATTCAAAAGCTTTAATGTTTATATTTTTGGGTTTGTTTTTGTTTGTTTGGTTTTTTTGGATTGGTCTCCTCAGAGAACCAGGGAATGAAAAACAATGTTTTAACTCAAATATTGTTCCCATTACAATCTGTAAGGGTACAATTCTATTTCACTTAGTTGACAACCAAACTGACTTCTGATCAACCTTGAATTAACTGACTAAAGTGTAGAAATGATGCTGTTGTCCTCCCTGGGCATGTAATGGTCCCCATTATAGGAAGAGGGATGTGTGTATATTTCTAGTGGAAAATCCTTTTCCTATAGGTGGGGCAGTTATGCTCCAAGATGGGGTGGTAGAATTGTTCCTTCACTTTTGTTGGGAAACTTGGAGTTAGTTGCAAACTTTTTGCATCTATTAAGTGATAGAATTCTGCTTTTGGGGCCAGATTCTATTCCATCTATTAGGCATCTCAGTGGATTTAGGTGTCCGACTGGAACAGGGGGATTGGCTAGCATGGTCTGTTAACATGGCAGGTGGGAAACTTTATGAGTAGAAGAAAAAGGAATCTGGATGTGAGGAAGGAGAGGGATTGAAAGTGAGAAAATGAGGAGATAAAACTCCATGGAAAAAAGGAGCAACTTCAACATTGCTGAACCACCAGAGCATAAGATAAAGTACAAAGTTGGTTTTGTTGGTGAAATTAGTACCTGATTAATTGTAGTCCAGTGTATGTAGTACAGCATGTTGTTCTATGTACTTTGAAGTGGGAGCGCACCCACCTGTGAGGCACAGATATAATAACCTCAGAGTCGGTAACACTTCTAATATTCACTCCAGCAAGTCAACAATTTCCTGTCAGCTGCACAGCTTCTTTCCAACCACCCCACTTCTCTTTATTGAATAGCAGCTCCTTTGCTGTTTGAAATCTGAGTATCCTGCATGGGCTTTCAGGCCAAGAGCTCCATTAAATTAAAGTTTTAAACAAAGGCCAGTAGGAGGGGAAAAGAGAGAGAGAGAAAGATAATCGGAAGAGCCCACAGCTTTTCAATTTCCTCCTATCACCATAAGAAAATAATTGTATCTTTGAAGTACATCCAAACTCCTGATAAAACACAGCAATGACCTTCGGGGATGCATCATCTGGGGGTGGGCTGTATGCTCCTGACTGCAGAAAGTAAACACACTTGGTGAATGAAAGCACTGTTAGACACTAAAAAGCACTAGCAGAAAATAAAGAGTGGGTCTCCACCATTTGATCAAGAATCCCTCCATTTCCAGGTTGGGCCAAGCCTTCCCCTTCCTCTAGGAAAGATCTGCTTCTGTAGGTTTGACAAGGTTCTTTGGGTAAATGTGATATCTTTTATTAGACCAACTAAATAGTTGAAAAAATTGTTCTTTGCAAGCTTTCGGACATGAGCACCCTTCTTCAGGCATAAGAAGAGACCAGCATGGCTACAACCATCAACCCTCCATAGGTTTAGAAACTCATCCCTTTTTCTTCTTTAAGCATGGGGAGCCCAGGTCTAGCAGATCTCACTTGGGAAGAAATAGTGTAGGAAGGTCTGCTCTGCTGCTGTGTTCCCCATTTCCTTCCAGTTCATGATGTGTCTTTACTGGAGTTTTACCAGATCAAGACTGCAGAAAAACGTGTGGATATCATCACAATGGAAGGAAGAACAGCAGGATGCTAATTTCTTTCTGCAGCTTTAACTCCAACTCACCCTCTGTTTTTTCATTTGTCACCCTGACCAGTCATTACTTACTGCTTCTGGCAGATCAATACTCCAGGGAGAGCCAGTGCAGCATGTAAACAGTCTAGCACCTGTGGGAACGAAGTTCCTTTTGCCCTTTAAATCCCAAAGTTCAACCATCTGTGTCTTTCTGTATGCTCTATACCTTTCCTACAGGGGATGTAAGTACTTGGAAAAACTGTTTGTCCACAGGAGGGGATGCTCTATCCCATGATAAATGTTCAGACTGGCTTTATTTTACTTTTGGATTGCTGATCTATTTGTGTGTGAATGTGTCATCTAATATAAGGGTTGCAGTGGTAATTGCTACCCTTCTATGGAAATACTCAGTAATCACTGCAATAAAACACTGTATAAACATCCAGGACACAGCTTGGAACTGGCTCCAGCTAACCTTCATTTACATATCTGAATTTACTTTTGTGGAGCTAAAATAAACTATTTATCAGACAAATCAGCCTCCTAAAGTTATATTGTTCTCTGCTTTTTGTCTATGACGCTTGTCCTCATAAGAGGTTGGACTCTACTACTATTTAGTATAGTATAAGGAAATATTCTCTACTTGGGTTAAATATAGTAACTGTGCAACCCAGCCAAACTTCCTTAAGAGTTCATTGAGAGAGGGGACAGGCCTGAACACATGAGTGGATACTAAGAATTATCCATCTTGGTTCTGACTCACTTTCTTGCTTTAGGCTTGTCATTACCTTGTCTACATACTAGTAAATGAATAGACCTAATATACCTATCTTACAAAATGGTGGGAAGGAAGTTAATAGTTGGATTTTGGAAGGTTCAGTGTACTCTACTGCATACTTTTTGCATATCATATTTTTATTACCTTTTCCAGCTGTAGAAAAAGTCCTGACTATTAATGACCCTGTAGGAGCAAAGCTTGAATTAGGATCTTCATTTTGCCCCCAACTCAGTTTTGGATGAGAAAATTCAATTCAGTTCCATTTATAAGTACCAGATCTTTCCATTATGTTATCAGTACTCATTCCATCTACTGTAACCCATAGCATAGTTTTGGGGCCATTTGTCTTAGAAAATGAGTTTTCACTGAGGCAGTAATAGCTTCTCTTTTGGTCTCATTTTCTTTTTCTTTCTGCTTTTTCTGTTCTTTCTATTTTGTTGCTGCACTTTTTCCTTCAAACTTTTTGTTTTCTCTCTCACTGCAGGAGTCTAGTCCATGTGCTTCAAATGGAGTTTTAGCCTATTCAGCTCATTCTCAAGGACATGAGCCTTAACTGCATGAGTATGTCATAGGGATTTTCAGGCCTGTGAGGAAGATGTGATAATCAAGTAATTAAAATACAAGATATCACATATCTTTGTAAAAATGCAAAGAAGAAAAGTACGTTTTTGTGTGTGCTTGCTAAATATGTATGAGGCCAATCTTTCACTGTTAACTAGTTGAATGCTCAAAAAGGTAGCCAGGTTACAAACTATGGTCTTGGTTGTGCAAAGACTTATTCCCATATTTAATTTGAAACGTTGTGAATCCATCTTCTTATGTTTCAGGTGGGGTTCTTACTTGCGTTATAGTGTGCAAGTTCTGTGTATGGCATACAGTAGACTGGGGAAGGGACAGGCAATATTGCAGCAGAGAACACAGGGAAGGAAGCTGAGCATCAGGTCAGATAAGGGAAAGCGATTGGAGCATTGCTGAGTGAAGGTGTGGGGCTAATTTGTGGTACACCTGCCAAAAAGGTTGGCCCTTACTGGTGCAGGGGATACTTTTGCATAGATGGGGGACTTAAAGAGATGTTTGAGACCTTATTCAACTTTAACCTCCTCTTTTTTTTTTTTAATCTGATTCTGAACCAGTTGTGTTTTGATGGTTTTCCCCCCTCTGTTTTAAAACATGTTTTTTCTTTTTCATGTGTTCATGCCGGAATAATGAAGGCCATCCCTTGGCTAGTGTTTTTATTCTGTATATGATAATGTTACTCAGCTGCACCAGTTAGAATAAAGGGATTACCAGAAAACATGGTTTAATTAAGCTACTGGACAGAATAGCTGAGTGCTTCCAGCTCATCTGAGGAGTGCATTCATTAAATTAATCCAAGGTTTGGAGGACCTAAACTGGCCCTTGCTTACACCAGTGTAAATCTATAGTAAATGCATTGTAGTTGATGGAGTTGAATCAGTGTACAATTGATGCAAATGAGAGAAGAATCTAGTATGAGTTCCTTTCTGTGGCTTAGAAACGGGGAGGTTTAGTTTTTATGAAATATCTTAGATCCTGACCCTTAAAAAGCACTGATGCACAAGGATATGCCTGCTTGCAGGTGTTCACATTCTGTTGCCCTTGGATCTGTATATGAACACTGTTAGGGTAACAATATGGATTTTGAATGTTGAGGTAACATGGATTTTGGGGACTACTGAGTGTGCAGCTGAATGAAAGCTTTTTACTGTGTCTCAGCAAAAGCTGCTGGTCACAAGGCTGGATGATATGTTAAAAGCAACTAACTTTGCTAATGCTTAAGTAAACAGATTCTTAACAAAAGGATAGGGTGCAAAGTGCATGGTGCGTTGAGTAAAAATAGAATAGCCCACCAACTAGTGTCAGGAGACAAAAGCAGAAATATGGCCTTGGAGATGGTGCTGAGGTCAGCAAGAAAACCAGCGAGAAACCACAAGTGACCAAAACAAGATGGGGGTCGAAGTTTTACACGCGTGCTCTTAGCAGAGAGGCATATATAGGCAATACCATGCTGAGGAAGCAAACAGTAAACAGAGGTGGAGCTTGATGGGAGGAGAAATGGGTGGAACCAAAGGAGGGTTGAAGGCAGAGTAAATGTTACTATGTATGAACCAAGGTGTATAAAATGTGAAAAGAACCAATGTTCAATGCAGGTCCCCGGTTTGTTGTTTTTTGGGACCCTTGTCTAAAGCTGTCTCCATTCTGAATAAAGCTGTTGCGAGCCATGTGTGCTGGTGCCTGCTCCCTGTCTGCTCTGGCTAGTGAGTACCAGGATCCATGAGCAATTGAACTGTCATCTCCCTAGTTGTTGGGGGTCTAACAAACATAGTAGCATGAATCATTACTTGGGTGCATATGTTGGGTTTTTTATGTATAACTTGAGTATGAAAAAAATTGTCCCATAGTAGTGGAAGTTCAGCTTCCAAGTATTCCCAGGCAAAATAATTTCTTGAAATTATACTTAAACCAGAACATTTATTTTAAATTGGACAGGGATGAGTCTGCCTTAGGAATGGGCCTGGACTAAATGACCTCCTGAGGTCTCTTCCAACCTACTTTTCCTACTTTTTCCAACCCCCTTCCAAGATTGGCCACCACTGGCTTCTGTGGCCAGTCACTACTTGCATCCATCCCCTGCCCACTGCCAACATGGCCGCTGGCACCTGCAGGCGGTCCCTGTTTGCCACTGCCAACACTGACAACCAACAGCAGCATCTGCAGGCAGTCCTTGCTTGCTGCTCATCGCCATGGTGCCTCTCCAGTCTTGGGAGGCACCAATTGTTCATGAAGAAAGTTCAAATGCATCAATACTGGATGAACTAAGTGTAGCATACCCATAATAATATGCATATTACTAGTACAAAGACATGTTTATTTCAAAGTCATTGTTTTCAGAATTTTCCCCATATTTCCATGTGCTCAAGGAAAGCAGGGTCTGATGGGAAGGGTTTGCAGGGGGAAAAAGTTGGAGGGACAGAGGGCAAGGTGGTCACATGATACCCCCTCCCCCTGATTTATTTTCCCTGCTGTAGCAGTAGGTGGAGGACAAATTTGAAGCAAACCTCTATACCTGGAAAACTATAACAAATTTTATCATTTTTTCCAGATACAGAACTTAGTTATTGGGGGTCATCTCATAATCAGGGTAGTCTTCTGTCACAGGGGGAGAAGCCACAAGGGGACTCCGGAGCTCCCAGAAGGAGCCATGGAGGCAGAAACAGGAGACAAAGCAGAGGGGAAAGAAAAGAAAAAATTTAAGTTACTTACCTCAGGAGCCGACAGAACACCAGAGAAGCCCGTGCGCAGCCTGGGCAAGGAGTTAAATCACCTGGGGACAGTGGATGACATCAGCACAGAGTGCCGGCCAATGGGGATAAAAGGGAGCACATGGCTGCCGGGAGACGGCCAGGCCGGAGACTGCTGGAGGTGCGGAACGTCGGAGCTGACTGCCGGCGCGCGCCCTGGACAGGAGAGAGAGCGCAGAATGCCGGAGCTGACCGCAGGCGTACACCCCAGAGGAGAAAAGGGACCCAGAGGGGAACGGACGCCGGAGGATAACGTGGCTACAGCAGATGAGCCAGGGAAAAGCGGGGAGAGAGCCATGGCTGCATGGAGGGACCCATGACCAAGGGAAGACCCAGAGAGAGGACAGCGGCCTGGGGTGGATCCAGGAGAGAGGCTGCAGCCCTGGGAAGACCCGAAGAAGGGACGGCAGGGTGGTGTGGATCCAGAGAGATGGATCTGTGGCAGGGCGAACCCGGAGAGAGGGTCGCACCCAGGGGAACAAGGCAAGGAGTGGTGGGTAGCTAGCCCGGGGAGTGACGGCTAGCAAGCTGCGTCACGGGTGGTGACTTGATAGAGGGGCAGAGGCCCCATTAGGTGTCTAGCCGTGTTTAAGTTTAGTAGAGTTGTCTTTTGGTTGTGTTACCCCAGGTTCGAAGGGGCTGAGGCATGGTGGTAAGGGGAGCGAGGAAAGGCAAACTCATAGCTGGCGTGCCAGAGGGGACCACAACAGGAACACCAAGAACTGCTGGGTAGGGTAAGGGCGAGGTGGAAGGGGAGGAGGAGCCTCGCAGAAGATCTCTACCGTAGGTAGCTGAAGAGGGTAACCACATGGCCGGAAGCCCCACCCACTGGAAGATCAAAGTCATGGCAGGAAAGAAAGGGGCGGACCATGGTGCGGAGAGAGATCTGCCCAAGCTACCTGTGACAGCAAGCCGGATATCTGCAAATCCTTGGGGCAAGGAAGCCCGAGGTAGGACGTTTGACGCCCCGCGGCTACATCTTCTATTTAGGTAAATATGGTAATCATAAGACCAGTGGGTCTCAACCTGCAGGCTGCATGGAGCCCAATCAGCACACTGCCGTGGCTCATGTGACATCCATCCCGTTAAATGGATACACAGGAAGTAAGCTGCATGGGTGAGGTCCACATAACACATTGAGAGCTGTGAGTGTCGCCCACTATGGTAGAGAGGCTGAGAACCACTGATGTAGACTTTCCTGGTATCACTTTATAACCTCCTTAATAGTATGATTTTGCATTCTGGGCAGTCACTCCTCAGGACAAGAAGATTAAGGATGCATTTTCAATAATGTGAGTGAGCTAATATTGACAATATTCTTTCAGTTTCACAGTCATAGGGAATAGTTTTTCATGTAACAAACTAAATTCTGCAGGGCTTTCTGAGCTAGGAAATTCTGCCTTTCTTAGCTGGAAGGCCACGTTGTAGGTTTGAAAGAAAATCCACAGTTAATTGTTAGTAAACCTATGTCCAGGTGCCAGTGTTGCCCCCTGCAGAGATGTTGAAGTATTTCTGATAATACGTCTTTGTTTGGGCCTCGTCAGACCCTATGCTGTAAACTGAACAAGTTTTAATCAGCTTAGTGTTGTTTGGCTTTGTGGAGCAGTTGCACATGAAGGCAAAAATCCTGCTTTGATTGCTCCTTACCTGCACAGCTGTGACTTGCTACTAGAGGCTTGGTGAGCAGGGAAAGGACACGTCCCCTGTTCCCTCAGGGCAGATCAAGTGCAGCCCCAGCTCCTGGAAGCCATGGTGCCTCCTGCCACCACTTTAACCAACTCTGCTTCTGCTAGGAGCAGAGCCAGCTGGGTCTGAGCAGGGAGGGAACTGCATCATTCACAACTACTTCGCTGTCCTCTGGGAGCAGTCGGCTCGGTCAGAGGAGCAGAAGGAACCGTGTTGCTACCGCCATTCAGACCCAGCTCCACTCCCTGATATAAGCAGAGCCAGGAAGTGGAACTGTGGTACTCAGACCTAGCTCTTCTCCCCACCAGGAGCAAAGCCAGCTGGGTTCCCAGTAGGTTCCCACCCTGCTTGGACCCAGCTGGCTCTGCTACTGGCAGAAAAAGGAGCTGGATCTGAGCAGCATCGATAGCGGCAATGTGGTTCCCTCCCCCATTTGGATTTGGCCAGCTCTGCTCCCCTGCTCAGATCCGACTGACTCTACTGCCAGTGGGAGCCAGTCAGAGCAAGCGATGGCAAGAGGCACAGTGGGCTCACTGCCTCATGGGATGCTGGAGGACTTCAACTTGGGTGGAAAAGCTGTGGAGAGTGGCCACAAATTAATAAAACAGAAGCAAAATTAAGCAGATTTGAGATAATCCTGCCCTAGAGTAGGGTACCATTAAGACAAAGAGTGCTTTAAGCCACTTAAAAGATGTTAATGTGCAGCTACTCTAGGGGTTAAAGAGCTCCAGAATCTGTCTGAAGTTACCATGGAAAAAGGCTCTTTATTTTGCCATACACACAGCAGCCATATGCTTAAGGCTTTTATTTTTAGGGTAAGGGATCACAACAGCTTTAGGAGACAAAATTCTCTGAGACACCCTAGTGGGGTGCCCTTATCTCAAGTGAGGTATAGACTCTTATAAATGTGCAAGTGTAAATATGTATTGTTTATAGAAGAAAGAGCTCAGTTTTTCACATTCCCAAAGTGTAGACTTTAAGAACACCAAAAATCATGAGAGTTGGCAATATTGCATAATGCAGCACTGAAACCTTTGGTAAATATATGTTCTTGGGTATATCCCCAAGGAATTCCTGCTGAATCCTTTCCAGATTTAATTCTCATAGTGGATGTTCTTAATAACACTCAGGATTATACTGATGTATTGGAAAAAGCAGGACATCTCCAAAGGCTGAAATCTGGTACGAGATGGCACAGATGGCATCTATGAAGAGAGTCATGTTTAGCAGGCTTATTTGCTTCAGGAAGTTAAGTGCACATTTGGAAGAAATTCTTGGAATATTTTGGTAGCTAAATTGTTGTTCACTGCATGCTTCTGTTTCGTTCTATCCCTCCCACTTTCCTCCTCCTTTTTTTCTTTTTTCCTGTGATTGCTTATTTCTTGTGACATAGTTTGATTTTATATGTATAGTTAATATGCATTTTTTTTCTGATTTTTTTTTAGGACTAGAGCAACAAGTTGTAATGCAATACCACCATACATTGTTCTATTTCCCTTCCTTCCGTGATTCAAAGAAAACTTGCTCTTTCCCTGTCAGTGGCTGTTTCACGTGCCATTGCACACTAGGGCTGTGTGAAACAGCATTGTTCTATTTCACCTTGAGTTTTGACGGTTCAACGGAATAGCATTTTGTCTCAAATTTCATTTCGAGTCAAAACAGCTGTTCTGTTCTGTTCCATCAATACAGAAAGGCTGTCTTGATGCTGTTTCAAGTTTTGCTGGGGATGGGGAGTCAGACCAGCAGGGCTGCTTCCCGGTCCCCCATACAATCTAGCATGGGAAACAGGAATGCCGCCCAGCTGAGCTGCTTCCTGCCCCCTACGCCATCTAGCATTTATGGATTTATGAACTATAGAACTGTCTTCAAACTTCTTCCCAGGCGAAGTCAATTCATAGCCATTCTACAAGTCATTGAAAGGATTTGTTGTTTCTGTGTAATGTACAATATCTGTAAGTCATTATACTCTCTTTCTGGTAAAGCTTCTTGGCCTCACTCCTCCAGTTTAATCCCACGAATCCCAGCGTCAGACACAGTTGGGAGTAATGTAGCTACAATGGTGAAGGAATTATGTGAGATGCAAGGATTTCTTAGGGTGATAAGCTCTTACTGGACCAACTACTTAGTTGGGATAGTGAACAAGCTTTTGAATACAAGACATCCTTCAGAATGTTAGCATCCCAACTTGATTCTTTAGCAGAATGTCTTGCATTCGAAAGCTTGTCTAATTCTATCCTAACTATGTAGTAGGTCTAATAAAGATATCACCTAAGAAGTCCTTGCCTGTCTAAACAGAACTACTCATTTTGCTGGGCCAACTGTTCCCAATCTACCTTGGATCCCAGGAACCTGACTACACGTTCCCCACCTTCTCCAGTCATAGAGTCCTGTGTGAATCTGGTGATCAATTTGTGATAGCCATTGTATAACATGGAGCTGAGATGTCATGTGCTCTCATTGATTTACCTGCTGTAAAATCTGACAGCCCTATTCTACATTAGATGAAGCTCCCAGGAGGTCTTCATGGCTGTTTCTTGGTATAACATGTTGCAGTGATTCAGCCTGGAATTCACAGAACTTTGTCAGTAAAGGCTTTATGGCAGATCTTAATGTCTGTGTGTGGATGGAGCTTAATTTCAGTTCAGTAGTTGGATGACCCATGTGTTTCAATATGGTGTTGCTGGTCAGATGGCTAGAGCTAAACTGTATTAGAAGTTCTTCTCAGGCAAAGGCAAAGCATAGCCCTTCTACAAGTTATCTAAAAGGATTTGTTGTTTCTGTGCAATGTACAATATTTGTAAGTCACTGTACTCTCTTTCTGGTAAAGCTTCTTGGTCCCGCTTTTCCACTTAATCCCATGTATCCCACCCCCAGACACAGTTGCTAGTGGATAACTATCATCCTCTTTCTCTGCTTCTGTAGGAACCTGATTTTATTTTTTCCAAACCATGTCATGATCTATCAAGTCTTAAAAGTGCAGAATTGCTTATGATAGGTCCCTCATATAGGGTAGGGTCTGCAGATTGCTCTTGGATAGCTCCATGGTGATATAGTGGCCTATAAACTAGAGCCTGAAGTCTGTGTAGGGCAGGAGGGACTGGAAGAATATGGTTCTATACTTTGCAGCGAAAACCAGTATGCAGCTGTCAGTGTTCCATTCTCAGTTTAGCAAAGCTAGATCACAGCATCATCAATCCCCGTGAAAGCTAATTGAATCACTAATTGAGAACCTGTGAAGGATAAACAATTTTTGAATCAGAAGACCAGAAAATGAGTGGGTTTTTTTTTTCTTTTTGCATTTGCCTCCCTTCAACCCAGCCTTCTGGCTAGTTCATTCATCTGCAGAATTAGAAAGTGAGTCATTATACTTTCAGGAAGTGCAGTTTTCATTTCACGGCATGTAAGGTCTAATGAAATTGAAAAGTACAAATTAAGCTCCATTAAAAAAAGATTCATATGTGTTTTCTGGGTGGCAGACCTGTCAACTAAAGACAACTTGCTGAGTTTTTCTTTAGTATTGGAATAAAGGAATTCATGATACTATTCAGCAAGAGAGATGTAAACAAAAATAGACTTTAAAATTAAAAGCTGTATATTCCTTACTTGAGAGAAGCAGGTTAGACAAGTTTAGAAGTTTGCATCCACATATTTCAGCAGAGACATGCTAAACTGACAAGTTCTCAGAATCCTATTGCTGTGAATATAACACATCCATGGATACAGTTAGAATGTAAATAATGGACGCTTTGAATAATGACTAATTGTATATAATTTGAACTATAAAGAAAGCTGTAAAAGGCCAAAAAGAATACAGCTTGTAATATTACATCAACCAAGGTGAATGATAACTTTGCCTAAAATGAGTGTGAGAATATTAGTGATTTGTATATCTATGACCATTGTTATGACAGCCCTATTCTACATCAGATTAAGCTCCCATATATATAAACATAAATAAACGAGTAGCTTCACTTAAGGTAGGACTTGAAACACAGACTCAGGTTGTTCTATCAAGCAACTAAGCAAATATTTGAGGCTGTGTAGTGGCAAAAGACTTGCATGTTGACCCTTGAAGCCATTTAGTGAGAATTCTGAAATGAACTTGGAAAAGATCACCTCAAAGTTTGCAAGTCCAATAACAGTGCATCATTAAGGTTTCACATTCTCAATGCAGTCTTGTTCATTGTGGATAGTAAAATGTAGTATTCAATAATATTATTTTCCTAACTTGACCAAAGTTGCTGCTGTTTTTGTTAAAACTGATGAAGCACTTTTTAATACTGCTTTATGTAACCAAGAAAGTCTAATTTTATGACCTTAGAGATGAGTGCCATATTAAGGAGGGGTTGATGGGAGCAATCATCGTGGGTGTCATCTTGCTGGAGAAGGAATGCAGGGGGGCAAAAAAGAGGTTGCTACTAACTGTTGCTGGTAGCTGCGCATTCAAAATTGCAGTGGCAACTGGAAGTCTCCGCTTCTGCTTTGCCCCGGGTGCCTGGCTGCATATACTACATATATTCTATACTGTTGTGTGTCCGTATCACACTGTGACAGTGTTTTAGCAGATTTTCCCCCCTTTTCTGCAAAAGTCTTTTTTTGGTCATTTTTCTTGTACTTGGCATTTTCAAGATTATCTTCCTCTTAAATTCTTAAATAATTTTCATATCAGAAAAAGGCTTTATTCTGATCTATGAGAAGCTGCTAAGGTAAATGCACGTGGCACAAAAATGCACAGAACTTTTGAGGAGCAGTATCACACTCACATGAGAAGTTTCACAAATATTTTATTACTTTAATTTTTTTTCCAAATAAAACTAGAAGACCCACAGGAGTCTTCCTAGTAACAGAAGCTGACTTTTTATTCCCTCTGCTTTTACAGCTGGAAACAACTGCCCTTCCCACACTAGGCTCAATTTATAATGTTAGAGAAAGTACAAAAAATATTCATTGATATGCAGCTCCTTGCTTTATGATTCATGCTAATTAATATTTCTGTACTAGCTCATTTGGCATTAGGCTGTTGAACAGAGATATGGCTAATATTGCACCAGCAGCAGTCTACAAAGAGCCAAATTCTTTCCTGGTCTGTTCTCTATCCTGCTGTTACTGAAGCCAGCCTAATTAGTACCCCAGTTACTATGGCTCCATGAACCCTGTAGCAGTTGCTATGTGGCTGGGACAGAAGAATGCCCTCACCATACCTTTTTGGTTCTTTTCCCACCCCCAATATATATTTGGTAAACCTGCTTTGTTGCAAACTCCTTCCGAGGGATGCTCAGGTTGATGACTCTGTCCCTCCACCTGTCAGTCCTCCAGTACTGGGACTATTTTATGGGGGCTGAGCATAATGGCAGTATTCAGTCTCTTTCTACGCATCATAGGATGAGCAGATAATGAATGCTCATTTAACAATACTGACACAACATTGGCATTCTCTTACAAGTTGTATCATGAGTTGCAGTGGGATTTTTGCTGTTAACAAGCCTTCACCAGTCTAAATAAAGGCCATGCAGCAGGCCCTTAAATTTAAACTGTTGTGTCAACAAAAACACGTATTTATATTTAGTATTTTCCCCCAACAAGCATAGGGAGAAAAATCTCTCCAGTTCATTTGCCACAATGAGGTCCCTGAGCATGAGGGAAAAAATACTTCATTGCCTTTGTTACAAATTAATTGTAACATATTATACCTAGCCAAGCCTAGTTTGAAACTCTGGATAGGTACAATAGGGTTGTCTTATTGTTTTAACAAGGGAAAAAAAGAGAGAGAAACAGTAGCTGTAAAACCCAAGTGCAAATATTTTCTTGCATCACTTCATTGGTTTGCAGTGTCTTGCTGCGCATCAGTTATGATTAGTGATTTATGAACCATACATGTCACAATGCTATTCTCAACTCTGGTTAATTCCTCTTTGTTGCAAAGGCCTTGTGTACTTCATAGCAAGCAGGCCTGAAGTCTACAGCAAGGTCCCTGAACCTGTCAGCTCCCTGGTTCAGCATATTAAAAATTCAGCAGTAACTTCACGTAGATTCATGTTTATGGATTTAAATGCAAAAACAATCAAAGCATGTGCAATATGACATCCATTCGATTATATAGTTTTCACTGGGCTTCCGATTAGCATATTAAAAATGTATAACTGTCCTCTAGAAATTATTGGGGGCAAGGTACAGGTGATTTCAGCCACAATGCCCATTTCAGTTTGGGTGTTTCACCTGCAAAGGTGGCAGAAGAAGTCAATTTGGGATTATGCTCTAAGCACATTAGTAGGTTGTTAGTGCTAAAATGATAATGATCAGCAGTAACATAGCTAGCTACAGGATGCTCATATCATTAACCGACTACTGAAGTTAATGGGAGGAGGTTGCGTGTATTTATCTCAGAGCTATAGTTTCAGGATGCCCGTGGAATTTAGGTGAATGAATTTGTATTGATTGATGCTGGGTTCATATTTGGAAAGTGAGCTGGCTGGGAGGGGGAGGAACATCATCATTTTGCAATATAGATTTAGATTCCAGGCTTCATTTCAGCAATGAGAATTGGATCCTGCAGCCAGGGTGGTAAGCACACAGTCTAGAGTGTACAGCAGACATGATGACCCTGCTCATTATCTAAAATTATTCAGGGCTAAGCCTTCTGCTTTTTGTGCTGCCATCTCCACCTTAAACCACACCTTTTCTCTATCTTCCCAAAGAAAAGCTTCTAGCCAAGAGCTAATTTCAGGCACTGGATTTAAACATGGAGCTTTTTGCTCCATGTTTAATGTAAGGGGTAGCACTAGCTGTGTTGTCCCAGCTGGCACCTGCATGGAGGGTTCTTGCTCTCCTTTAGCTGTAGGGCCAACTGCAATTATATCATAAAAACACTGATGCCACAGCATCCTACATCCTCCTCTTTAGGGCTGGATCAGCTCAGTGTGCATCCCTCCCTTCTGCTAGTAAAACTGTGACCATATGCAGCTTATTGAGCCCTGCTTAGACAGCAAAACACCATCAAAATGACAGCAAAATGCTTTCCTCTGGCTCTTATGGCTACTTTGTCCCCTAATCCCAGTTTTCCTATCTGTTCATACACTCTCTATACAGCCAACAAGCAGTTGCAATCTGTTTCATTGGTGAAAAATAATGCTACAGGCAGAGTGCTACAAGCTAAAGCTCTACAAAGTGAGCACTAACAACCTCATCCTTGCCCTCATTCTTGAGTTTCCCCTTGTGCCACACTGAATTATGTTTTTTCTGACAAACTGACGATTTCTCTCCCATTACTGTTCAGGAGTAGATTGATGGGGAGTAGACTGATGTTCAGGAGTAGACTCATTCAGGAGTAGATCGATGGGGAGGTATCAAGAAGTAAATTGAAAATAATCTGCATAGGGTTGTTTGTAGAACGTGAGAGTGAATAAGACCAGTTCTGAATGAGATGTAGAGGTCAAAGACTGCGTGTAAGGAGCTGAGGCCCTGCTGGGGCAGATCCAGGCTTAACTAGAACTAGGCTGAGTTATTCTCTGAGGAAGAGGCCCTGCCTCTACTGGTTTACTTAAGCTCAGACCAAACAACTGCAAGTCTATGTGGGCGACTGACTGCCTTGCTGTATCCCTGGCTTGCTTGAAATTTCTAAAAATGATTCCAGCTCTGAACCTCTGGCTTGTGACTCTGAGGTCTAAACCTTTGATCTGGACTGCCCTCCCTGTTTTTGATTACTTACTTCTGTACCTGTCCTGAGCTTCCCACCCTGGATCAACTGATTGCCCTAATCACAACCTTGTCTTAGTCCTTGTCTTGGTATACTGGACTAGGACTGACACCTGTCTTTGACTTTGGCTTCTGCTCCAGTAAAGCCCTGACCTGAAGTAATCCATTTGTACTGCTTGCCTACACAGTGATAAACTCTGCCACTGAATATATATGTGGCAGGGACAACAAAAATGGAACCGTATGGTATACGTGTGAAGAAATTCCCCTCTCTCTGCCCATCTTTGGGTCATTTGACACACTCCTTTCTCTCACTTGCTTGCTATTTGGTTGAATTTTAGTCAGGTGACTGGGCTAGGTAAATTCCTAAGGGCAGGGGGAGCACTCTCTCCTCCGGTGGCACTTTGGAACAGGCACAAGCAACATGCCTCTAGACTGCTGCCTGGATGAATCTCTGTGAGTAGGACCTGGAAACTAGCTAGTATATTAAAACCAAGTGATGTAGTCACATCTTAAAAGGGTCACTGAACCCAGTATCTGAAGGCTCAATTTATTTTGGTTTGCTCAAAGTGTAGTTTCTAATGCCATTGTTCCACCCCCCCACCCCCCAACTCTCTCCACCTGATCAATAAAAGTATGCAGTTACGGCATGACTGGCTGTTTCACTGTATAAGAGCCTGAGAAATATTACCAGTGGGCAAATGTTCAGGCTTATAGATTCTGGGTACCCCAGGCTGCACAGAGCCCTATTGGGACCAGTGCCCGCATGGTGGCAGCGTTACCCCAGGCTTGTGGATGTTCTTCAGGAAGCAGGCTGGCCAGTTACAGGCTCCCCAGGGGAGACTCCCAAAGCATAGTTTTGGGCATGGCACAGTGAGATAGGTGGCTTTGTGTAGTAGCACTCCTTACTGTGCCCCTTAGTAGCGCTCCTTTCTGCAGAAAGTAGCTTTCAGTCTGTATGTGCTATGGTTCCTGTCAATCAGGAAGTCTCAGATCTGCCAAAGTTGACTAATGGTTTCTCACCACAATGACCAGTTTTCCCGTAAGTCAGCTTCTGATCACAAAAAGGGTAGAAAGAAGGACTGAGTGGAAAACTATTGCAGAAAGAGTGAAATAGGTGAATTTTGCATTTTTACGGATATGGAAATAAGACAAGAAATATATATTTTTTCTTTCCGTTTTCCACGTGGAAATCAGAAATCTTCCCTATGCTTAAATGTATACTTGTCAAAATAATGGAAAAATCTGGGGCTCTGATCCACATCCCACTGTAATCAATGGACTTTTGAATCCCATCCAATTCATTGGAATTCCACTCGGGGTCCAGACTGAAAAATGAAAGGGTAAATTCTTCTTGCTGCTTCATGGTGATTTTTGACTAAATATCAACCTCAAGACCTGCACTGTTAATTGTGTTTGATGAAGCGGACGCAAGGGTTTATCAGCTGTTCTGGCTCATCATCCAAGACTGCTGCCAAACCTTGTACTACCTTCAGTACAGCACCCAAAATCTTCAGTACAATTTTTAACAAAGTTGAAGTAGTGTGATTGTGTGTAAATGTACAAATCTGTACTTTGGTGCAAAAATCAGGCAACCGTAGAGAGGTGTGGTATTTTGCACAAGGAAATATGTATGCACATTTACCTGACTGTGTGTCCAAAAGCAAATTTCTCATGTGCAAATACATGCCAAAAATTGGTCAAGTAAATGCATTGGTGTAGGTAGAAAGTCTTGCAAGAACAAACTGTCTGGTGAAGTTATTTACCTTCTGTGGTTCCGGCCAAACAATAAAGACCAGAAGAATGTTTGTTTGGGCTTTTTTAAATGATATTTCACAAACTTCTTGATGCATTGGCTATATTTATTATTGTGTCCTGTATAGCACTGAGCAGGTTGTTGGCATTTATCAAACAGATAACAATAACAGCAATAACTTCTGCTTCCATGTCTGCACAGAATACATAGGCAGCATATCAAAATGACAGGGTAACAGATGGTATCTGGGTTTGAGGTTTGGGTGAAAATTGAGATCACTTATTGTACCTGAATTTGCTTTGTTTAGTTTATATTCTTAGTCAACCTGGGTCTGAGAGAAGAAGTAGAACTGGGGTGAGAGACTGTAAAGAAAAAAAAATAATTTGTTTCAAAATTAGCATTTGCTGTTGCAATGCAATGTGCTTTTACCATTTTTATTCTTAGTTTTGAACTTTGAGCTGTAAAAAAAAAAAATAATGAGCATATATTTCAGTCCTGTAATTTTTATGGAGCCTCTAAAGTAAGAAGGTCCAGAGGTTGTATGCATTTTTCTGTAACAGTGGCTACTCAGGAGGAAAAACTTGTAGAGAGAGCACAGGTCAGACAAGTAATAACCATGGCCAGTGCACACCAGACACCCTCACACTCCACTACTGTCAAGCTCCTAAATACTTGTATATATTTTGAGAAACATGGGTGGGAAGTCAGAATAGGTTCTGTTCCAGTCATAGTTTAAGCACAGTGTGTGTGGAATCAGCATTGGCTACAGAAGTCAGGAGCCTCAAGCAGCAATAACAGCAGCTGTTGAAGAATCTACTTCATCTCCTCACCCCTCCTTTTCCTTTCATACTCTTCCAAAAGGGGACTCTTTAGAATGCAGAGACAGACCTGCAGGCTGGCTTTTTGATACAGATGCATTTATTAGCTTCAAGAGGATAATAAGGTGATACAAAAAGAACCAACATGGATTTGTTAAGAAATACTCATTTCCCTGAACAATCTGATTTCCTTCTATGATACAAGCACTGGCCTGGAGCCAGATTTTATACCAAACCTTGGGTGTCAAAGACTAGAAACAAACTTTGTCAAATGGAGCGATTCAGCTGTGCTATAATGTGCTACACCATAGGGTGAAACACATTAGCCTCTCCTGATTTGATGGTGCAGGACAAAGGGCGACATGATTTTCCCTGTCCTGCTCAGTGCCGCAGACCCAAGGAGCAGATCTGGAGCACCAAGGAAAGTCAGAGTTTTTTCCTTTTGCTCCAAACCCATAGCGCAGGTCTGCAGCAGTGGGGAAAGTTCCACAAGGTAATAGCTGCAATAATGTGGCAGAATTTATTTACCTTTTGTGCCTCTGATTGTTTTTTTTTCCTGTCATGTGGTGCAACAATAAAGGTAAGGACATCTATTTGCTCTCCATTTGTGCTGCCTTAAATTTTTTTAAGGTGGCAGAAATGAGAAATCAGACAGTTTCTGTTTTCACTCTAGTGGACTTGGGTACCTCTGCGAAATGGGCATTCTATTTCATCCTGTTAAAGACCCTGAAAATCCATTAATGCTTTTGTAGCACACCATCATCTGACCCTGAGTCACAAAAAAGCAGTGAGGAGGAGGACCCATGCACCTTTTTCACCAACAGTGAACTTTTTCCAAGAATTTGAGCAGAGTGGAAAATCCAACATATATCCACCTTTGCATTTAATAGGTGAAATAAAATCTGGCCCCTAGCAGATAGAGGGGAAATGATACTTTGACTGTTGTCTGGCTTTTCACAGTGCCCCTTGACATTCTCACACGCAAACTTGTAAGGAAACGTGGGACACCTATACACGTGCTCTGGGTGATGTGGAGGGAGGAGCTGCTTTCACCAGTCTCTCTAATTAAAACACCCACAGCAACTTGTGTATTCAGCCACCCACATTTCAAAATGGGGATGGGGCGCTTTAACTAAAACTAGTTTAATGAGCTTTAGTTAAAGTGCCTCCATCCGCTGCCATTTTGAAACATGGGGATGCTAACTACATGCAGAGATGCTGCAGCACACTGGAACGTTATGATTGGAACGCTCCAGCAGACTTGATCAATCAAGTCTCCTCCAGCATGTTCTGATCAGAAGGCATCAGAACACATGTAAAATATGCAGGGTGAGGATGAAATCAGCATCAGGTGGGTATATGCATTACACGGTAATTATCAGAGATCTGGGTTTTCCATTTCCCATGGGGAAAAAACCCTGGATTGCCCCTTTTACCCAAGGTGAATGTTGATTTGTTTTGTTTTTTTTTCATTTTATGGAGAAATGTGGATTTTTCACTTCTGCAAGAGCTCTCTGCAGGCTGGTAGAGTTTCAGCCTGCAAGAGGCTAGGGGGATGAGAAGGAGGGTGGTTAGGCAGGGGTGCCATGTGTATCTGCAGAGGGAACCACATGGCTGCCAGGCAGCCTAGAGAGCAGCTCCCACAGGAACATTTTGGTGTGGGGGGTGAGGGGTGGGGAAGGGATTGAGCCCCCCCCGTAGAAAGGGAGGGAGGTTTGGAGCTGAGGTTGGGGCTGCTGCCCAGCCAGGCAATGTCTGGGGCTTGGGACCTGGGGCTGGAATGTGTGGCTGCAGGGCCCTGGTGAGGAGTGGGACAGGGCCATGAGTGGCTCATTCAGTGGGGCAGGGTGAGGCTGGCTCCTCACTGCTGCATGCACTCCTGGGGCGGGTTGGGGAGGAGCTGTGCCCTCAAGATTTGTGCATGGGGTAGGGATAGATGCAGGCTGCCCACTGCGAGCTCAGGATCCCTGCTCTGCTGTTCTTTCCCAGGGCCTCTGTAGTCTGGCAGGTGAGACCCAGTGCAGTAGGGCAGAGTTGGGCCAGTGGGAAGCTCCTTGCTGCTGCAAGCCCCAGGCACTAGAGGCCCACATTGCAGTAGTGAATGCTAGAGTAATAAATATTGTAGAATCATAGAAAGTTAGGGTTGAAAGGGACATCAGAAAGTCATCTAGTCCATCCCTTGCTCAAAGCAGGACCGTCAGAGCCAAGACTTTGTCTACCCAGGTCTTAAAAACCTCTAAGGAAGAATCGTCCACAACCTCTCTGGGTAACCTGTTCCAGTGTTTTACTATCCTCCTGTGAGAAAATTTCTTCCTAATATCTCACCTAAATGTCTTTGCTGCCACTTGAGACCATTGCTCCTTGTATCATCTGCCTTCACTGAAAACAGTCTAGTTCCATCTTCTTTCAGCCCACCTATTTCAGGTAGTTTAAGACTGCTGTTAAATCCCCTTAGTCTTCTCTTCTCTAGACTAAATAAGCCCAGGTCCCTCAGCCTCTCTTCAGAAGTCATGGGCCCCAGCCCCAGAACCATTTTTGTTCCTCTCCTTTCGTATCTCTCCAATTTGTCCACATCCTTTCTGTAGTGGGGGACCCAAAACTGGACACAGTATACTCCAGATGTGGCCTTACCAGTGCTGAATAGAGGGAAATAATCACTTCCCTTGGTCTGCTGGCAATGCTCCTACCAATGCAGCCCGGTATGCTATTAACTTTGGCAAAGAGGGCATACGGTTGGCTCATATTCACTGTATAGTCCACTGTAAGCCCCAGGGCCTTTTCTGCAGAGCTGCTGCTTAGCCAGTTGCTACCCAGTCTGTACTGGTGCATGGGATTGTTCCATCTTAACTATAGGGCTTTGCACTTATCCTTGTTGAACCTGATGAGATTTGTTTTGGCCCAATCCTCCAATTTGTTGAGGTATCTCTGAATCCTACCTTTACCATCCTGCTTATCTACTTCTTCCAGCTTGGTGTAATCTGTGAACCTGCTGAGGGGTGCACTTTATCCTATCTTCCAGGTCATTGATGAAGATACTGAACAAAACCAGCACCAGGACGAACCCCTGGGGCACTCCACTTCATACCAGCTGCTGACTAGACATTGAGTGATTTGACTATTACCGTCTGACCCTGATGATCCAGCCAGTTTTCTATTCACCTTATAATCCATTCATCCAACCTGTACTTCCTTAGCTTGTTTGTGAGAAGGTTGTGGGAGAGCAAATCAATCCTACCTAAAGTCAAGGTATACCACATATGCTGGTCTCCTCACATTCACCGAGCCAGTCATCGCATCATAGAAAACAGTCAAGTTGGTCAGGCTGAATCTATGCTGACAGTTCTTGATTACCTTCTCCTCCAAGTGCTTAGAAATGGATTCCTTGAGGATCTGTTCTATGATTTTTTCCAGTGACTGAGGTGAGGCAGACCAGTCTGTAGTTTCCTGGATCCTCCTTCTTCCCTTTCTTAAAAATGGCCACTATATTTGCCCTTTTCCAATCCTCTGGGACCTCTCCCAGTCACCATGAGTTTTCAAAGATGATGTCTAGCAGCTCTGCAATGACATCAGCCAACTCCCTCAGCACCATCGGGTTCATCTCATCCAGCCCCATGGAGTTCTACATGTCTGGTTTTTCTAAATAGTTCCTAATCTGTTGAGGGTTTTTTTTGCCACTGTTGGCTGCTCATCTCTTGCTCAAGCTGTGCTGCCAGGTACAGTTGTCTGGGAGCTGACCTTGTCTGTGAAGGCTGAGGTAAAAGGGCATTGAGTACTTCCACCTTTTCCACCTCTGTCACTAGGTTGCCTCCGTCATTTAATAAAGGACCCACATTTTCCCTGATCCTCATCTTGTTGCTCAAATACTTGTAGAAACCCTTCTTGTTGCCCTTCACATCCCTTGCTAGCTGCAACTCCCATTGTACTTTGGCCTTCCTGACTTCACCTCTGCATGCCTGAGCAATGCTCTTATATTCTTCCCTAGTTATTTGTCCAACTTTCCACTTCTTATAAGCTTCCTTCCTGCTTGCACCTCCTCCAGGTCACACACTTCCCATCTCATGGGTGACTGGCGCAGGGTGGGTATCCCTCATGGTTGATTGCACTAACCCAGAGGGGTGGTCCTCCGGCACCTGATTTTTGCTTACCGGGAGGGATGGGGAGAGGATGTCACTGTCCCAACTTACCTCAAGGCTTTGGTCTCCATTATGGAGACCAAAGCCTTGAGGTAAGTGCATGCAGGAAGGGGTAATGGGATGTGTTCTCATACTTCCTGAGAAATCAGGGCAATTGACTAGTTACTTTAAGTGTCTGTACCTGAGTGCATGGAACTTGGGAAACAGGGAAGAACTGGGATATGAAAGATAACAAAAAGGGTTTCTACAAGTATGTCAGCAACAAGAGGAGGATCAGGGAAAGTGTGGGTCCTTTACTAAATGAGGCAAACCTAGTTTAAAGCTCTCTTCACTAGGGTAGCAAGCCTATCTGCAAAGGCGCTCTTCCCTCTCTTTGTTAGGTGGATACTATCTTTTTCTAGCAAGCCTACTTGGAACAATATGCTGTGGTCAAAGAAGCCAAAGCCCTGCTAACAACACGATCTGTGCAGCCATGCATTGATCTGCAGGATGCACATGCTCCTGCCAGGCCCTTCCCCTTGACCAGAAGACTTAAGGAGAACACCACTTGAGCTCCTGTCCCCTTCACCCAGAGTCCTGTAGTCACTTTTGATCTGCTCCCTGGCAGTATCATTGGTACCCACATGGACAAGCAGCACAGGGTAATGGTCAGAGGTCTGGATGAACCTCGGTAATCCTCCTGCAACATCTTGCATCCAGGTTCCTGGCAAGCAGACCTCCTGGGACAACAGATCAGGCTGGCAGATTGATGCCCCTGTCCCCTGCAGAAGAGTGTCCATTCCCCACCCCCAATCACTTCTTGGTGGCAATAGTCTTGATCTTTCCAACCTTGGAGGTCTGTCCTGTCCTCCTCCAGCAATGGAACGTGCTTCTACCCCTCTGTTGCTAGGGCCCCATATCTAGTCTCAGGAGTTGCCCATGGTTCAGTGGTAGAATCCTTGTCTACCACACAGGAAACTTGAGTTCAATTCCCAGACATTTATACAACTACAGCCATGGAGACACCAAACATTTGGACTCAGTCTGGTCTTTGGATTCTGTCTCAGTGGCCTAAAGGGAGAATGGAAGGTCTGGCCAGCCTCTACTCCTCCAAAAAATTCTGCCCAGGCATATGCATTGAAGGTCTGGGTGGCCCTCATGCATACACCATGATCCAGGAGGATCAAGGGTTGCCACCAACCTATTCTCTAGGCAAAACTGCTGCAGGTGGGCATGAAAATTTCTTGTTGCTACCAGAGGTCACAACCTTCCTGAGAATCCATGTCCTCCTTTTTCTAGTACTGCTTTTGGCAGTCCTTCCTTCACAGCCCTAAAGGTTTCTTCCAATATTGAATCATGGTAGAGGATGCTTTGGGCCCTTGCTACCTAAGGAAGACTACCAGGAGGCCCTGTTCACATTGCAAGCACTCTCCAATTTGGCTGTCCCCAGAAGGAACCTGCAAGCTGCAGTCTCCACAATGTCAACCAGAACCTGAGTGGAAGCCTCAACAGTGAGCATGCCTGTCTGGACAAACACCTCACAGGTGCAGGCAGAGGCAGTGGCAGTGGGTCTGGCATTGCAACTTCCTCCAGCCATTTTCTTAATCTGCTGCTTCTATCTTGTTGCCCATCTTCCAAGCAGCCCTTCCCTAGCAAACTCACCTATAAGCTCGCTTTTTTAAATTGTCTTTGGTCCTGAAAGGTTTGTTTTATCCTGCTTCCTCTCACCATACTTGAACAAAATTCTGGCATGAATCAACTGATGCATCTCAAGCAAAACCAAAGCAGTGATTCTTCTGCTTTACTTGGCATTGGTGAGACCACAGCTGGAGTACTGCATCCAGTTTTGGGTGCTTCACTTCAACAAGGACATGGAAAAGCTTGAGAGAGTCCAGAGAAAAGCCACCCGTATAATCAGAGACTTGCAAGGCAAGCCATACAATGAAAGGCTGAGGGACTTAGGTCTCTTCATCCTAAAAAAGAGAAGGCTGAGAGGGGAAGCTTACCACCTGGTAGAAGCTTACTACTATATCAGGGGAGTACATCAAGCGCTCAGCAAACAACTGTTCACCAGGGCACTGTTGGGGAAAACCAGCAGTAATGGCCACAAACTCCTTGAAGACCACTTCAGGCTTAACACTAGGGAAAAAACTTCTCCACAGTTAGGGTGTCCAGACTGTGGAATAAGCTCCCTCCAGAAGTAGTGCGATCATCTACCCTAGAAATCTTCAAGAGGAGACTAGACGGTCACCTTGCTGGGGACGCCTGATCCAGTTGTCATTCCTGCCTAGTGCAGTGGGGCTGAACCTCATGATCTTGTGAGGTCCTTTTGGCCCCTTACAATCTATGAATCAAGCTTAAAATCTTACTCTCAAAGATTGGGGTGGCAAACTGACCTGCAAACTGCTTTCCCTGTTTGCTACCCCTTGGCTGCTCAGGGAGTCTCCTTTTATACCCTGCTGGGCTTGGACTGGCCTGCTCCTTGGTTAGGGCTTTTGTCAGGCAGACAGCAATCGCCCAGCAATCATTCAGCTAACAACACTCCCAGTTTCTCAGAGCACACACCCAAAATACACACAGCCCACCAAACAAAACTTAGCAAGCCAAAGACACAGGCAGCCCTGGCTCATTTACCTTCCCAGGGCAGGGTCTGGTGCCTGCCTTCTCTTCCTCTTCTCCTTCCTCCTCTTGTTCTCAACAAACTGCTTCCCCTGTTTGCTGCCACTGTTGGATCTGCCTGTCTATCTAGATATATATTGTTTTTAGGCAATGTGAAAAACAGGAAATAACTGGTTAGTTTGCAGTACAGTAGAAAAGGATCTGCATATGTAAGGGATTACACACTGAATGTGTCAAAAGCATACTGCTGAGAAAAAGAAGGTAAATACCACTTGGGGAGATATTAATGAGTGTATTCTAGATGAGCCAAGGGAAGCAATTATTCTACTCTAATCAGCCCTGGTGAGTCCTCAGCTGGAAATGTGTGTCCAGTTTTGAACACTGCACTTTAAGAAAGATGTAGACAAACCTGAAGAGAGTCCAGAGGAAAGCAATAGGGTTGATAAGAAGTTTAGAAAATGTGACCTGTGAGTAAAAGTTTAAGGAACTGGGTTTGTTTAGCCTGCAAAAGAGAAGACTAAGAAGGGACATGACCAACTTCCCATATGTAAAAGGGTAGTATCCAATTGTTTCCTCTGGAGATAGCCAGTTTCTTGTTGTCCTACCATATGTGTGGAAGCTAGGTCACCTCAGCATTTTTCCTCAGAAAGTTCCTGATAGGTAGCAAGACCATTGTAGAGCAGCCAGTGAGGTCTAGCACAGCATTGGTTATGCATTTCTGGCTCAAAACTCATGTTGTCACTGCTAGAAATGAGATTGACATTAATCACCTGAGCAGCTACTGATACTGTTGAGCTGCATTACAATTACAGCTGCTGCTCATGATGTGTTACAAACCAATTATCCAATTTTTAGTACCAAATAAATTCTTCTCTTGACTGTTAACGTTGATAGCTAGCCATAATTAAGGTATCTCACTCAGCCTGTTTTTCTGATCAAGATATATTGCAGAATGAAGGCCTTCCTTGGTCATTGGGTATTATTTTGAATGGAGAGAGAAAATATTAGGGACAGGTTTATGTAATGGTGTTTTGATTCTTAGTCTAGATGATTTAGCACATGGCCTCAGATTTACAGCCCATACCAAGCCTGGCTAAAACTCAAACTGTTCTTATAAACTTAACTGCATCAGTATCCAAATTGGAAAGCAGGTCTATGGTTTGGACTTCATTCCATGAGTAAGCCCTTAAAAGTGCTGGGGAATGCAGGAACTGTAATCAGGACTCTATCATATTCACATTTCTAAGACTTGAAGAGGAAGAATTTTTGAGGTTCTTGCTTTTGTCTTTCTCCTACAAAAGATGTCCAGTAATTCACTCCTGCTGCCCTTTTTAATGAAGTTCAGTTGCTTCATGCCAACTACAGCTACCCTCAGAAAGGTCACAGGCCTGCAAGGAATGTAGAGTATGTTTTCTCAGCACATTGCAGTTTCATGAAGAGATGCTTGAGATGCCCCTAAATGAGCGAGATCAGGGTCTGGAAATAGGATATTAACAGTGCAGCTCTCTGCTTCAGCTAATTACCTCTCCTGAAAAGCAGGGAATATTATTGAAGGCTCTTCGCATTGTGCTATATCATTCACATTGAAGATACTGTGAGTGGAAGGTACCCAATTCCAATCAGAAGTCTTCCAGAACATTACAAAATAAGGCTTCTGGAAAATATTGATATTGTTTCTCACAGCTGGCAACAGGTGAAGCAATTTTTGAAGAGGGGAGATAGAACTCAGGAAAGATAAAATAGTATGTTTCTAGAGATACCAAAGGATTGAGGTTGGACACAGGGAAAGTTCAGTTGAGGTGTCTCATTACAGCTCTTGACAGAAGAGTTTGAGCCTTTCTGGACATGCACTGAAGGCTGCCTTTCATTGACCCAGCTGTGAATGAGGACCTGGTCATTTGGGCTTGTTAAGGAAGGGGTGGTCAAAGACATCCAGGTGTGAGGGCAACCACGTTGTGTGCCATTGACTTCAGAAACTGGCTTCTCTTGACCAATAGGATTCTCAACTTTCATAGTAACTAGGGTCAGAAGGGGCTTAGAGCAGGCCATCTAGTCTGACCCCTTGCCAATGGCAGGAAACAAGTGCTGGGGTCACAGGACCCCAGCCAAGTACCTATCTAGTCTACTCTTGAAGA
>JAGPOW010000261.1:142221336-142236763 GCA_030014935.1 Caiman crocodilus
ATGTCTTGATTGTTTTAAATCCCCATCAAAATCACTACAAAGTCTTGAAGAAGCTTACTTTAGTGATTTTAATGTTATTAACCATCACCACATGCTTAACTGCTTTTCATGAACTGGATTTTTTAAAGGTAAAATGATATACATTTAATATTTAAAAATATTATATGGGGTACATTTTGTGATGGCTGTTTTAGACTTAGCAAATAGGAAATCACATTACACAAAGTCTGGTTGGTTTATCTTCAACATTTTTGAAAGGCAAATAGATGGCTGAATCATTACCAGACACCTAATGGCCACTTTGTTGTGTTAGGTTCAGTACCAGTAAGTCTTGCTGCTAGATATGCTGTCTGTCAAATATAACGTAAGTACTTTTCTTTCTTGTATCTTTTCGTAAGGGACTGCTAACACTGCTGTATTGCATGTTTTCGTATTTGTGAAGATTAGCATGAGGACTATTGTGAGGATTAGAAGAGAGCCACGCACATGATCAGAGGTCAGGAAAACAGACCTTACAAAGACAGGCTGAGAGCTGTGGGACTCTTCAGCCTGGAAGAGCACAGGCTCAGGGGTGATCTGGTGGCCACCTATAAGTTTACCAGGGGTACTCACCAGGTGCTGGGGGATCATCTGTTTACCAAAACACCCCAAGGGATGACAAGATTGAATGATCACAAACTTCTCCATGACTGTTTCACGCTGGACATAAGAAAGAACTTCTTTACCATCCGAGCCCCCAAGGTTTGGAATAGACTGCTGCCAGAGGTGGTTCAAGCACCCACTTTGAATGCCTTCAAGACTCATTTGGATGCTTATCTTGCTGGGATCCTATGATCCCTGCTGACCTCCTGCCCCTGGGGCAGGAGCTGGACTCGATGATCCTCTGGGGCCCCTTCCAGCCCGAATGTCTATGAAATTGTCTGTGAGTATGTGACTCACTAAACGAGATGAAAATGTTGCCGGTTGACCTCAAACGGTACCCAGAAATGTATTCTCTGATCTTCACTATATTTTAATTAGACAGTGGGAAGCAGTTTATTTACTGATGGCCTTCATGACTTTAAAAGAAATGAGTTTATTTTATTATTAGCAAACTAACTAGAGCAGCAAGTTGATGATTAGTGTCAATTTCTCTTGTGACCCAAGAAACTTAATACAAATAGTTGTATTAATTTCTAATTGACGTTGAGCTGATATGCTTGGCTGAAATGGATTTCATTTTTCTTAACCATATTACATTAATAACCCCTAAGTGCCTTAGCTTATGTAATATATATTGCAATGAAGGGGCTGTAGACTGTGTTGTGTGTGTGTGTGTGTGTGTGTGTGTGTGTGTGTAAATAAAAAAATAAATAAAACACACACACACACACACACACACACACACACACATATAATAAAATGCGTTGTTTTCCAAAACTCCATACATTAGCCAGTTCACACTATAGGTATAAGGCACCAGATCATAGCAATTGATTATTTTCTGATATTATCGTGACCTCCTCCTCCTCCTTCCCAATCAGACTGCACAAACTTTCCTTTCTGACCTCCCAACACATTCCTAGCTTTCACGAGCTTTGTACTTCAGTTATTAAATTACTAAAGCAAAGGAATAAAAGAACTAAAATAAATTACAAAAAATACAGCTATGCTAGCAATTGGAGCTGCCTACATTGTATTTCTCTTATCCTTATTTCTCCTCATCACACTTCAGCAAATAAATTCTGTTCTCAATGGAACAATTTAAATGTTAGCAGAAAGTAATTCAAAATGGGGGGGAAAATGTGCAAAGAAGAAGAAGCATTTGTACAAAACACTCAGGCAGCCATGTCACTGAAAATAAGTTTATAATACAGAATGTCTCTCAGTTTGCTGTGAACTATATTGCATGTGGGTTTTTTTTACTTATATATACAAACATCCATATAATATATATATTATAATTTATGTATATATTGTAATACACACACATGCACTAATTTCCCATGTATTTTGTAGCAAAGAACTAGAAGTTTTAAAGCTCAATACACATATTCATACACACTGAGTCTGTGTTAGTTTTAAATTGCCTGTTCTTTGTTACAGAATTCATGGTAAATTACAATGATGGGAAGATGCATGTCAGGAAATAAGACTCCACCTTCAATTCTGCTTGATAAACTCTTCATACTCTTTCTCAGCAAGCATAAAAAACACTCTTGTATCAGCTATAAATCTTAGAGTCAACAATAAAGTTAACTAAATAATAAATAGGTGTCGGTCCCTCCAGTATATTGAGTATCTTTGTCCTTTTACATCCCAGCTTTAGGGCTAGGTCCACATAAGAACTTATGCACTTAATATTTAGATGCTGCAGTTCCTAAGCGTTAAGTGTCTAGTCTCCAAAAGCAGACAAGGTTCTTTGGGTAGAATAGATCCCATCCAGGAAGAGCACAGAACAACTGCAGGTGCTTCCTCAGCCTGAAGAAGGGTGTTTGTACCTGAAAGCTTGCAAAGAAGAGTTTTTCCAGCTATTTTAGTTGGTCTAATATAAAATATCGGATTTACCAAAAGAATCTTTGTCCTTAAAGCCTATGTCCTTAGACCAACATGACTATAACCAATACCCCTAGTCTCCAGGGGTGAATTTGCAAGCCAAAATTAGTCACCAAGGCTTGCTGTGCAGAGCATGGAGGGAGTAAGGTCCCTCAAAAGAGGTAATCAGATTTCCTGCATTTTGAATGGGAGCTCCTTGGGGCTGTTCAGTAGGAAACAGGAAACATGGCTATGAGTCTAAATTCTTCTTCTCCAAAACTTAGACACTGGACTCAGAACTACAAGGAAGTTCTTTCCCTTCTTCAGGTCTGCAAGCCAGAATTGTGGACTGAGGGTAGACATTGGCCACGATTCCTTCAAATGTTTGACCTGCACCCACTATTTAAAATGTATTTTTCTACTTATAATCATAGAACATTAGGCTTGGAAGGGACCTCAAGAGGTCATCTAGTCCTATGCCATGCTTAGAGCAGGACCATTCCCAACTACATTATCCCAGCCAAGACTTTGTCTACCCAAGTCTTAAAAACATCCAAGGATGGAGAGTCCACAACCTCTGGGTAACCTGTTCTAGTGCTTTACTACCCTTCTATGAGACAGTCTTTCTAATATCTAACCTAAACTTCCCTTGCTGCAACTTGAGACTGTTGCTTCTTGTTCTGTCATCTACAACTGCTGAGAATAGCCTAGCTCCAATGTCTTTTGAACCCTTCTTCAGGTAGCTGAAGACTGCTATTAAATCCCCTCTCAGTCTTCTGTTCTCCAGATTAAATAAACCCATTCCCTCAGCTTCTCCTCATATATCCCAGCCCCCTGACCATTTTTCTTGCCTTCCACTGGACTCTCTTCAATTTGTCTATGTTCTTTCTCTAATGGGGAGCCCAAAACTGGAAACAGTACTCAAGATGTGGCCTCACCAATGCTGAATAGAGGGGGAGAATCACTTCCTCCCAATCTGCTGGCAATGCTGCTACTAATGCAGCTTAGTATGCTGTTAGCTCTCTTTGTAACAGGGGCCCACTGTTGGCACATATTCAGCTTATTTTCTACTCTAACCCCCGAGTCCTCTTTTACAGAGTTGCTGCTTAGCCAGTCGCTCCCCAGTTTGTACACAGTGCATGGGATTGTTCTGCCCTAAGTGTAGGACTTTTTACTTGTCCTTAATGAACCTTGTGACAGCAGCCAGATGAGCGTGGCCATGCATTATGTGGCACTGCAGACAGGTCTGCAGCACCACCTACTGCATGTTCAGTTGTTCTCCAGGCTGCCGGGGAGAAGCACAGAGGGGTTTTTTGACCCCTGGTTATCTAGGGGGTCAAGAAAACCTGTGGGGAGAAAAAGGGAGTAGTGCACATGGCAGTAGCATGTGCCACCCAAAGCCAGAGCCTGGCCAGCCAGAGCCACACACTGCTGCCATTCAGACTCTGCATGGAAGGATCACTATTGTTGCAGCCCTGGGAGGCCCCCAAGACCTCAGGTAAGGCTGCTGGGGCCAGACCAGTGCTAGTCCCAGCCCTCCCTTACCCCACTTGGAATAACACAACCTGGCTCTGCAGGGCCCAGAGATCTGTGCAGGGGTCTCCTCACCTGCATGGAGAGCAGCATCCCCCCGCCAGATGAGGCACCCATGGCCCCATCCTGCTCCCTACTGGGGCCCTGCAACCCCCAGCCCCAAGCCCTTCCCGGCTGGGCTTCAAAACAGTTTTGGAGGAGAGTCAGCCAAAATGAAACAAGACAGTGATCCAAAACACTGAAACGAATCACTACCCTCCAAAATGGCCAAATCCAAAACTGAATTGAAACACAGATGTTTCACACAGCCCTAATGGTCATGCAAAATCATTTCCTCAAATATTGTAGAAGAAGCTAATCTCTTAGAAGAGAAACCTTCTAGATTATTTTAATAGCTATGCTCTTACTTCATTGTAGCCTTCTCCCCACCATTTCAGATGCTATTATCTGGGTTAAACTAGGGAATTAGAAGGTGATGGTATTTTCAACTTTGCCTACACAACAAATTCCATAGAAATCAGAATTCACAACAGCTTATGTAGATGGTGAAAATCTCTTTTTGAATGCTATGTGTGTAAGATAGCCTTCCACTGGGCTTTAAATATATATACACTGAGTGCACCTATATGTGCACTTTACTTCAGAGTAGACTAATTTGCTCCACAGTAAGTAGCACACATGTAGACAGTGATGTTTATTAGGGTTCAGTAGAGTAATTTACTGTGCTGAAGATGGTCCTGTCAGATACAAATACAATCCAACAGTGGAGTAAATTAGTGCAGCCAAATGCACATGTAGACAGATGGTGATGTGGGTGCAAACTGCTTCTGGTCAGCTGAGTCAGCAGGGGTCCAGACTCCTGCCTGCTGCCAAGCCATGTGGTGCAGCAGCTTTGGGAGCCTTGTGGCCCAAGCAGTAGGGCTGTATGAAGCTTCAGTTGCTGATTTGATTCAGTGAAGATTTGGCTTCAATGATTCAGACATAGACACAGCTTGAATAGAAGTATGTTGGAAGGTTGTAGATTCCACTATGCTGTGATTAGCCTGTTAGGAGATAGAGTAGGTGTGGTTTCCTGCACATTGTACTCTGACCAGTCCCAAGCCAGCAAAAGAGACTTGAGGCCCATCTAACTTATGCTCACCCACCCTCTGGTAACCTTTAAACCACATTCATTCCACCCACTCAAGATTGTATGCTGAAAAGATCCCTCAAAGTTGTTTGTAAAGCATATGAACAGATATGGGATGTTGGATGTATACAGCCATTAATCAGTTAGGATTGAGCTTAACACAGAATGCAGATTATGTTTTGATCAGCACTACTTGTTGTGGTACTAGCTTTTCCAGTACATATTCATACAGGTGTGTCCATACGAGGTATGACTTGGAATGAAACCATTGGCATAAAAATTGTTAGTCTATTGCATTGCCCCTAGTGATGCAACAGTGCCTCAATAAAATAGGACCGTGGATAAAGAATAGCTGGCTGCAGCCCAATTCTGGAAAGATAAGTGATATTAGCCAGCAAAGAAAAGCAGTCTCAGGAAGCAGCTGAAAAGAAGTCTTCCATTATTTAATGTCTCTAGTCTCTGCCCTTGTGCTTCAATTCATTTGGAATCTCAGTGCCCTCCCTTTACTCTTACAGACACAAGCATATGGTAGTTAAAGCACACTTACTCTAATCTGAACAAGGCCATGAAATGGCAAAGGTTAATCCTCCATATTGTTATGAGTTAATGCCCTGCGATTGGTAGCAATTGATAACCAAGATACTGTTATACATCTAACCCATAAATTGTGTTCTCAGTTTTGAACTGCTCTTTTACTGCAGTTACCCCTAGTGTAATTCCTACCAGTTTCCCACAGTATCATTCAAAAAAAATAAAATAAAAAAGAATAGGCCTCCATATCTTGTTCTTACATAACTTACACTAAAAAAATAAGCACTTAGTCTGTTCTGTTCTATTGATTTTTATCATTATTTTCCTTTAATTGTTTGATTTGGAGATCAGCTATTTTTACAAAATGTTACAGCACATTAAGTGTGAAGTTCTTTAACATTGAAGCTATTTTTCCTATGCAAAGCTCCTTCTGCCATTGTCTTTATCAAAACCTGAATTTTCTGAAAGGCTTGGGTTCATCACAAACCTGAGTTCTGGAGCTTCCCTGCTCTTTGTTCAGGCTGTGTTGTATTTTTTAAGAAGTGTTGTTTTCGTGGAACAAAATTAAAACTTTCACAGAGCAGCGTAGACTTTGTCAGCATATTTCAAAATCCAGTACGAACTCCCAAAATAGCTTGAAGAGATGCTAGAAATCTCACAATTTGTATTATAAGTAGCAAAAGAATACTGTACCTTTTTAGGTTGTTGGAGTTTTATTTTTAAAACTTTGATGAATTAAAGGTTCACTTATGTATGATACAATCACAATCACAGACTATTTCAGAAAACATCACCTTCAGTGTTCTGGGATTTCTGGAACCAGAAAGGTGGGGATGTTTGTTGTTGAGAAATGAGAGAAATTAAAAAAAAAACGCTTCTTGCAGTTAAAAATTCTTTAATTGCATTTATCAAGATGTTGCTTTATTCTTTGGGATTAATGTATGAGTTATAAATAGCTCAGCTTCTTCCTTTCTGCAAGTCAGCAAAGGTAAGAATTGGGGTGGGGGCAATGGAGCAGTGCCTTTTTGCCCTACACATTTGAGGACTGCCTGATTATTATTGCCCTGCTACCCAGACTGTGTGATGAATGACTGATGTCTTCCTCTCAACCTCTCAGTCTTGCATTCTAAATTCTGGCATTTAGCACTAATTGCTTTTGCATTCTCTTCCAACCCAGCCAACCCCACTTCATAGTATTGGATTGGAAAAAAAAGATTCCTTTGCTCCTGTGGATCTCTGAATGAAATATGGTTACCTCACTGAGCTGAAGGCAATCCAACTCTTCTCAGTGCCATGCCAGACTTGCCAAAGGTTGTGTTAAAATGTAGAACTGTTCATCTGTTAGCAGTGTCATTCCAGTCTGAATAGTTTCTACTTCTCTCATCTTCTGTGAACTGAAGTATATAATTGTATGACTAAGTCTGGAAGAATATTAAAAGGGACAGTGAAAATTAAAGATAAATAGGTTTGGTAACAACACAAATTTAGCATTCGCTGTTGTTGCTGAAGCAGACTGAATAAAATTAGGGAGGAGTAAATAGGATTTTGGAAATAATCTTTTTAAAGAATTTGATTCTCATTCTTGATAGACTACCAAAAAGTACTTGACCCACACAAAGGTCATCCTTAGAAAACTCAGCAGTTAGCAACAATGGTCAAACAGTACTGTACATATGAACCAAATGCTATCACAGTATTTTCTTGTATGAGGATGTAACAGGATCAAGCCCCAGGAGTGGTCATGGCACCCCATGGTGGCTCTGCAGCTCCTGCTTTGCTCTGGCTCTAGGGTCCCTCCCTTCTTGCCCATTACACTTTGATGTTCTTCAAGTTTGGAAAAGAAGGCTGCCCAAGATCCCTAGAGTGCACCCTATTCTGTTTTCCTTTCAGTGGATGCCTCTTAGTTGGCCCCCATAGCCTGTATTTGCCTCCAGGGTACCTGCTATCTTATGGGCTAATTTTGTGGCCTCCAATTTCCCCTGTAGTCATGCCCATGCCTCATAGATGTCACCAGTCAATCAGTTCATTGGCACTTGGCCTGCCACATCTCCCAACTCAGGGAGCTTCTATGTCCCTTCTCAGTCTCTGTCCTTCCTGGGTACTGTGGTTCCTGACCCTGGCACTGCTCCTCTCAGGTGCTGGGTGCTTTCATCTTGTTTCTGTCTTTCTCTCACTCTTTTGCTGGGTCCCTGGCCCTAGTTCTCATCCTCTCAGGCTACATTGCAGCTTACATTGTACCCTGCCCAAGCCTCACATGCAACTCTTGGACCTTTTATCTCTCCTATCAGTCCCAAGCTGGTCCACCAGTTTAACTATAATGTATGAATAAACCTTCTGGCCCTAACACAATTCTCACTGGGTCTGAACCCCAAACATCTGCTCCTTTGCTGATTCCCAATATTTCACCCTACCCTGAGTCCTATACCACTGCTAGCCAGCAGCTTTCTACCTGCATGCTCAGGGTAGTTCAAGTGTCACTCAAAGCTTTCAGTTTAGCTATCACTTATCACAGGATGATAGCAGAGGTATGGACTATCAATGCAGAGCAACTGCTATATGTTAAATTCCTGCCACATCTTACCTTGCTGCTTGCTTTTTTGTCCATATCCAAAGCCCTATAACCCAGCGTTCAGCCTCTGATTTATTCAAAGGCAAAACTACTTTTCATTTTTTTATTTGAATTTAATTCTCAAAGGCTTTCAGTACCCAGGTTACTTACATTTCTTTTCATACTGCAGCCCTTCAAATATGAACCATCCAGAATGTTTGTTTTTCTCAGTCAGTTGATGGGATAACTCATCAATTGGATTTCCTGTTGAAACAGAGATTGAAATTTGTGTCTGAGTCAGTGAGCAAACTGACCATCCAGGCATACAAACTCACCATCATCAAAGATTGCACACAATAATAACTAGTTCTGATGCAGCATACTAACAATTTATAGTAAGATAGAGAAGGAAGGATAGTGGATGCTTTCCCAAAAGTTCATGTTACAATCTGATGTGAAATCTGATTGTGGGTTTACTAAATGACAAAGACATTGAATGGAGTTACCATTGCTACTGATATATAATGTATACAGTTTGCATTCCTGCTAAAAATAAGAGTACATGAACTATTTTACATATGTTGTATTTCTTGATGGTTTTATTTTTCAAATAATAAAAATACCAGTTCCTATACTACTCTTTGATTGTGCATATAGTTTCCCATTAGTCTATTAGGAAAATGTTGACTGTAAAAAGATGAATTTCTGTGGAAGCAGTGGCAAAATCAAATGTCTTTTACAGGAAATGCCCTGCAAAAGGTCCCCCCAAACATTTAGGTTATATGGCTTAGTTGATATTATGTGCCATGGCTGAGCACAGGGACTGCCTATACCTGTGCTCCAACATGTTCTAACTGGAAGTCTTGAGAGTAGATTCAGTTAATCTCAATGAATTACTTCTGCTCCATGTTCCAGTTAGAATGCTGCAACGTTGCTGCAGCAGCATGTGTAGTAAGCCCTCACATGTTTACAAATAGCCATGGGACACTTTAACTAAACCTCACCAAATGAGGTTTAGATAAAGCATCCTGCAGCCATTTTTAAATGTGTCGGGGCTTAATACATGTGATGATATGGCATTTTAACTAGAGCGGCTGCCCAGAAACTGCTTTAATTAAAATCCCTCCCTGCCACCTCAGATTACTTGTATAGGCCACCGGAGAGGAAGTCTCTCAGGTTGCTAAATTTCAGGCTATATAAAGACCTATACATCAACGTCAACACTCTGAATTACACATAGAAGAAAAGAGAGGAAAAAGCAAAATCTTGGGAGATGGGATATAATGTAATCTTTATGGGAAACAGGACAACTCCATTGTGCACTAGAAATCCTGAAATGTATCTCAGCCAGAAGTCACTGTAGTAATCCCAGATGGATGTAACAAAAACAAAGTCCTCATCAGGAAAATAAATTGTCATAATTGCAGCATCCATTAGAGACAGGATTATGATCTCTTCTGTCCATTAAGTCACCCCAAACTCCAGCTATTCAGGACACCTCTTAGACTATAAACTTCCTTAGGAAAATAAGAATGCATGCTATTACCTGGCATGAGATAACACTAACGTTTTCCCACTACTCACCCAGCCACCTAATATTACTTCTGTCTTGTCTAGTTTTCAGCCTTAACCAAGTTGTCACTGTCCAAGTCACCGCATCACACAGGCAGTAGAAAAGAATGGACACTCCATTATATGTCTGATGAATTATTGATTCTCAACTAGAAATGCATACACACACGACTGAGATATGGCAAATTAAATATAGATTCTTTTCTAATGATTACGTTTTAGCCTAAACCTATGTAGACAGTGCAGGAAGGTTTTGAATATCTTTGACCTCTTCTCAAAGTGGTGTTCTTCTAGTCTCTTTTCCCAAAGTGCTCCCACCTTCACCCAGAAGGAGTCAAAACCACAGTGAGCTATTCAAACACTTTTCTTTATAACAGCTAAGAGTCTTGCAGTCAGGGATAGAAAAAAGGACATGTCCATTACTTATCCAGTTGCACAGCTCACATTTCAAGTTTAGGCTATCAGATGCTTGCAGCAGTTACCAGACTAAGTTGCTTGCAGAAAAAAGATGTATTGAATTTGATGCTTTGTTTTGCTTCTCAAATCAAAATTCATTGGTGGTTTTAAAGTTGAGAACATTTAAAGTCAGGAAATAGCAGTTTCTGTTGTTGAAATGTAGAAATTCAAAGCTAATGTGGTTGAGAAGCTTTGGCCATCACATCTTGTAGCCTTCTAAACTTCATTTGTCTCAAACTCCAAGCCATTATTTTAAGTGATGAAAACTTTGTAAAATCTAGAACAGAACTGTCCAGCTTCTGAACTGTGGGGACTGCATGCTACCCAGACTGCACCCACCAGGCTGCATATTGCACACACTGCATGTGTGCCCCAGAGAGGCCTCTGGCATAGCACAGTTCGCCTCAGCTCATATGTGGAACAGACTCAATTAATCGAGTCTGCTCTGAAGCAGTGGATCTCTGATACATCATGAGACAGAAAAGTATGTGTATAAATGCCCTTAGGTACTAGATTTAATGTGCATTAACTAAAAAGTGTTAATGTGCATGTAGACTCACCCACTGAGAAGCAGGATTGTGGTGACAGAAATCAAAATCAAAGAGTGAACTGAGTTTCAGTTGGCTGAAGAGTGATGTATGATCCTTGTTGAATGAGAGAATGGTCTATGCCTAAATAAATTTCATGCTCAATTAAATGTTCTCTTTTACAGCAGCTTATTGTCTAGTATTACTCATTCCTTCCATAGAACACTTTGTATTTCTAGGGCTAAGTACTGTTTCCCTGAAGTCAGTGGGTAAGTTTGATATCGACTTCAGAGAGACTGGGATGGCTTTTAGAAAATGGGAGCAAAACATTTCCATTGATAAGAGTGGATGTTAGTATGGCAGTGAGAGAGTGTGTGTATGCATGCATACATGTTCGCTATCCACAACTGACATTTGGAGTTTCTGTGAGTCATTCAGCAGACGGGATAAATAAGTGGGTGTGATGGGAAAGAGAGGAACACATTTTACTGAAAACTTTGATAGCTGCCTGGGAGATTAACAAAGAACAGGGTCTTCTTGACAAGTCTACAGTGACAGAGGACCATATCTTAAGGAACTTTAATTCATGAAGTTCCTTCCAGGCTAAAATAGACATTTAGGATAATACCCAGACTGGAAAACTAGAGACTTGGACAGAAATTAGATGCCTATGTACCAATAGGCTATCCAGAGTACTCCTACTCCACAAAGCCCCATAGGTGCCTAGATTCATTTGGAGCTGATATTTTGGCTTGCTCAGGTCCTTAGTGGGAGCTAAACTTAGGCTCCTATAAATGTTTAGAAATACTCCAGTGTGACCAAATAGGCATCTGACTCCTGCCTATAATTTTTTGGGATCCAGAATGGAGGTGAAGTAGAAACTACATTCCACCTCAGTCACCAGAGAAGCATAACAGGGCAGGCATGATCAGTGTGCATGTAGTACATGCCACCAACATGATTTAAAGTTTACCAGCCACTCTCCCTTTCACTCCAACATATAGGCTGAGGAGGAAACACCTGTGTTTTAAGAATCACTGGCCACACCTACATGAGCACCAGACTGCAACAGTCATTTAGTATTTGCACAAGCAGGTACTAAATGATTGCATAGTAACCGGCATTACTGTGCAGTACCATCGCCAAACAGTGTTTTCAGACGCTACTGCACAGTTACTCGTTCCTACTGTGCAGTATCATTGCTGCACAGTTAGTGCCCACAAATGCTGCTATGCAATAGCCAAAAACTGCTGTGCAGTATCTTAGTGCTACTGTACAGTAGCATCTCATGTAGATGGGCCCACTGTTTCCATAATAGCCTCGTGGCTAGTGCACTCATCCAGGAAGTGGAAGACATAGGTGCTAAGCCCTTCGCATGAAGGAGGCAGCCCACAAACCCCCAATTCTGAAGAGAGTTGTCCTATTCACTAGGCTGTAGAAGAGTTAGGATGGGAATATCCTGCAACCATCTTATTGAAGCTGGGCTGCTATACAGCCACGAAGCCTTGCAACCAGAAGGGAAGTGAGAAAGAGGAAGTCTCAGTCTGTAACATGGCTGTTAAGGCACTTGGCTGCAAAGGTTTGGCTCTGAGTTCTAGGCCCAGCTCCCAGGACCATTTATGCATTATCTATTAGACAGTCATTTAGTGAAAACCAGAAGTAATACTGAGAACAGGAACTGGAGCCCAGGACTCCTTTCATTCAGATGAGTGCTCTAACTACTTGGTTACACAGGCAGGCTCCTTTTTGCTACTCCCTCCCTGGTCCCATAAACCTTGAAATAAAGGATACTACCCCAGCCTAGCCTAGCCTAGCCTAGTCAGGATCTGACCAGGTAAGTTACTTTTCTGGTTTTGAATCCCATAAGGCTGAAAGTAACGTAGAGCCCAGAGTCTCTCACTTCCTGAAGAGGTGGTTTAATTAGTAGCCCAGGGTATCCAGTTCAAATGAGTTGGTGGACTAGATGCAGACTGCATGGCTTCTCATGGGCTGTATGACCTACCTCTGGATTCAGCCCATGGGTCTTCTCACCCTGGCTGCTGGATGGCACTGAAACCCTGTCAACATGGCTACTGAAGCTACAGTGCCAAGAAGGTGAGCAGTCGGGGGATGACCAGTGCATGTTCTAGTCACCAGAAGTGACTGAAACCACTAAATTCAGCAGTAACATTCACCGCTTGGGTGCTGGTTATGCAAAACTACTTTAGTAGTTGCAGCAATGGTCCTTCATTGGTGGTGCCATTAACTCCTTGGCTGCTGGCAGCCATAGCATAAAGCCCTGTGGGCTGTATGTTTGACACCTTTTCCCTATATTGTTGGGCAAAAGGTGGGTGGCAGCACCTCATTTACTATAATAGTGAGACTTGCTCCATTAAAAGGGTCCCTACCAGCTGAGGAGGACCCCAAACTCTGGGATGCAAACAGAGACTTGTATGCAGCCCTGGGTCAGGTACTTAAGCTGCAATGGGGGCAGAGGTCCCCAACTCAGGGTCCAGGAAGAGGTGCTGAACTCTCTTTAATTTGAGAGCTAACCCTATTTCTCTAAATCACACTTTTGGGGCCAGCCACTTAAATTGTAGGTGCTGTGATGCTTGAATTGCATTTATTTCATGGAGACATCTATAATTGGAGACAGGTTAGATTTAGTCAGTTAAATTATTACCAAAAAAAAAGTGCCAGCTATGATATTCCCATGATTTTTCCTTGACTATTCCCCTACAACCATCCAAATTTAGGCTAAAAAATCTCCAGTTCTAAGCACTATGGAATGGTCCACAGTACCTGACAAGGGTGGTAGCAATGATGGGGTTTTTTTTGTCTGTTTGTTTGGGGGGGATGCTTTTTTTGAAGTCTCAGATTAGGCAGGTCAGAGGTTAGTACAGATATATGAGCTCTTATGTGCTTTGTCATCACAGTTGTACACCGTATTTGAGAATCTGATCCCTTCCCTGCCTTTTCATGATGATTGCTATTTTTGGTATGACCATCCCCTGTATCTCTGCCCAGAAACTACATAATAGAAATGTCACTTTAGTAGATCTATTGTATTTTTGTGGCTGTGAAAGAATCTTCATATTTACATATTCCAAGATTAGCTGACATATACCCCTGCTGTGCAGAGAAACAAAAAGCCATTCTACCACAGCTCCTCTTCTTTCCTAAGAACAGGGCAGAGTTTGGTGGTTCATTTTTGTCCTTCCCCACTATTTTTTTTTTCAAAACTGACAAATTTGGCTCATGCATTCTACACATGGTCTCCCAGGAAGCTTGATTGTGTCAACCTTTTAGGCATACTGGTTGAAATAGGAGATCCTGCTTATGGCATTTGTTTGCTTCTGCCAGCTCTTGTTAAACCAGGCATGTCTTCTTTTTGCTGAATCCATGCTGGCTATTCCTGACCACCTTGCTTTTCTCTAGGTGCTTCACAGTCGATTTCTTGAGGACCTGCCCCATGATCTTTCCAGGTGCAGAGGTCAGACTGACTCCTCTGTAATTCCCTGAATCCTCCTCCTCCTCTTTGAAGTCAGAGGTGGTGCCACCTAGCAGCTACCAATTCCATCTCTCACCTGGTGTCATGAGAGTACCATTCTGATCTCAACTGGCACTTCTTGCTGAAATATCCACTGGTGCAGAGCCTATTTAATCCATTGCCTGGAGCCCAGCCCTTGTAACCTAGCCTGTCTCATTTACCTGCTTGATCTAGGTAAATGGCCCACAGCATTTCACCAGTTTTCCTTTGATGGCCCTCTGTCAACTGTCTGCTCCTTTCTTAAAATTAGCACTCTTTTCTTAAAGTAACAGGGGCTAGGGACTTATGTTATGGGCAAAATATTTGCTCTTTTCCAATCATCTGGGACCTCACTTCATCTCTAGAAGTTTTCAGCGAGGATAGCCAATGGTTTTGAAATTGCCTCAGCCAATTCCTTCAATAACTAGAGTGCATCCCATCTGGCCCTGCCAACTTGTAAGCATCTAACTTCTTTCAGTAATCGCTAACCTGTCCTTCCACTACTCTGAGCTTTTGCCTTCTTTTCTATTTTTGCTAACAACAGCTTTCATCTGTTGTAAAAGTATTTACTTAAGATGGTGACCCCTCCCAGATCGTCCATTATTAATAGACCGTTTGTTCTGTTCTATAATGTTAATGATATACTCGTTGGGTTGTTGACAAGATTTGTTGTTTGTTAATGTAATGTTGTGTTATGTTAAGTGGCAGGACCATGGCGCAGAGAAGGCGGTGGCGGAGTGTGAGTAAGCATGCGAGAGGAGAGCGGGTTAACAGATTGACCTACGTAGATCTTGATTGACAGGCTTGCTAGCAGATTCTAGGACCATCTAGAACCATCCACCGGAGCAGCTTTTGATTGACAGGAGTAAGAGATATAAGGAGCTGCTTGGATGTGGGTTGGTTGGAACTGAGAGTTGGAGAGAGATTTGGAATACTTACCTCACGAAGTAAGAGGTACGATTTCGGGCTACTAGTCCTCTTAGCAGCTGGAGGCCAGCATGCCTACACCTCTGTACAAGGTCAGGGGGCTTTGCCCTGCTTGTGCAGATACCTCAGTATTGGGATTAGTCGAATGCCTCAGTACTGAAGGGCCCCTAAGGGAGTTAGGG
>JAGPOW010000261.1:142238943-142255035 GCA_030014935.1 Caiman crocodilus
CCTTCCCCTCTGGGTCCTCAGCGCTTCCCCAACGATCCTCCTTAACCTGTTGAAGTCAGCCCTCCTAAAGTCTAGGGCCGTCGCCCTACTGTGACCCTTAAATGTAGCTATCCTTTCTGTCTAATGTGGGGTGGAATAAGTACTGTACAATATGGAGCATATTATGGTAGTTATTGCTGAATAGGTAAAGGATAGTATTACTGCAGGTGATTAAAAGTCGTTGTTGTAGATCAGTTCAGTTGTGTGTGATAAAATATGCACTATAATATAGTACAAAGCACACTTATACCACATTATTTTAAGTGGGAAACTTAAAATTCTTCAACAGCATGGGCATGTCTACACAAACATTTAAGTATGCCTAAATCTAGTGGGTTTAGGCAGGTATCTACACATGCAGGTGTCAAAGCATGTTAATGCTGCATGTGTGGACTTTCTTAGGATATACAATTTAGGCACAAGTAGCCCCAAATCTCCATTTTTGGAGAGAATTAAGGGTGCGCATGTGTAGATACATGCCCTAATGCACCTTAAATTTAGGCTAATGTGTCTTAAAGCATCTCATGTTGATGCTCCCTATATACAGTAAAAGTTCTGTTATCCGGCATCCCCCAGGAATGGGGGATGCCAGAAAACAAAATATGCTGGTTAATTGAGTGGCCCTGGAGGGTGGCGGTGACCGCACGTGGGGTAGTAACAGTTCGGCATGGTGGGTGGTGGGGGCTGCATGCAAGCTTTGCCTCTCCCTCCCCATTCCTACACCCAGCTGGCCAACCAGAAATCCCAGTTACTAGAGTGTGCCACTTACTAAAATTCCAGATAACAAAGATTTTACTATGTTGGTTCTTCTGGATATTTCAGACTCCATTTTATTCCCTTGTAGAACAAAATACAAATGCCTCACCTTTTTCACCCCAGGCACTTAACAGCCCATTGGGAAGAACCTGCTTGAGTTTATCCATTTCTGACAGAAGATTAAGAGTCAGTAGGAGGAATAGAAGAGAAACATAACATTATCTGAAGGTATAAGCATGGTGAATGGGACCAATGCAGTGGATGTGTCTGTCATGGTGCAGGGTCCCCAGGGTTGGCCATGATGCCCCTAGGTCTCTATGACCATGCCAACTTTGCCCTGCAGGTACATCTGCCATGTCTTGTTGGTTTAGATAATAGATAGGAGGCTGCCCTCAAGTTGCTGCACAGTCACACTTCTGATGGACCCCATTAAATCCTGTAGGTTCTTAGACCCCTTGCTGGGTCCTGCTCTAAGTAGGTGCCCGCAGGACACCGCAAGCATTATGGGGTGGCTCCAAAACTGGTCCTTTACCATGCCCCATTCCTCACAGATGGTATTCAAATGTTGTCCCTCTGAGGCATTAGTCTAGCTCAGCCCCCTGTCATCACTGGGCTATTGGCCCCTGTCTGCATGCCCACTGGCACTGGGGTCTACAGTAGTTGTACCCTAATGAAGCCTCCTCCTCCCTAATAGCGTTATCCTGGTCCACCAGTTCAAATAATAACATAAATAGAAGCCCCTGGGCTACAACATAACAATAACCATAACACTGGAGACTACACTCTTCCCCTTTAAGAAGGCAAGCTTCTCTCTCTGTAATGTGCATCTCCTAGCCCAAGGTACATTAGTCTCACCAGTAGCAAAACAGGCAACTAAGCATCTCTGAGTAAGTTTTCCTGCAATAGCTCCTTTTCTTTTGCTGCCAGAGAACTGCTTCCTCTCAGCTCCAACCCTGGGACTTATATGTGCCCAGAGACCTGTTTCCTTCTGGTCAGCTGACTGGGTGTAGGTGCCAGCTAATTTCCTCATTAGCCTGCTGCCATGGCAACCTGCAGCTGTAAAGCATAGCTTAGCTCTTGGGGCTCTCTAGCTAGGCTGCTTCTGATCTTAAAGGAGCACACCTTAGTGCCCTGTGACAGTGTCTAACACCCACAATCTATTAAAATTATTGGTTTTGCAGAATATCTACAAGTCTGCTGAATGTTTTACCTTTGAAATGGTAGCATTTTATACAGTTTTAGGGACTATGGGCATTTATGCATGTGCTCTGGGTGGAGGGGGTGCTTTAATTAAAGTGCCCAGAGTATTGCATGTATCAGCATCTCTGCACCAAAAAATGACAGCGAGGGCACTTTAACTAAAGCCAGAGGCCAGAAAAGGAGCATAGGGGAAGATGGAGAAAGCAAAATGGCAAACTCCCCACTAGTTTGAACACAACAAAGATAGCAAAAGACTTTTACCAGAGAGAGCAGAATAGATCAGGTGACAGGAAAGGGGGAGGGGCTAGGGAGTATAAAAGCTCACTCCAGATGAGAGAAAGTCAGCCAAGCCCTGACCACAGAAAAATATGGATTGTCCTTACCAGATGGAGAAAAGGGTGTGATAGATGGAGTAAGTTTCCATTGGGCCCGCTACTCAAAAAGCAAAAAATCTCAATGGGTTAAATCTTGAGCTGGGGACTATGTCCATTTACTGCAACGTGGGGAGGAACTTTAAACTGAAATTTCTGGAGGGTACCAATAGAAAGAAAGCAGCTACAAGGGGATAAGAAGGGCACATAAAAGGTGCCTCAGCATCCTTAGTGATACCCTCCCATCGAAAGAGAAGGTCAGTGGCACAAGGACAAAAACCCTGAGGTGGGTGCCAGGGGCTTAAGGGCCTACTGTCATGGCTTAAAGGGTTAAGTTGTGTGATTCCTGAGTCCAAGGCTCTGGGTTTAAACCCTGGAGAGACAGAAGCACAGAAGTTGCTTCAGACTGACTTACAAAAAGTATGTCTGGGAGTCCAGAGAGTCTGTGGTCCAGAACAGGCTCAGGGGCTGAGGTGGAGAAGCTACAGTTGAGATAAGACAGAGAGACAGCAAGTTAATACCAGAAGCCCTCCTGGCATGGTATGACTTAATTATCGGGCTCCTCCATTCTGCTTTGGGCAGAGGCAGGACATCTCTGTACCACTTCTTTTTAGCAAGGCCTGGCAGGAGAATCAGGACCAAGGAGATTTTGAAGAAGACTGAGGGATGACAGAACTGACTGCAATAAGACAGAGGAAGACCAGGGCAAGTGTGGGTCCCCAGGCTACCCAATAGAGGCAACCTAATGACAGCTGATATGGAAAAGGTTGAAGTATTCAATGCCTTTTTCACTTCAGTCTTCAAAGGCAAGGGCAGCTCCCAGTCTTCTGCACCTGGCAGCACAGTTTAGAGGGGAAATGGGCAGCTAACAATGGTGAAATAACATATTAGGCACTATTTAGAAATGCTGAACCTGTACAGTTCTGTGGGACCGGTCGCAATGCATCTGAAGGTGATAACAGAGTTGGGTGATGTGATTGCAGAGCTGCTGGCCATTATCTTTGGAAATGTGTGGCCACTGGGGAAGGTCCCAGATGATGGTAAAAGGGCAAATACAGTACCCATCTCTAAGGAACGGAAGAAGGAGGATTGAGGGAACTAAAGGCCAATCAGCTTCATTGCAGTACCTGGAAAAATCATGGAGCTTGTCTTCAAAGAATCCATTTCTAAGCACTTGGAGGAAAAAACGGTGATTAGGAACAGTCGGCATGGATTCACCAAGGGCAAGTTATGCCTGACCAACCTGATTACCTTCTGTGACAAGATGACTGGTTCTGTGGATGTGGGGAGAGCAGTGGACATGATATACCTTGACTTCAGTGAGGCTTTTGATATGGTCTCCCACAACATTCTCTCAAGCAAGCTAAGGAAGTATAGGTTGGATGAATGAACTGTAAGATGGACAGAAAACTCATGGATCATCAGACTCAAAGTGTAGTAATCAATAGCTCTATGTCTCGTTGGCAGACGGCATCAAGTGGAGTGCCCCCAGAGTTGGTCAGGGGGCCTGTTTAGTTCAATAACTTCATCAGTGATTTCAGATGGGATGGAGTGCACCATCAGCAAGTTTGCAGGTGACACCAAGCTGGGGATAGTAGTACATACATTGGAGAGTAGGGGTAGTATTCAAAGTGACCTTAACAAATTGGAGAATTGGACCAAAAGAAATCTCGAGGTTCAATAAGGACAAGTGCAAAGCTCTGTACTTAAGATGGAACATTCCCATGCACTGGTACAGGCTGGGGACCAACTGGCTTAGCAGCAGCTCTGCAAAAGAGGACTTAACTGTTATAGTGGACAATAAGCTGCATATAAGCCAACAGCATGCCCTTGTTGCAAAGAAGGCTAATGGCATACTGAGCTGCATTAGTAACATTGTTTCCCTCAATCTGCTGGCAGTAATTATTCTCCTTTTCTCAGTAAGGAGCAACGGTCTCAAGTTGCAGGAAGGGAAGATTAGGTTAGATATTAGGAAAAACTTTCTCATGAGAAGAGTAGTAAAGCACTGAAACAGAGAAGATGACAGACAGCTTATGGAAACTCCCTCCATGGAGTTTTTTAAGAGACAGGTAGATGAAGCTTTGGCTGGGATGATCTAGTTGGGAATGGTCCTGCTTTGAGCAGGGGTTTGAACTAGATGACCTCCTAAGGTTACTTCCACCCCTAATTTTCTATGGTTCTGTGAGAGACCCCCTCCACTCAAGTCCTTTTGTAGTTCCCAAACAACATTCTGCTGTTGGAAGAAGAGGCATTTCTACCTCTACCCAACAGCCCAGTAGCTAGACTATTCATGTAGCTGTGGAGAATTCAGGTTTAATTCCCAATCTGCATATAGGGTTGTGTGCATGTGTGGGGAGATTTCTTCTACCCACTAGTTGGAGCACTTAGCTAGGTTGTGAAAGACTCAAATTCATTTCTCTCCTTTGCTGCTGGTGGTTTCTCCACTTGGTTTATGATTGTAGAATCCACATCTTTAATCTTCCACGCAAATGCTTTAACCATGAGGCTATGTAGCATTTTAAGGTATCCTCAGAGGTGACAAGGTTTCCCTTGGAGGTGGAGGCATGGGTTAATATTGTCCCAAAAGCGAGATTAAAAGTATTGCCCTCATTGTGTGTAGCTGCTGTGTACTGTTGGATAATAGATTCAACACTACTGCTGCTACCTTTTCCTCCTCCAGCCATGTTTTGTGACAAACACATAGCTTAGGTATCCAATTGTAGGCTCAGTCAGAAGGACACAACTCTGAAAATAAGAAGCCCTGGGTTATGACCTCTGGCCTGGTGATTGGGTTTTGGGGTTTTTTTTGTGGGGTTTTTTGTAACTTTAATGTAATATTTTTTGATCCACAGCAGTGGAATAGTGTCTGCCCCATTTGGGGGAAAGGGCTAATTCATTGATTCACATTCCCTTTGCTTTGCTTTCCTCTTGATTCCATGCATCTTCTCTCCTTGGCTACATAAAGGATCATCTTCAATAGGAGGGTGTCTGGGTAATATCTAGTTCATGTCACGCTAGAGCAATTTGTTGGGAGGAGGAAGATACTTCTACATTTGGGTCCTAGAACACTTGTCTCTGACTCAGGACAAGTACCCTGATCATTAAGCTATTAGGCTAAAAGGTAGGATACTCCTCTTCTATTTTTCTTCAGGCAGTTATCAACCTACCTGGGTGATTCTATTCCACTATATGGATAAATGGAATCTAAGATTTGTTTGAGTGCAAAAAATTGAATTTGCACCGTTACATTACTTCTTAGATGTCTAAAACTGAGATAAATATTGGGAGCCAAATCCTATTTGCAGTGGGATAAGTACTTTGTAACTATGAAGAAAGTATATTTACATACATTATTGTAACATGGAGCCCATGGCTCTATTACTGAAAGCAGTTAAAAGAAAAGAAGCTTAGCCAATCGGCAGCGAGATGCCCAGGAGGATGACATCATTAGCTGGCACCTGGAACTTCCTCTGCACTGAGGAGCTGAAAAACCTGAAAATTAGTAATTGAAACTAACCTACTTAAAAGGTCGAGGAGTAAAACAAGACATCCCCCAGAAGGGGAACAGAGATCCATGGCACTGAGACAGAGAGCAACGGAGCTCAGTTCATGAGGAGGCATGAAAGAAGCCAGAGAGTGATGTCCCCTCAGGAGGCCAATACTGGGTAAAACCATGACTGGAGATCATTCTGTCTATCCCCAGAACCAGGTAGACCAACTTCAATTAGAAACTTTTTGACTGGATTGCTGACCAGCTGGCCAGATTATAAACAGACTGTGCCAAGTAGTTTTGCAGAGCAGAGGAAGAGAGGTGGAAGCCTGAAACCCCACTTTGAGAAGAGACTTACTAGTAACTACTTCCATGTTGTGTTTTCGTGGATTTTTCCATTAAAGAAAAAACTCGTACCCTGAAGTGTTGTGTTACCTAATAACCAAATTTGGGGTTTGCTCTTGGAGAGTAAGATAATATCCAGATACAGAGGCACTTAGAGAATAAAAGTGTAAGACCAATTCAACTGTAATTAAGAACACTGGGTTATCTGCGTGTTATATTTTGAACTAACTCCCATCAAGTCATGGCAGGAAAGAAAAACGCATGCAGGAAGCTCTGAGTTGAAGCTTTTCCCTTTTATAATCGGTTTCAGGAACACCCACTCACTATTATATCATTTTAAAACAAGGCAGAGATTCTTGCATGCAAGGGTCTCTGTAAAAACTGGAGTGAAGCTGTTATCATTTTTCACAAGGAACAAGAAATGGTTTTCTGGAAACAAAGCAACTAAAGAAAGTGAATTACTTTGTATTTCACATACAGTGAACATCTTGTATAGTAGAATCCAAAAGGGAAGTTGAAGTTTAAACCTCTAGGGAGCCATCTGGATAACTTTGTGAGAGTAAGAGGTAACTTTATCATCTTTGGGTTCTTGTTTCACATTCTCAGAGGCCATCCATCTCCTGCAGGAAAGAAAATGAAAACGGACAATTACCTTGCTCAAACCGAACAGGAAGGTTAGTTATCTGCACTGCAGCGTGAGAGAGAATTCTACCTTATGTGCTTATTTATTTCTCTTTGTTCACCTAAATGACAGTTCTCTAGCCACGTAAGTGGTGATTTTTGGCTCTTATGCAGAGGTTGCGATTCAGTAACTGGGGTGTCTCAGCATGTACATATAAACTGATCATTCCTAGAAGGCTATGCAGTAGCCTGACAGATACATGGCTATGCATATACAGGAAGCAAGGAGGGCAAGGAACTTTTTATGCTTTAACCCCATAGCTGAGTAGTTGGGGCACTTAGGAGGTAAGAGACTTGTGTTCTAACAACCCCCCTTTCTGCACTGGGCATTTGAACCTGTGTTTCTCTGACTTCCTAGTATGCTTCTGGACCCACCAAAGGCCAGAAACTATTCAAATGCTTCTCCAGAGTTCCTTCTGAAACTAAGTGACTGCCCCTTGCATTGATTAATCATTGGATAAAAAGGATACCAAGCAGTGCAGTGGGAGCATAGTCTAGACTAGAACTCAGGGCCCCATTCCTATCAAGAGCAGCAGCCAACAGAGACACAAACCTTTTAGTTTGCTCTTTTCCCCTCAGCCCTACATATCTCCCTAACTTGGTTGCCCAGTGAGCCAACTTCAAAAGCAGCACAGAAAAGAGTACTCAATGATATGTAACCTGTAACATGGTTACAGTACTATTAGGAAATGGGACCAAATCTTTTTTTCTTTTCTGCATCTTCCCAATGTTTAACAGCCCTTTAAAAATGTGGATACAAAAACTGTCTGCAGTGTTCCAGTACCACTCTAACTGATGCTGCACAGAGTGGTGAATCATCTCACCATTCCAGTTTCATCTTCTGTGGCAGGGCATCTTTGATGCCTGTCAATTTAAGGGCTTGAGCAGCCTACAGGTGACAGCAGAGCCAATCAGGGGGTCACATGGCAACAAGGAGGCTACCTCATTGGAGGAGGGCTTGGCTGCTTGATCATAAGACTAATCCCAGGGAGCAGGGCCAGCAGTTGCAACTGGGGAGCCAAAGGGTGAACATCTCCTGGCTAGAGTACTGGTGTTTCCAGAATATCTAAAGGGTAGGATAAGAACTGCAGGGATGGAGGAGGTTCCTGGTTCTGGGGCAAGAGCTGAAACTATACCCTGCTGGGATTGGATGGTATAGTGGGGCTGCCTGTGGTGGGGCAGTCTCCAGGAAATGCCACATCTGTGCCTCCCCAGTGAAAAGTGAGGATGGAGTGCTGGAAAATCTCAGTTCCTTCTGCCTTGTGAGTACCTTGTGGAGGGGAAAGTCTATGAGAGGGCACCCTGAGAGAAAAGCACAGGGCTCTGGTCTACCAGAGGGGGCCTGCAACAGGGCCAAAGTCCTTTGGGACCTGAGGCCTTACTGAGCAGCTCAGTAAGGGGGGCAGAGCAGTAGCCCCAGTGAGGGCTTGCTAATACAAGTACTAAATAAATGTGCAGTAACCAGAGTTACTGTGCAGTAGTGCTGCTAAAGTCTTCTAGGTGATGTTACTGCTCAGTAACTTAATAGCGGGGTAGAAAGGAGGGGGCGTTAACCAGTCAGGAGAAGGGATCAATGGGCTAAAAATATTTTCCAATCCCAGGACTATGATATGCATTCACCAAACCAGGTTAGCCCCTTCCTAGATTGGGTTAACTCTTTCTTGATTTAAGTTGGTGTATACCAAATTAAAGCCTCTGCACGTCTGCATGGTTGGGTGAGCATTTAAACTGAACTAATCCTGACTAGGCCAATCTGAATGCAATGCCTCCACATACCCTCTGTTTTCTTAAAGAGTGATATTGAGTTTGTTTGACAAAAACTATATTCCCTAAAACCATAAATCCTAACTTTAATTCTTTTTCAGTTAAATCTCATATCAGTTCTGTTTGTTTCCTAGTCAGAGAAATGGGGATGGTCTTGGTTGCTCACGTCTTGCCTTACCAACTTATTGATTGAATGTGGGGACACTGGCATTTTTTTTTTCTATCAAATTTCCTTCATGATGGATGTGTTGCTCTTTGCCAAAAGACATTTTGGCACATTTCTTTCTTTACATCAGCACTTTCTGGCGAAATGAGGATGGTATGGAGGGGCAGTGATTAATAGGAAGTGGATGTAATCATCACTCTTGGGATAAGTGAGCCATTGTAGATGTGTCTACAGAACAGTAGGTAGCTATGGACCTGTCCAATTCAAAGTTTTGCTTCTTCAGTATACACAGGGCATACCTCATGAAAATCCATGTGAGATGCCCAGGTGCATTAGAGGATTCATCACATCTTGTTATGAAGTATTATGAATAAAATCAATACAGCTTATCAAATTTACCTTCTTTCATAACAATTTTGAACTGAAAATAGCCCTGTATGCAATATTATTTATGAAGTACAGTATTTATAAGATAGTGCAGTGGCTTTTTCATAAACTTATCTCAACAAGCAGGGTATTACTAGAAAAAGAGTGAGTCTTTGATGAAATAGCCACTCATCTACATCCTAGGCATTGTAACAGATGCTCTTGTTATGGCTATTGTAGCAGGTTGAGGAATCACTTAGATCAAACAGTCTTTAACAATTCCACTCAGTCCTTTAAACCATGCAGCTCTTTATTTTCCTGGGCACACTTGCCTCTCAGGAACCATCTCTGGATTGCTAATTAGCTGAAGGGTCATACTCAGAGGGTGGTGGTGGGTGGGTCATATTTGACCTGGGGGGAAGTGGACAGCGGAGCTCCCCAGGGCTTGGTCCTTGGGCCCGTGCTGTCCAAATCGCTGATAAAGAAACTGAATGATGGGGTGAAAAGCAACCTGTTCAAATTTGCTGATGATACCAAAATCTACAGTGAGGTGGGCACACTAGTAGGGAGGGAAAGACTGCAGAAAGACCTGGGTAGGTTGCAAGGGTGGGCTGACAAAAATAGGATGCGTTTCAATACGGACAAGTGCAGGGTGCTGCACTTGGGCAGTAGTAACCGGCAGCACACTTATAAGATGGGGAAACTCCCTTCTTGAGAGCATGGAGGCAGAAAGGGATATTGGAGTCATCATTGACCCCAAGATAAACATGGGCTGGCAATACGAGGTCACGGTCGGCGGAGCTAACCGGACCCTATCGTGCATCCACAAGTCCATCTCAAGTAGGGCCAAGGAGGTGATCCTCCCCCTCTTTGTGACCCTGGTCAGGCCACAGCTGGAATACTGTGTCCAGTTCTGGATGCCCCACTTCAAGAGGGATGTGGACAACATTGAGAGGGTCCAGAGGAGGGCCATCCTCATGATCTGGGGACACAAGGGCAGACCCTACAATGGGAGGCTATGGGGCCTGAACCTATTCCTTCACAAGAGAAGGCTGAGGGGGGACCTCGTGACCATCTATAAACTCACTAGGGGAGACTAGAAGGGTTTGGGGGAGACCTTGTTTCCCCTAGCACCCCCTGAGATAACAAGGAATAATGGCCACAAGTTGTTGGAGAGTACGTTCAGATTAGACATCCGTAGGAACTACTTCACAGTTAGGGCAACTAGGATCTTCCCAAGGGAAGTGGTGCTGGCTCCTACTTTGGGGGTCTTTAAGAAGCAGCTTGATGCCTACATGGCTGGGGTCACTTGAGCCCAGTTTCTCTCCTGCCCAGGCAGGGGGTCAGACTTGAAGATCTACAAGGTCCCTGCCAACCCTACTTCTATGATTCTATGATCTCCAACATAAATCAGAAGTCAATAACACCTATAGCATAGTCCATAGGAGGTGCACTCACAGTCCTGGAGTCCTCTCCAGCCCCTGAGAAGATGCCTCCTGCTCCCTGCTGCTCCAGTCACACTGCAGCCTTCCTTCTCAGTCTGTCTCTGGCTCAGTTTCCTGACATAATGTTTCTGCTTGCAGTCCTTGGTTCTTCTCTCAGACCATGAGACATACCCTGGTTCAGTTCTGCCTCCTAGCTTGGTACATCTCTCTTCTCTGTCTCTTATAGTCTTCTGTCTCTCTCTGTTCTTTCTGACTTCCTTCTTGGTTCCTTTCCTTGGGAGTCTTTTAACTTCCTATGGCTGGCTGATTATCTATATCAGCTGGTGCAGTCCTCCAGGCAGACCTATAATCAGAACCCTTGTTCCTTACATATTTCCTGGACTATCACAGCTAGAACACCGTGGGAGGAAAGGGAGGGAAAGAAGGACAGGGACAAGGCAATTAAGTTGTGGCCCACCCTGTAAAAAGTTGAAAGTGTATGCAATATCTGCAGCAAGACAAATACCATCTGGGACTACATACAAAAGATGGAAAAGGATTCCTCATTATCCCTGAATAAGTTGCAAACCCCTTCTCCAACCTCGTTCAGACAGTGGAAAGAAGGGGAAGGGAAGTGATAATCCCCTTTGAATTTGGCAATTAACACCTGTCTAGATTTTTGAATCATGTCCATTTACCAATGCTACCTGGTGGCTTTCAAACTCTTCACACTGCTAATGACATCACCTTAAGATGGCTAAAACTATATGCCAAAACTGCATACACTAAATACACATCTTTTTGACACACTACAGTTCACACAATGTGTGACATGGTTGGAACTTGTACACAAGGGCGCTTGTTATTGTGAAGGTCCCATTGATATAGGCTTGAGGCACAGTGACCCTGTCCAGATTGAAAATGGTTGAGAGGTGCCCAACAATGGCATGGCCAATTAAATCCTTGGTGATGGACTGTAGGGTCAGTATGGCAGTGGGACCTCCCCCACTGAACCCTGATATAAGCCAGGAGCCCCCGGGAGACATCCCTAACCCTCTTAGTGTGTGGGGAGAGAAAGAACAAGCCTTTCCCTAGCACAGACACTTACCAGGGAAAGGGCCAGCAGCACAGTGAAAAATGAAATAAAAACTTATGTTCCCTGTGGAGCACACAGCTTCTTCTATTATATTATATATTATTCTATCTGTTATATACTCAGTACTGCTGGGACTGAGGTATGTAGCATATTTCCAGCGAAGCAGGGATGGGGAATCCAGTAGTTTTCAGCCCAGGAAACTAAACTGCATAGCTAAACAGTAAAATCTGTCCATGTAACAGGTGGGAAACCTATGGTCCATGAGTTGGCTTCAGCCCGCGGAGACTTTTTATCTGATCTATGGACCTAGGAGGATTTGGGGGCATTTTGGCAGTGAGGGCTTTGGTGACATTTCTGTTGCGAGAAACTTTACTAGCATGGCCACTGGGAAGAAGGGAGGCTTAGTGCTGGTATCACTGTAGAGGGTGAGTGGCTCCGGCTCCAGCAGTGGTGGCATGGGCTAGGTTGGTAATAGTCTGCACACAGAGTTAAGCTCCATTAAAGCAGTCCACCAGTGCAAAACATGGTTGACCCTTGATGTTGAAGGTAGACTAAAGAAACTTTCAAATTCTCAACAAAAGTTGCAAATATTTAAAAATAATAATTTTAAATCCTTATGACTAAAACCATATGGTATAAGATCACCAAGTTTTGAAGCAGGTGTTGGAGATTTCCAGAACTGCATGTATGGATTGCTATTATTATGTGGTGCTTTTCTTGTCTGAGTAACTGCAAATACTTCCTGTGGCATTTTGAAACTTTTCAAGGAAGCTTTGCTTGATTCAGGGGTCTGGGGCTCTAAAGTGCAAACAAAAGTTTGCTTTTGTACAAAGTGCCAGATTGAAATTTGCCTTAAGATCTGCTCCCCAGGGGTGAGGCTGCATTAGGAATCTCTTCATTATGGCTTGGATATGGAGTAGGAGGTAGAAGACAGCGTGGATAATACTCAGGTAGAGACCTCAAGCAGAACAAGTGTGAAATGATGGAGAGGTTCAGGGAACAGATGGAGTTTGAGCTCTGCCTATACCAGTCAGTTGACATAGGCAAGGGAGAGGACTCTTTCCTTCCAAGGGCTTGTGTAAGACCTCATTTATATAGAAAGTTTTCTCAATGTAAATTAAAGTACAATTTTATACTGATACTAGTATACTGAGAACTTAGAATAATTATACCTATATAATTATACTGACACAACCGGCAAGTTTCACTTACAGACATGACCTAAATTTCAGTCTGTCCATTTCAAGAAGACACAGGAGCAGGTAGGGTACTGTGACAACCCAAGGGTCTGTCTGTACCATTATCACTATTTTATAAACAGGCTGTTGCTCCCATGCAAACTCTTACTATAGATTTACTGTTCTGATATCAAACTGGCTAGTACTATGACAGCTTATCTAAAATTACCGTAGCAATTTTGCAGCATACTGCATTTTGCAGGAGAGCATTGTGTCTTCATTACAGATTTGCACTGGTGTAACTGTGTTGTTGTATCTGCACTGGTATAAATTTCTGTAGTCAACACTACCTTTTGAGTTAAAAACCCTTCCCAACCATACAGTTGGTCCTATAAAATATATCACCCACAAAAACCCTTGCCTCTAACAAACAGTTTTCTATTTTTTTCTGCAGTATCTATACCGTTTCCCTTACTCCGAGCTTATCTTTACAGCTCAGTCTGCCTCCTTTTGGCTTTTGATAGCTCTTTATATATTTTCAAATCTGTATTTGCCAGAATAAATGTGATTGTTACCAACAAAAAATGAAATTTTGCTCTGTGTGTGCTGCTCACTGATGCTCCAGATCACTTGTGCAGTCTATTTTTCTGCTTAAATGGTTAATGAAAATGTAATATAGGCTTACCTGGAAGAAAATGCTGCTTCCTTTTGTCATCTCTATTTCTACATGCCATTCAACCCGCACATAAGGACTCAGCCTGTCTTTGCCTTCTTTTATATAATTCTGTTAAAATGAATGGCATGTCCACCTCTTAGATCCATTTACCACAGGTACCTGAATCTTTTTAGTTTGCAGAGACAACAATTTGTCCAGATAAAAAAACAATCTGTGCTAGTCCAGTCAATAACAAAAGAAAAATTGGCTCAGTGACTCAGCTGTCAGTGCAACACTCCACAATATAGAGAGAGAATATGGGCTTGTGAATAACTTTAAAACTCCTGCTTTTCAAATAGACACTGTCAGCTTTGCAGAGGTGACTTTCCAGTTTGAGGACATTGATATTTGTGGTCCTTCCTTGGGTGTTTGCCCATGTGGAACGCACTCCTGGTACCACTGGTCCCCAAGTGAAGTCTCTGAATAGCAGCAGCCACTGGGCCATGAACACTCTGAAGATCCCTGAGCCCTTCCTCAACCAGCCACAAATGTCCCTTAGTTCTTTCTTGCCTCATGGGCAGCAAGACTGAACTAGGCTATGCATGTCTGCTATTCTTTAGCATATTCTCTAAACCTATCCTGGCCAAACTAACAAGGATTAAGTTCTGAGAAATCTCCCCTGCTCTTTTTTTCCCTTAATTTTTCATCCTTTTTTTTTTTTTTATGTTGACCACTGCTCCATATGCCCATTATGCTTCTTAAGAATGAGAAACTCTAGAAACTCCCAGTAAAAAAGTGTCTTCTGAAGCCATCAAAAAGACAGCACATTTAATGCAAAAGAATGGCATTAAGTTTCAAGATGGGACTTTCCACTTTTAACTTCCACTGGGACGCAGCCCCAAGTGCTGGTACAAGTAAAAAGTTGGACAAAACATGGTTTTTAGCATCAAACTTTCACTACTAAAAATGGGGAACCAAGAGGGCTAAAAGAGCAACTTATTTCCATTCTCCTATGGAGAAACTGAACACACCATCCTTTCAGATGACAGAGACAAATGATATTGGTTCATTCTCCAGCCCAGCACCCAAAGGCCTCACAGATAACCCAGCCCTTAGGTCATGTGCTGAGTTCTTGATACCAAGACATCATAGTGAGCTGGGTTTCACAGCTGAGGCATTAATGGCCTCAGTTAGTTTATTGTTGATGAAAAGTACTTTCCTCTCCAGTATTGCCCTTAGTGCCAATGTGCTTCATTGTGCACCAGGTCTGATTATCTGAGCTCCCAGTACCACTATTAGAAGTGATCTTTTCTTCCCTTTCATCTCCTAGCCATTTCTGCCATCCAGCCAGGAACCTTCATTCACTCACCATGATCCAGAGATTGGCCATGCCTTCAGATTCGGACACTCATTTCAAGGACATAAGTTATCCAATCCACGGATGCCAATGGGGTGAGACATATAGGTTAAGTAACAAGTGCAACTGCTATGGTCCTGCTGGTTTACTGTTATTCCAACCCACAGACAAGTAGGTCTGTTTCCTAAATGTCAGGAAGACACAGAAGGTTTCAACACCCCTCTCCCCATAGAATTGCTTTGGGGCTGGGATGAAGAAGAGGCAGGTTCTGAACCAGTAGACTTTTACCTTTCAGTTTCTTCCCAGGACCCACTGTCACCATCTGCCAGTGATGCAGATTCTTCAGTGCTGATTTCAGTCATGGATGATTTGAGGTCATTCCAAGAGCTGCTGTCTTAAATTGGAGGAATGGTTAGCCAAATGAATGGAAATTATGACCACATTGATGAAGGAAAAGGCCTCCAATTTATTTGACATTGTTCATTTTCCCTGCTCTGGACAATTTAATTATACCTATGAATGTTGGCAATTTGCAGCCATCAAAATCTCTTTCAGACTTCTGCTACCTTTACTCAAACTTCAAAGTCAGTGGCAGGAGGGATATAAAGTTCAATGGAGAGTCTTTGCACAATTTGGCAGAGTTAGTTCCTAGATCAGAAGAGGCACAGTTGGGCCCAGGGTCAGAGAGGAACTAGTCAGGGAACTTCTGGTGGGACTAGACATGTTCAAATCAGCAGGTCCAGATGATCTCCACCCAAGGGTGCTGAGCAAATTGGCAGAGGCCATTGTGGGACCCCTGGCACAGTTCTACGAGCACTCATGGTACTCTGACAAGGTGCTGGGGGGTTGGAAAAGGGCCAATGTGGTCCCCATTTTCAAAAAAGGGAGTAAGGAGGACCCTAGAAACTATAGGCCTGTTAGTCTTACCTTGGTTCTAGGGAAGCTCTTTGAGAAAATTATCCAGGAGCACATCTGGGAGGGACCAACAGGCCTACACTGTTCAACATCTTCATCAGTGACTTAGGCCTTATGAGGAGCGTCTAAGGGACCTGAACCTGTTCAGCCTCAGTAAATGGAGGCTGAGGGGGGACCTGGTGGCTGCCTAATAAGCTGCTGAGGGGTAATCAGCAGGAAATAGGGCAGGCTCTTTTTTCCCGGGCACCACCAGGGGTAACTAGGACCAATGGTCACAAGTTACTGGAGA
>JAGPOW010000261.1:142264830-142280591 GCA_030014935.1 Caiman crocodilus
ATGTGTGTAAGCTATAGTAAATTTGCCTTTATTCCACTCCCTACTTGCCTCCTTGATCCAAATGAATATACTCACAGTGCCCAGCTGGCCTGTGACAGACAACATTATTATTATTATTGCTACTGCTGCTACTTCTCCTCCTTTTCCTATTACTGCTAGTACTATAGCAGCACCTATAAGCACTACTCATGGCCCAAGATCCCTTTGTACTAGGTATTATACAACTGAAAGATGGTCTGTGCCCCACAGAGCTGACAATCTAAGTAAAACTAAAAGATATTAACTTGGAGATGTACCTGACTCCTATGTAGCAGACCCAAACATACTACCAGAAATACCTGAAGATAGCCATCCAACATAAGAAGAAACAATTGAATCAGCTATCACAGCCAGAGCCACCTCACAGGCAACACATCAGTAGCACAGGAAGGAATCAAAACAGTAGATCTCAAAACATGAACATCATCAACCCATTGCAACATGCACTATCCCAATCTGAAATAGCTGTACTCTCCAAATGCTTAGACTTCTGCTCAGGGAAAAAACCTGACAAGATGCTAACATGTGGATAACTGGAGGAATTCTTTCTCAGACTTCGCCTGAAAGAATACTTTCACAGTCAGGACACCATCTCTTGCCAAAAATGAGAAAACAAACAATAACAAAACATCAGACTGTACACCTCCCACTGAATGTAACTACACATTGGAATACTAAATTAAGTCTTTCAAGAAGAAAGTCAACAGCGAAATTCTCATCAAAAGGCAGGACCACAACAACCTTTCTCAGAGAGAAAAGCCATGCAGTTCCTAAGATCCAACAATGAAATAATAATCAAATAAGCAGACAGTGGAGCTATTGTCATCTTCAGCTATCAAGGATACATCAATGATACTGACAAACAACTCTGACACAAAATACCGTAAAGAACTTGGGGAGGACCCTACACCACAATGAGCTCTAGAACTGGAAAATATCAAATCCTTCCCACACCAACATCAGGAAAAACAACTTCCACTCATCCCTAGCTCTCCCACCTCAGTAACTTCCCTTATGCCCCCACAAATCCATAAACAAGGCAGCCCTGACAGACATATCATATCCAACTGTGGCAACCTCATTGAAGAGCTGAATCATAGAAAGTATCCTGAAACCACCTATCCCTCAAAGAGCAAGTTTCCTACAAGACACCACAGACTTCCGCACTGGAATCCAGAACATCAGCCACATCTCTGAAAGAGCCATACTTGCAACTATGGATGTCATGAGCCTGTACACAACATCCCACACCATGAAAGCATACCTCTGCCTGAAATACCTTCAAGAACATGGAATAGATTCAGAAGTGGAATCATTCACTTCATCCTCACCCACAACAAAGTCACTTTCAACAGATACCACTTCCTCCAAGCCATGGGTACAGCTATGGCCACAAAGATGGTCCACCCAATATGCCAGCTTCTTCATGAGCCACCTGGAGGAAGAATTTATAGAAAACTACACCATTAAACATGCACTATACCTGTGTTATATGGATTGTATTTTCATTATCTGGACCAGACACTTGGACTCACTTATCAACTTTCACCAGGTTTAATAACCATCATCCCTTAATTAAACCTTCTCTGGAATACTCCTGCACTAACATCAACTTTTTAGACACCACAGGACATATCCAGTATGGCACCCTATAAGCCATTGTATTCAGAAAACTCACAAATCACCATACCTATGTCCACAGAACCAGCAATCATCCCGTGCACCAAAAAAGCTAGTATCTGTGGTCGACCCTCAGATACCACCATATCTGCTCAGAGGAGTACATCCATGATACCCACCTGACCAGCCTAAAATCTCCCTTTATGCAAGCATAGCCCAGCAGAAAAATAGACCATACATTTGGAAGAGCTACCCAAATACCCTTCTCCAGTACAAGAAGAAAATCCCTTCTCATTGTGACAACCTATCACCTTACACTGCAACCAGTCAGGAGAATCATCAAACAACTACAGCTCATATTGGACAATATCAGGCCTTGAAAGAAATATTCCCAGCCCCTCCACTCCTAGGTTTCAAACAGCCCCACAACCTTGCCCAACTCACCTTGGGAAGCAAATGCTCCATTGCATAACAGGTATGAAACAGAACAGAGCCTTGCCTTGGCAAGAAATGCTTAACCTGTCAGCACTTCTCAACTACTACTGCTCTAGACAACCCCCTATAAAAAGCCCACTAGAATCTATGGTTCCTACACATGCCTTTTGCAAAATGTGGTATATCTGGTCTAATATACCAAATACCATCATGCCAACTATGTCGGAGACATGGAACAGCAGCTATGCAAGAGAATGACCTCTCACAGAAAGAACATAAAACACAGAGACATACACTCACCATTAGAAACACATTTCTCACAGAACAACCATTTTATCTCTGACCTCACTAGCCTCATGCTCAAGGGAAATCTACCTAACACTTAAAAGGTAAACTTGGGAACAAAAACTCATAAGCTTGGACTGGACACTAAGAACCAAGGACTAAACACTGATATTGGATTTATGGCCCATTATAATTTACCTAACTCTTGAATATTTTCCATACAAAGAAGGTGAAACTGATCCCCTCTGCCCTCCATTCTCCCTTTTGATAGACCTTGTACTCAGCTTCTTTTCTTTTGCTAATTGTGTGTCTGCTACACCTGAGAAAAAGGCAATTTTCTTGCAATTTCCCAGTTGGTATGATAAAAGGTATCATTTTGAAACCAAGAGTTCTAGTTTTTTGTATGTCTGCTACACCTGAGAATTTCTCTTAGCCCCTCCCCTGTGCTGTGTTTAACTTGCTGTGTCTAGCTTCCTGTAGTCAGAGACCTGAGGAAGAATGTCTTACATTCAAAAGCTTGTCTAACTTTATCTCAATTACATAGTTGGTTCAATAACAGAGATCACCCTTAGAAATCCTTGCTTCTCACATACAATCTAATTCAAGAGAAAACAAATGTGTAAAGATACGAGGGTACAAGGAGACAATAAGGCAATATTAGCAATATGACAGGTAGGGGAGTCTCAGCATCCCAGGGGAGTAATAGGTGTCATATTTTTGGTTTTAAGGATTTGAAGAGAATCACTGAATCGTTTAGAGGTTTGCAACCTATGACCTGCAGGCTGGATCCAGCCCATAGAGCCTTTAGATTAGGCCCATTGTGACATGCCTTTGGTGGCATTCAGCAACAGTGGGTACTCTCTGTGCTGTGCTTCAGTCAGCCACCTAGGGCACTGGTGGAGGATGAGCTTTGCCAATGCCATGCCACAGTTGGGTGGAATGGGCTCTGGCCTGGCAGAAAGGGACTTTCACTGTGCCATGCTGCATCTGTGTGGTGGAGAGAAACAGTGGCAATGGCTGGGTCCTAATGCCCACCTGTCTCCACCTGAACTGGATCATTTCAGTTCCCCCACCAGAAAACATTGATGACATCTGACTCAGTGGATGTTTATGGGGAGTATTTCCCAAGTGAGAGGAGCTTATTGAAAAGCTTATTCAAACACTTAACAAGTGATCCACAGGGGTGGATGAACCTCTCAAGAGCATATGATAAATGATCATTGGAGCAGGGATAAGCTGTGAAGGCCCATGAAATGCAGATAAGTAGATTGTGTTGGATGTGACAGAAGAGGAAGCCAGTGAAGATCCTATTGCACTATGTACAATACTATAAAGGCATACCTATGCAGAGAGACTTGAAACTATGAACTAGGAAAATGGTCCCTGCAGCAGTTTTCTGCACAGATAGGAATAGGGCAAGATTGTACTTGTTGGGAGCCAGGATGTTGCAGTAACCAAGATATGAGGTAATGAGAACTGAGATGAGACTCTTGGATGTGTGGGTGGTTGGGAAAGGCTATAGTATACAGACATTTAAAAATGGCTGTAGTTTACAGGTGTTATGCAGAAAGAATTGGCAAGGCTTAGATGGCCTGGATATGAACACCTAGAGAGAGTTTTTGACGAAAGATGACACCTAGGGTATGGTCCTGAGTAATAGGCAGAATGGTAGGCTTGTCTACAGTGACTGAAAAAAGAGATGACTAGAAGATCTTGAAGAGGAAATTTAACATCTCTGTTTTAGACAGGTTGAACTTGAGCCAATGTCTCAATTTCACAATTAGCAGCTATAGGTGAATATTTATGAACAATGTGTTTGAGAGGATATGGATATGTTGGTAAGGGAAAGGACGATCATATTACTAAGTAATTGTTGCATATGTAAGTATCAGGCATTAGACCAAGCAGAAGACCCAAGGAAAGATGGACAGATCAAAATACAACAAATATATAAAAATAAAGAAAAAAAAACCCTGGTCCCAAATAAATGAAAGAACAATGAACAAAACAGATTTAGAACTTTATAAAACTAAAATTGAAGGAGAAAAGGAACCACAGAGTCATAGAAAATTTGAGTTGGAAGAGACCTTAAAAGGTTATCTAGTCCAAACCCTACTTAAGTGAGGATCATTCCTTGACTGAACCATCCTACCCAAGTGCCTGTATAAAGTGCTTTCAGAAACTTCCAAGGATGGAGATTCCACAAATCCTCCTGGTAGATTATTCCAATACTTGGAAATTCTTCCTAATGTCCAACTAAATTTAAGACAATTGCTCCTTATCCTGTCCCCTACAGTGACAGAAAATATTCTTTCTCCCTTCTCTGTATAACCACAAATTGGGTATTTGAAGGGTCTTATCAAATTACCCCTAAGTCTTCTCTTCTCCAGACAATATTGTAGCATGGGTGTTGACTGATCAATCACTCAGTCTCCAAGCTAGGACTAACGCTCCCCTGTCCTTAAATTTATCGCTCATCATGCTTTGTTGTTATTATTGTGGACAGAAGGACATGTCAGTCAGAGAGGGATTCCTTCCTGCTAGTTCTTATGGTTGGTCCTTTTCCAGGGCTCCTTCTCCCCTACATCCTGGTCTGTCACTCACCCAAGATGTTAATAATTATTGCTCTTTATATTTACACTCTCAAACTCCTTTTCTTATTTGACCCAGGGTTCCCCCTAGTTTATCTTGGTAAGTACAATCCCTCAAATATATAAACTTAAACAAAACAGAAATAAACAACTCAGTCCCCTTTGTAGACCTCTTCAGTGACTTCCATGCCACAATTCAGATTCAGTCAATGTCAGACCTCCTTAATGGTCTGGGTCTCATTCCTAGTGTGACAGTGGCATGCTGCTGTCACGGGCACAGACGGGACAGAAAAGATTGGGGGGCAGCAACAACCTCTCAAAAAAACCCCTGGGCCGGGCTACTTACCCTTGGCAGGGATGGTGATGTTGGAGCCGGGGCTGCGGCAGTAGCCACAGCTGCTATTACAGCCATGTGAGCTGGCATTACACTGGCTGTTTAAATAGCTGTTCCTGGTAAGGGGAACAGCTGAGCCAATCATGGCAGCCACAGTGGCCACCATGGGGAAGTTTAAAAACCTCAGCAAACCCTGCGGCAGGGGGGAGCCAGGAAAGGAGAGAGGAGACTGGCAGCATGTCGGTGGTGCTGCGGCTCCCCTGAATCGAAAGCCTCAGACAGGCAGCTCTGCATCAGCTCAATAGCTGAAGCAAGAACCAGGAACCCCGGCAGGGGCGGAAAGAGTGGTCCCCAGGGATTGCTGGGGCAAAGGCATTGATCTGGGAAGCCTCCCCATCTGGAGGAATATTATTTCTAAGATCAGGGGAGGAAAAGGGAGACAACCTGAGCTAGTGGTGGGGTCAGCAGGATCCTAAGGCAAGCTGACTTAAGGTGACCATTATCCTAGGTCCATACGGTCAGGAACACCTACCAGCCAGAAGGCCTGCGAATAGTGGCAAGCTACTGTCTCACCAGCAAGTGATTGGTTGGCAAGCGGACGGGGTGTAGGGGTGGTGGAGCCCCGTGGAACAACAGAAGCCTCAACCGTGAGTCCACCTGTGTCGGAGAAACCCCTCTGGTAAAAGAACTCCACTGAACCCCTCCTTCGAATCACCTATAATATCAAAGTCGTGGCAGCGGGACGAAGGGAGGGGCTACCTGACAGAGAGTGTTACTGGACATGAGGCCCACCAACGTCACACCTAGTAATTGTCACCCCTCTCTCTGTTCCTCTTATTACACTTCAGAGTGTCCCTCAACCAGGTCTGTCCTCTTGATCAATTATTCCCCTCTACAATGACCTCTACAAAGGTAAAGGACTCCTATTTCATTCTGAATCCTAAACCTACCCTTTAGGGTGCCTGCAACTCCACCCATCTTGGTGGCATTTGAAATGTGTCAAATATACTCTCAATCCCATTCTCCAAATCAATAATATCTATCTTTAACAATAAAAGACCCCAGACAGATATCTGGAGAATCCAGCTGATATCTCCTTCCAACAAGGCATTGAGCTATTGATGACTATTCACTGAGCACAGTGACCCAACCAATTATGTATTCACCTTACAGTACTTTCATTTAGACTTTATTTCCTTAGGTTAGTAATGAGAATTATTACAAATGAAAAAGGCTATGTCTAGCTATTGAGCCAAAGACATCCCTATGCGGATGTGAAACATGAAGGCCAAAATTTAGTTTGCACAGCAAAAGATGCATCTGGAGTAGAGAAGCAGACCTGTAAGTCATTCACAGTTATGGCAGTTGAATTCTTGGACAAGTTAACTCAAGTTCTAAAGAAAGAAAAGAAAGGGACCAAGGACACAGCCTTGTGGAATCCCCTAGGAAAGGAGGAGTGAGGACAGAGACAATCCGAGCAGGGTGTGGAGCCCAGGGCAAATCAGCCTGTGCAGGGCCCCACCCCCAGTTGCAAAGAAGCTGACAGTAGATTTGGCAGCAAGGGAAGGGGTACCAAGTGGCCGGACGTGAAGCTGGCAGCAGGATGGAGTCACCATGGCCGCTCTGCCCAGCTCCACAGGGCCCCCCAAAGAGCGGGGCCCAGGTCAGTCGCTCAGGATGGCCCTGAGTGGGGAGAAGGAGGATTCTCTGAAGGGCACAGAAGTACCAGGAGGGACAGGAAAGAATAGAGTCCTACAGGCCAAGAGAGAAAAAGAAAAGAATTGTCAGTGGTGGTGAATGCAGCTGACAGGTCAAGGAGGATGAGGATGGAGCACTGATTGGAAGGTTTAGGTAGGAAGAGTTTTTTAGATACTTTGGTAAGAAGGATGGCAGTGAAGTGCCAGAGTCAGAAGCTGGATGGAAAGAGATTTAGGATGAAACTGGAGAAGAGGAACTCTAAACAGTAATTGTACACAATGAGTTCAATAAGCTTAGAACTGATAGGGAGGCAAGTAAGTTAAATGGAGGTCTTTTTAGTTCAGCAACCAGTCAGAAGCACAAGCTGTGAGAGATTTGTTTTCAACAAATAAAATATCAGGGTTATATTTTGGAACATAATTTTTTTTAAAGGGTAGAAAAGAAGCCAAATTTAAAGGCTTGTGAAAAATATCAAAATGTGATGGCTTACATCTTCACTTCAAAGTTTAAAATATGGATACATATGTCAGATTTCATGTATCGTAGTTTCAGTAACTTATAGTTGCCATGTCATTGTAAAAATACTTACTATATATTATTATTATTATTACCTGCCAGAGAATATTCTAAATTAGTATTACTCAACTAGCATGTTTTGAAAACCTGGGTCATAGAGCTGAACTAGCATTCTCAATATGAATATTAATTTTGCTTGTTCCAGCCTAATGATCATTTTTTTTAAATGCAGCAGTTGCACTTATCATTTTAGCACAATTGTTTAATTTCCTAATTGATGTCTTTGTTAAATTTTATTAAAATAAATAGGATACCTGATCAACATCTTCAATGCTGTATTTTCGAAGAGAAGCAGGTATACTTTATATGTAACCAACATTTTTTAGTATCTTGGAGGAGGAAGAGGAGGAGGAGGATGAAGAAACACTTCTCTATTGTAAAATGGCAAATTAGCAGAAATTGGTGCAGAGACTGTAGGAGAAAGAAATCATTCTCATCAAGGCCTTTTGCCCTAGGTTATTGTTTACCATAAAACAAACACACTTATTAGAAGCAAACTGCTCACTTCAGAGATCATTCTGGTCCTGTGATCCCAGTTGTGGAGTGAACCTTTTTGACCCCAGTGGGTATGTCTGCACCATATCCCTGGCTCCAGGAGTGTTTCCAAGCACACTAAACCCATCTGATCCACTTGCATGCGCGAAATGTAGAAATGAGGCAATGATGCTACTCTAGGGGCATCCCCTGGCAAGAAAGGCAGAAGCAAAGATTTCTTAGAGTGATATTTTGGGACATGGGTAAGAGTTGCTTCTTGACAGGCAAAAGTGGAAGGACCTTGATGAAGAATGTCTTGCACTGGAATGTTTGTCATCCTAAGACATCCTGGGCACAGGAGTTGGGGAGAGGGGCTCCTGCCATTGTGTGTTGCTGTGCACCACTTGTCCCGGAGTGCATGGGAGTGGTCATGTGTCCCCAGATCTGCATGCGGCAGGCTGTGCTGGACAGTGCTCCAGATGGGCAACAGAAGGTGCTAGGTGTGGCACATATGTCCTCCCACCGCTTGCCCAGCCTCCCTGCACTTCCTGGACAAACCATGGCTTTGCCCTGGTTGCGCATGAAGTGGAAGGGCATGGGGGTGGGTGCATGCACCTGGATCAGGCCTGGCCTGGTGGCAGGGGCTATGGGAAATTTCAGAGTGGCCCCCCCATAGTCCCTGCTCCACTGTGCTCTGTGGGGTAGATGAATCCAGGGCTAGCCGGATGGGGCTAGTTGGCTAGAGTACAGCCCTGGCTCTGCCTGCCCCATGGAGCATAGCCCGGTGGCAAGTGGCTGGGGCTAGCCTCCTGGAGCACAGCCTGTCCCAGCCCACCCTGCGCAGATCCAGGGGCACAAGCCTGCTCCCATGCCCTCCCAGGCTGCTCCCCAAGTCCTGTTCTTCTCTGCCCTGGGTGGGCAATTTGTCCCAGCCCCAGTCCCTCCCTCACTGTGAGGACGTCAGTCTATCCCCCTTCCCCATGCCCCTTCCCTCCCCACTCTCCCCACCACAACAGACTTATCAGCTGGAGGCAGTTGTGTCCAGTGTCCTCAAGGACTGCTGCCTGTTTGATCTATGGCTGAATCTCCAAATGGGGCTGAATCTTTTCCGAATCAATTTGGAGGCTTCCGATTGGATTTGGAGCTTTTCATGCTTTTAATTCTGATTCAGTTCAGATTTGGAGATTCAGCCACCAAATGGGGCCAAATCTCCTCCAAATCGAATCCACTACCGAAGCTTTGTGGAGCCCTACTGTAGACTGCTTCTGAGAAGCCTGGCTCCAACCACCGTCTCTGCATCTGCCAATTTGGAAAATGAGGTGTTGAAGCCATGTGGCCGGGCTCTGTGCATGCCCGCCACTTGTATGGATCGCAGCAAGGCATTGAGTGTGCCTGCTCTGCTCCTGGAGAAGGGGAAAAGCTGCTGGGGTTAAGCCCCAGTGGAGATAATGAGAACAGCTGCAAGTTGCCAGGGCAACTAAGGGGAGGCAGCTGATCCTAAGGGGCCAGGCCTGGCTCTTATAAAGCCCAGAACCAGGGCTAGGCTGGCAGTTCCCTGCCAGCATCCAGAGGGGGAGAAGCTTCAAGAGGTAGAGTGTGAGCGCAGCCCACAAGAGCTCCAGAGGCTGGAGCGATGAAGCTCAGTCGTAGCCAGGACACTTACGCGGTTATGGCTAGTTGTCTTATGTTCAGTTACAGCCGGCAGGCTTGTGTTGACTGTATTATAGCGGTGGCTTGGGCGAGGCTGTAGGGGTTGGAGGAGGCCTCATAAAGGGACCCCCAGCAGTGTGGGGATCCCAGTGCCTGTGGGGGCGCAGCTAGCACTAGCAAGAGCACAACTGGTGGGGTGCATAGACCGCAGCTCAGAGAGGGGCACTACTGAGAAGCCCAAGAGAGGGCAGCATGGTTAGGGGCCCAGCATAGGCATAGGAAGTCTCCAAGCAGGGGAAAATATTGAGAGACCTAGGATGGGCATAGCAAGCTGCAGCAGCGGCCGTGTGCTGCAGTAGCCCTCTGGGAAGGCCAAGGTGCTGCGGTTACCCCCGGGGGGCAAGGGGGATGGTGGCGCGGTTGGGCCCAGAGAACAAAGGGTAGCAGCGCGGTTGGCCAGACAGTCGGAGGCTTGAGGAGAAGCAACCAGTGAGTTGTGTGCGGGGTGTATAGACCCCGCAGTAAGAGTCAAGCCCACGAGGGGCGAGCACATATAAAAGCAACCAGTGGGTTGTCTGCGGGGAGTATAGACCCCGCAGTAAGACACCAGAGACACATTGAGAGGCCCAAGAGAGCGGGCGTATATTAGGCCGACCAACATCTACAACATCAGCGAGGCTTGGGACGTGGTATCGGGGGCTGGTAGGAGCCATGCTTGGCCCTAAGGCCAGGGTGCCTGGAGGGCACCCACCATACGGGAGATATCCTGGTGGGTCTGGGAGATCACGGGGACAAAGGTCTCACTACGCCGTGCCCAAGGCAGTATAAGGCAGCCTCCCAACGTACCTCTATTAAGATCAAAGACGTGGCGGGCAAGAATTGAGGGTGCCTTGGGCTGGGCTTGGTGCGGGCGGAGGGCCTTCAGGAGATCACAGCCTTCCTGTAGGACCCTGCCAGTGACAAGCCATTTTGAGAGTGACACCTGCTTCCACTCTCCAACACTGTCTCTCTAGCAACTTATGACCAGCCACAGGAGACACTCCCAGAGTGACTTCACTGTTTTATTCCATGGTTTGGTTTGTACAGAGAAGGAGCTGGTGGACAGGGCATGTTTTCTTGCAGCAATGTTAAGAACATGCCTAGGAAGCTGGTATAGCTGGTATATTATCCCTGTGCTCTGTCATATCATTATAAGAGAAATGCTCTATAAACAGGAATTACTGGATGAAGTGCTCAGACTGACAATGATAACACCCTTCTGGCCTTAAAATCTATGAATGCCATGAAAGTATAGTAGTCCTAGATGTAATGAAAGAGGGTTTTGTTAAAGCCAGTTTCTTACTTGATTTCTTACTGTTTGTGTATTCAGTAATATTGCAATTCCCTCTCTTTTTTTACATTTTATGATTCTTTTCTTTGACTGTGAAGTTGTCTTCCAATGTATTATAGAAACCATAAATTTTATATATGTATTCAGCAGTCAAGGCATTTTATTACATGGATAATTGACCTAGACTTTCTGTGAAAGTGGTATTTCTTCTTTGCAGATCATTTTTATATAACTCCCTCTTGTTAGTTCTGTCATAAGTCCCATATAGCATGTGAGATGCTTTTGAACATGTGTCACTTTTATGAGTAGTCTTTTCTGAGCTTAGGTAAATGATAAAAATAATTCATGGTGGGGAGGGATGTTTGGCCACAGATTTATCTTGTAATTGGGAGACTTTTCATGTCAAGAATTTGTATCTGTTTTGCAGACATAGAATTGCAGAGAAATAGGGCTGGGATGGACTTCTGGGGATCATCTCATCCAACCCCCTGCCTGAGGCAGGATCATCCCTATCCAAACAATCCCATAAAAATTTGTCTAGTCCATTACTAAAGCAACACCATCAACCATTGGGGAAAGCGTGAGGTCAGCAGAACTAAGACGTTAGATTTCAAAAAGGTAAATTTCAACTAACTCAAGACTTTAATAGGTATGATGCCATGAGAAGACAGACTGAAGGTGCCCAGGAGGACTGGAGAGCAAGGTATTGGAAGCCCAAATAGAAAGTGTTCCAGCAGGATAGAAGGACAAGAAGAATGGCAAGAGACCAATGTGGCTGCACAAGGAGCTTCTAGGATGCCACAAATGCAAAAGGAAAGTGTACAGGCAATGTAAACATGGACAGATCATCAAGGAAATATGCCAAAAATAGAAAGAACCTGCAGGGACAAAATCAGGATGGCAAAGATAAAGAGTGAGCTGCTCCTGGCAAAGAAAGTTAAAGACAACAAGAAAAAGTTCTCTAAATGTGTTGACTAGAAAGAAAGACCAAGGAAGCCGTGGCTCTAGTGTTTAAATAGCCAGAGTAAACTCTTGAAGATGCAAAAGCAGCAGAGCTACTCAACATCTACTTTGCATCAATCTTCAGGAAAAAAAAAAGCTGCAGTCAGACACCTAATGAAGATTATTTATATAGAGAAAGGGATAAGCTGAAGGATGAAATAAAAGAGACAGAGAGCTTTTGATGGGTCAGAATGAATTCATGTCAGCAAGGCCTGATGAACTTCATCTCAGGGTCCTGAAGGAACTGGCAATGGAAATCTCAGAGCCTTCTAATAACAGTTATGAAGCCATTGGGTGACAGGTAAGGTATAAGAGGAAAGGAAAAGAGCCAGTGCAGTGCTCCTGTTTTAAAAAGGCAAAAAGGACTTGGGGTGCTACGGATCAACTAGTGTCACCTCAATACTGAGGAAGTTACTGGAACATATTATAAGGATGTCCATTTGCAATAATCCATAAGAGGAAGGGCTGATCATGGATTTACTATGGATTTAACCCAGCATGGATTTACTAAGAACAAATCATGTTAAACATGATCTCCTTCTTTGACAAAGTAACTACTAGGGCGGGTCCAGGGAATGCCAGGAATATAGTGTATCGGATGTCAGCAAAGTTTCTGATAGGGTTCTACATGACCGTCTCATAAAAAAAAAAAAAAAAAAATTGGAGAAATATAGGCTAGACAATTCCTATGAGGTGGATAGATGTCTGGCTCAACATACCCAAGCAAAGGGTACAGATATAAATGGATCTTTGTTAGAATGGCTGGGGGTTTCAGGTTAAGTACCATGGGAGTTTGTCCTGGGACAAGTTTAATATACTTCTTAATTATTTGGATGCTGGAATTGAGAGCTCCTTAAACAAGATGGCATGAACCTGGGAAGAATTGTGAGCATGTTAGAGGATAGATGCACAATTCAGAAGGATCTCAACAGATTGAAAAGCTGAGCTGAAGCTAACAGGTTGTAATTCAATGCTGAGAAATGCAAGATAGTACACCTTGGAGGAATAATCAAAAACACAAATATAAAAAGCATGACACCTGGCTGGATGGTAGCAGTACAGAGAAGGATCTGGGAGATTGCAAACTCAATGAGTCAGCAATGCAGCTGCACAAAAGGCAAATGTGGTTTTGTAATCAATTGAAGCATTAGGGGCAAGACATGAGAGGTAAAAGTGTTTCTCTTCTCAGAACTGTTTAAGCCTCATCTAGACTATTATGTGCAGCCCAAAATTAGGTAGAATCATAGAAAGTTAGGTTTGGAAGGGACCTCAGGAAGTCATCTAGTCCTACCCTCTGCTCAGAACAGGACCTTCTCCAACTAGATCATCATGGCCAGGGCTTTGTCTAGCTGGGCCTTGAAAAACCCCAAGGATGGAGCTTCTACCACCTCTCTGGGTATCATGTTCCATTGTTTTCCTACCCTCCTAGTGAGAAAGTTCTTCCTAATATCTAACCTAGACTTCCCTTGCTGCAACTTGAGACCATTGCTCCTTGTTCTGTTATCTGTCAACACTGAGAACAGCCTAGCTCCATCCTCTTTGGAGCCCCCCTTCAGGTAGTTGAAGACTGCTATTAAGTGTCCTCTCTGTCTTGTCTGTAAATAAGCCCAGTTTCCCCAGGTTGTCCTCGTAAGTCATGTCCCTGAGCCCCCTCATCATTTTTAGCACCCTCCCCTGGAGTCTTTCCAATTTGTCCACATTCTTTCTGTAGTGGGAGGCCCAAAGCTGGATACAGTACTCCAGATGTGGCCTCACCAGTGCTGAATAGAGGGAAATAATCACTAACCTTGATCTACTGGCAACACACCTACCAGTGCAGCCCAGTATGTCATTAGCCTTCTTGGCAACTAAGACTATAGGGGTTTCTGCCTTCCTTGTGGGAGTGGGAAGTTGCCTCATCCTTGGATCTCTTGACTATTTTTAACAAACTTTGCAGCAGCAGACTGTTGGCCGCTTGTGGAAGAGTGCCTCCCAACATCCTGAAGAAGATGGGACAGGGAGAACCTGGAGAAGCAGCCCTAAGCCCCTAGAGAAAAAAGAAGGGAAGGGAAGGGCCAAACGAGTCTCCCACCTCATAGGAAGAGATGAAATGGCACCGGAAGAGTGCCCCAATGCTGCCCCAGCCATGCTTTAGAAGCATGTGTTGGGTGTATCTGAGTTAGTGGTCTACAGTTTCTGATGTAACCAGAAGCCTCGTACTGGCCCTGGAGAAAAACCAGCATGCTAGGGAGAGCCGGCACTGTACAGGGGGAAAGCCAGCATAGCTCTGGGGAGAGCCAGAATGCGGTGTGGGAAGTCAGCCACAGCATGAGATTAAGTCATAATACTCTAACCTGCAAAAGGTAAAAGTGGGAGTGACAACAGTGGTCAGTGTTCTGCTGCTGTAAGAGTTGGTGAAATGCATTTGAGAGGTCCAAGGAAGCCATGCCCCTACTACAGAGGAAGACAAAACACCCCATAATCCATACCAATATGACCATGAGGGAAAATTCCTTCTTGATCCCAAATATGGCAATTTGTCTGACCCTGACCAGAGGTGTAAGACTGTCTAGTCAGGATCCCAGGATAATCAGGAATACTAGCATACCTGTTAAAATCCTCAGACTTGGCTGCAGTCAACACCCCATGCCTCTGAGGGAAGTGGAAAAAACCCCCTGACACCTGTAGCAACAGGATGGGGAAAAATTTCTTCCTAGCCCCATGCAGCATAATGTTTGGGATGAGAGGTGTGTTTGGGTGGATTATAGCCAGATCAGGTGCAGAAGGAGACAATGTGCCAAAGCAAACAGAAAAGGAAGCATTAACATGGAGCTAAACAATCACTGGTGTGTAGCCTTTAGGGAAGCCTAGAGTGTGAACAGACATAAACGCTACACAAGCATTAAAGTATACTGATATAGGCTGTTCTAGTAATGACCATTATGTTTATTCACTCCTATGCTACTATGAATTGAACAAAACTGCTACAACTTTAAATTCTTGTTCAGGCTTAAAGTAATAGCAGTTAAGGTCATTTATAGTGATATAGAATTTTACATATGAAGCAGTTAAAACAACTGATGTGCTCTTCCAAGCAGTTTATAGCTACATCTGCCTTCAACCTCTAGAGAGAGAGTTTTTGTGTTCGGAGCTAAAAGAAAGAACTATGGGGCTGTGAGCAGGGAAACTATCCCTGGCTGTTTGACAGTTTCTGTTCTGAAGGAAGTTTTCCTTTTGGTGTTTCTAAATTGAATATTTTCAGAATTTATATTCTGACAAAAAGTATTTTTCAAATCCTAATTCAGGCTAAAAACTAATGATGGGATTTTCTGTAGGGCAGAAGTTCCATTTCTGAATAGCTCCATCATAAATGCACTTTTGTTAAGAACATGAGTACGTACTACAGCTTTTCTCGAGAGATAGTGTGGCTACTTTTGATGTTAAGAAAAGCAATAGCAGAGAGGTGTAGACTCCATGCAGTGCCCTGAGAGAGGGGATTCATCATTATTGCATTGCAGGACCCAGGTGGTATTGATCTCCTGGGCACTTCCCTTCTCATCTTTCATCTCTAGTTTATTTTCTTCATGTGCTTTTTTTTGAGTCTTCCCTGATTTTTTTTTTTTTTTTTTTTTTTTTTTTTTATTCCAGTTTATTTGTCCCAAGATATCCATCTTGAGGTAACTTCTTGAGTGGCCTGAGCTACCATATTTGTGAATCATAGTATCTAGGGTCAGAAGGGGCCTAAAGG
>JAGPOW010000261.1:142280691-142300668 GCA_030014935.1 Caiman crocodilus
CTCCCCAGATGCATCACCCTGCACTTGTCCACATTGAATCCCATCCTGTTCTTGTCTGCCCACTCATGCAGTCAGCCCAGATCCCGCTGCAGCCTCTCCTTCTCCTCTGGTGTCCCCACCTCGGCCCACACTTTGGTGTCATCAGCAAACCTGGACAGCTTGTTTTCCACCCCTTCGTCCAAGTCCACGATGAAGATGTTGAACAGCACGGGCCCAAGGACCAAGCCCTGGGGGACCCTGCTGCTCACATCTCTCCAGGTCGAGTATGACTCATCCACCACCATTCTCTGGGAGCGCCCCGTCAGCCAGTATCTAACCCACTCAACAGTGTAGGGGTTAATGCCACAGCTCCCCATCTTTTTAATGAGGGTGTCAAACAAGCCATCAAATGTTGTATAACACTGCGTTATATGAGAACATTCCCTTTTAGACTGCAAAACAGGAGTCCCTTTAGTTGGGGCAGGTGGGATAAATGTTTTTCACTTCTCTCATTTTGCTCTCATATTTATATTATGGACTTGAGTTTGATTTATAGAGTTCTAGGTCTCTTTTTTTTTTTGCAGACAGGACTAAGGAATGTTGAAGGAACTTAAAATGATGGGTTTCTGGGTAGAAAGTAATTCACTAACTTTCTGCTTCAGGATGTGGAGCCTGTTATCTGTCTGTCATACAATATGTAGAGTTTAATTTCAGAAAGTGGATCTGCAGCAACTGCACTGCCAATGTGTCTGGTGTGTCATTTGTGGCAGATGCATGGACAGTGTTAAGAGATCTTTGGGGAGTGAATCTTGTTTACACACAGAAAGGTGGAGCACCCAGCTTTTAGTTTTACACAAACAATGATGCCTGTTTGGAGGGATATGAATAGCAGCACTGGCACCACACAATTTGGGTTTTCTCCAGATGCACCTTTGATCTGAGGTCATTTGGTATTGAACAAACATGAAAGAAATACACAATAAGTAGATTTTTACTGGTATAACTGGTGCTATTGAAGTCAATGAGAGTTAAGTCAAGCCAGTACTGAGCACTTCTAAAAATTCAAGATGGTACATCTTTTTTTTCATTTCTCTCTCAGAAAATGTTTTGACTGAAACTTTTACATAAAACAACCTTTTTCTGCTGTACCAAAGTAATCAAGAGTTAGAGGCAAAAGACCTAGGCTGTTTTCAGAATAAAATTAGGGACAGTTATTTGGCATCTAGACCTGCTCTTTGGCACCGAAATAATAATGCCATTGGCAAGTCAAAACATTCCCTATTAGCTTCTGATGACCCAGACTGGCTTGCACCCACAAGCCATCAGTCTTCCTTCATTTACCCTTCCTGGAGGCCAGCAGTATTGATTCTATAACAAGCAATGCCTAATATCATTAAATCCAGTTGTATTCAATGCTGAGCGATTTCTGTAACAGATTACGCTTTCCACAGAACTTAGTCAACTGTATTTTCATTTATAACCATATTCCAAAAAATCACTAAAACTTGTTGATTTCTCTAATACTTTAATTTCAGTTACAAGGGATGCAGGTGAAAGAGATGCTGTGGGGGGGAGAAATAAAGTGGAGAGAAAGGGCATGGCATGTGCTTGTCAGGTAATACATTTCTGGGAAACAGAATGTATACTTAATGACTTTTTAATTAGACCTGGTTAGACAGTCCATTCTTAAATCCTGGATGTTCTAACCATTTCACAACCTCATCTGTCTTCATAATATCAGAGAACCTTTGTCATTTTTTTTTTTTCAAATTACGTCTGAGGTGATAAGTTTTAAGTGTTCCAGGAAATGATAATGTGTTCCTCCCTGTTGCGTATAAACACTACTTTTATTTTATTCATATTACAGTAGCATTGTCACAGAGCACCCTGGTGCCCTGTGCCTGCATAGGAAAAGAACTGCCAGAGGGGGAACCCTAACAGTGATTAGGCAGCACAGCTGCAGGTTACCCAGGCAACCCATTAAGTCAGCTGACCCCAGGGAGCAGGGCCTGGCTTTTATAAAGCCCAGAGCCAGGGCCAGGCTGACAGTTCTCTGCCAGCAGTCAGAGGGGCAGGAGCTCCGAGAGCCCCCCCCCCCAGTAGTGCGGGGGATCTCGGTGACCTGGGGGCGTAGTGTTCTTGTAGACACCAGAGAAGGCGCAGCGAAGCGCCAGTGAGGGCGCAGCGGCACGGGGTGCGGAGACCCCAGCTCCAGAGAGGGGGCATTTGGTAGGAAGCCCAGTGGGGCACAGCAGGCCCAGGAAGGGTGCAGCACTGAGAAGCCCGAGGGGGGCAATGTTTGAGGGGCCCAAGAGGGGCCACACTAAGGGGCCCAGAAGGGGCGATCTAGAGCCAGAGGTTGCAACAACCCGTGGTGCAGGGACACCAGGCTTGTGAGGGACAGCATAATTGAGAAGGCCCGAGGAGCCCAAAGGGGGCACTGTTTGAGGAGCCCAAGAGGGGCCACACTGAGAAACCCCAGGAGGGGCAGCATTAAGGAACCCAAGGTGGGTGCTGCAAACCCCAATAGGGGCTTGCATTTACTGGAGAGCCCAAGTTGGGCATGCTAAGCCCCAGGAATGGGGCCCTCTTATAGAGAGGCCCAAATGGGGCGCAGGGACTGAGTAGACATCTGCGAGGCTTGGGCTGCGGTATTGGGGAGGAAGGAGCCGCAGATAGCACACCCAGGCATTGGGACGTGAGTGGGCAGCCTCCCGCTAATTAACATCAATTAATTAATTACCATCAAAGGTGTGGCTGGCGAGACGAGGCGGGCAGTTGCCCAAGGACAGGTGCGTGGGCCACATGGAGGGTGGGCCCAAGTGCCGACCTGTCACAAGCATCTAATAGGTGGAATAGCATATGAGCCTTTGTTTAGTTAGTTTCTGCTTAAAGGAGTATATATGGGCTGCTTAACCAGTGATTAACTGGGACCGTCTACATGTGCAGTAACAGCACATGAATAAACTCTGGAGCTTATTGCTTTGGAGTGTTTTGCTCCTGTGTGCATTGTTTGAATGTGCACACAGGAACAATCAGCTCTGGAGCTTATAGTCCTGTATTCCTGCATAGCTTATGGAGCTGGGTCATGGGCCCTGGCTGGCAGGGGGCCCTGGGGGTCAGCCTGCTAGTTTGGGACTGATCCTCCTGGTTCAACATGCTGTGGAGGGCCTAACTGGTGTACAGAGGAGCTTCAGTACAGGGCTAGCTGGCAGGCATCCCCCACACTGAAGCAACCTTGTGCCCCAGCCAGCCCCTCCAGTGTCTACATGTGTGCTGCTGTGGAGTTCTTTACTGCATAGGAGGATAGTACTTGCTTTTACAAGTACTATCCTGCCATGGAGCAAATTAGTTTACTCCAGCCTAAAAGGGGTGCATGTGTAGATGCCAAGACATTTACTGTGCAGCTATTTAATCAAATGCACAGTAAATGTATTGGGTAGACACACCCACTGGGTGCATCTACATATACAGTTAATGCACCTGAATTTCCTGTGAAGAAAATTCAGGCTCATTAAAGCACTCCCCGGTGCACATCAACGTGTGCACCCCTGCTGGGAGTAAATTGAGCCTGACAGGAACAACCCAATCCAGGGTTGCTCCTGTCCTGCTCTGCCCCCCTGCAGCAGCCAGGGAGAGCTCCAGGTTCCCCTGGGTGCCAGCCCTGGTAGCTGGCAGGGGGCACAGGGGCCAGTCCTGATCTCCACCAGGTGGGGAGAGCTGTGCTGGCCTCAGGGGCAGCTAGCTGTCTTCCTTGCCACATGGGGATCAGGTTCCGGTCCTAGTACCCATGTGGCAGAAAGACAGCTGTTCCTGCAGCTGGTACAGGTCTCCTAGCCACATGGGGATTGGGAATGTCTCAGTCCCATGCGGTTGGGAGACGGCTGCACCTGCACCTGGCACAGCTTCCCCCACATTAAGGCTTAGCCAGGCAGCAGCAGGCCTCCTGCTGCCTGGGCTGACCAGGGGAAAATTCATCCCAGTCAGTGTCTACATGTGCACTATGGAGCATTAGCCAATCTGCCATTTATCTAGTATTTGTGTGTGTTGGCACTAGCAAACAGTGCATTAGACTAATTTAATGCATAGCAAGTCCTGTACATGTACAGATGGTGATGCTTTATTGCACATTAGATTAGTCTTAAACAGATGCAAGTTCACACTATATCCATGTAAAAATTAAAGTCTACTTAAAGAAGACACCACATATGAGTGTGAGCTTTGTTACTACTATGACAACTGCTGATAATATATGACATGAACTACATAGGGAAGTTGTGCCATCTTCTTCATTGGAGAGGTCCAGGAAAGAGCTGGATGAGCATCTCTCTGGGAAGATGAGACAATGCATCCTACGTCTATATGTAGGAGGTTGAAGTAGATGACTGTGGCAGGGCACTGGGTTGCTGCTGTTCCTTTAAGAGGACAAGCAGCCTGCAAGGGGCTTGAGGGGGCAAAGGGGGCTGATTAAGGACTCGCCTGACTGGAAGGGGGCTGGGCTTGAGCCATATGAGCCCAATGCCTGAGTCAGTCAGGCAGTCCATCCCAGAGAGCCTTAAAGGTAGGAGCTCCTGGAAGTAGAACAGCAAAGATCCTGAACAGAGTGAAACTGGGTAAGAAACTGCTGACCTAGGAACAGGGGAAGTTACCTAGAACAGAGAGGGGCTTTTGATACAGGCAAGTGGCCTTATTTGTGTTTAATCTAGAGAGAGTTGGGGGTGCCTGCTAGAGGGTTGAGATGCTTTGTATTTAGGTTGCCCTTGAGGTTTAGCTTTGAGCCCTACTGAGGGTGGCTCAAGGCATACTTAGAGGACTAATAGCCTAGGAGCTGCCTGGGGACACACCAAGGGTCTAGGAGCTCAGGGAGGAGCTGTCTGGGGAGGCACTGAAGGTCCAAGAGCTCAGGAAGGAGCTGCCTGGGGAAATGATGAGGGTCCAGGGGCCCAGGAAGGGCCACAGGTCCAGGGGGATATTGCTGGGACCTGCAGTTAAGGAGGCTGGAGCCTAGAAGCCAGGTCTGGCAGCATAGGCCTGTGCTAAATGGGTCCAGCAAGAGCAAGAGGGGATGAGACCAACAAGGCTGAGACCCCCTACAATACAGTATGATGGTACAATAACACCTTTGAGGCTTGGGGCATTGTGTAGGAGCAGAACAGAGCCACACAACTAGTCCTTATGGCTACAGATTCCTTGCAGAGGCATGGTCAGCCTGAAATGGCTTATTGAACCTGAGGGCTTAGTTGAGACTAATGGGATCCACGGGAACCCTGCTGCAGATTTAGCAGGACTGGGGTTTGTTTTATGGCCCGTGGGCAGCCTCCCTTATTCAGCCTTTAACAAGATCAGGGTGTGATGGGTGAGCAATGGAGGGCAATATTAGGGTCAGAGCTGGGCAGGAGTTGCATGGACACCATGGGGCATCGCAGCTGTCCCTGGGGCTCGGACCTGCCACAATGACCCTTAAGGTCCATTTCACCCCTTGAGACTATGATTCAATGAATATTAATAATATCCACCTCTTAAACAATGACTTTTATCAGTAAAGCTTGAATGCTGGACAAAGGAGGTTCATATAATTATTCCTATTTTACAAGATGGCTCACAAGACAACAGTTAATGAACTGTCCTGAGCAGATCAGTTATTTTTAAAATGCATTGTCTAAAATGCTGTGAGTGAATGAAGTATTAATGAAAATGACAAGCCAAGACTACAGACTTTAGGTAAGCACGCTGCATACAAGTTCTAGCATGTTTCCTCACATTGCTCTGCATCTTGGGCAACCTCAAGAGCTGTATGAGGGTGTAGACACATGACATGACTGCTCAGGAATAACTCACTCCAGAACAGGGAGTGGACACACAACAAGCTTTGCCAGACTGGCTGTTTATTACAGAACTTGGCCAGTGGATATCAAAGGAAACCATTTGCATTGAGGAAACAAATACCTAGGATGGAAGAGACTAGGAGAATAGGCACACAGCCAGTAGACTTGTGGAAATAATACTGTGTATTATTATCCGTTACTTCCTGAGGGACAGCTACACATGCCATTAAGCCAATGTGATAAACTTCCATGAGACAGCTGCCAGATAGGTGCCAGGGAGAGGTGTGACTGGGTGTGGGGGGGTGATCCCTGCTGTCCCCTACTGCCCCGTGCTGTGTGTGTGGGGTGGGGGTGCTCTGCCACAAGCCCCCAGAGGCCCTGATTGCTGCTGCTACATCTGGTGAGTGTGGGGCTTCTTTTTGTTTTTTTTCTAAGTGCCAGGAGGCTGGGGCCAGGCGGAGGATGAGGCCAAGCAGGGTAGCCATGGGGCTTCTCCTGCAGCTCCCCCCGCTGAGGGAGAGGCAGGCACAGCTGGAGGAGCCATGGGAGACTCTGCAGATGCCAGACTGTACCTGCTTCTTCCTGGCCAATCCAAATCTCTGAATCGGTGCTGAAGCAGTGTCAAAACTCCAAAATAGATTCAGCCAAATCAAAATGGAACGGGGATCTGAAACGCCAAAACAAATAGCTGTCCCTCTGAAATGGCTGAATCCAAAACCAAAACAAAACAGTGGTTTCGCACCGCCCTACTGACTGGGCCATGAAGGTACCAAAGTGCAGGGCTTGGCAGCAGGCAGCCACTGCACTTTAGCCACCCTTGTGCCCCCACCCAGCCCCTGTCACCGTTTACATGTGCATTTCAGCGCAGGTAATTACTCCACCATGGGATAGTACTGTCCTGTCAGTATTATTCTACAATGGAGTTAATTAACTTACTGTGCCCTAATACCAGCACATGTATAGACAGTAACACATTACTACAGATCCAATTAGTCAACTTGCAGTAAAGTGCATGTGTAGATGCACCTAGAGTGGAATAAATTACAATGCACAGCTTTGTACCAATTGAATACTCAATTTACTCCATAGTAAATGTGCCCACATCCTTAAATATCTGTTGTGAAATCCTGGCCACATGGTAGTCAATGGGAGTTTCCATGTCAACTTCATTGGGGTGTAGATTTCACACTTTCTCTGAATACAAGTAATTCAGATATGTCAGAGAAATAAAAAGTTTTCTAATGCTTCTTGAAATCAGTGGAAGCTTTGCTACTGAGTTAAATATTTCAAAATGAAGAAATCTTAGGTGTATAGAAGGGAAATTGCCCTAACCAGTACTTTGTGTCAAAGAAGAAAAGTTCTTTTGGAATTTGGAGTGCACTGGTCTCTTTGATAATCTACGTATGTACATTCTCGACTACAACTCCATCTGCCTGCTGTTTTGGGGAGTGTTAGCCTGAACACTGTGAATAAAATTTTGGAACTTACAGTGCACTTATTTGCTCAGCTGCTATAAATAAAACTGAACTGCCACCAGTGTTTTGTCAATTCATATAAAAGGTTAGCTGCAATAATGTACTAAAGTGGACAGTACAAACAGAAATTTCCTCATCTAGTTTGCACTCTCTTCTACCTCAGATAATTATAGAATCCTAGCAAAGCCGAGCTGGAAGAGACCTCAGGAAGCTCTAGTCTAATTCCCTGCCCAGACAGGCATTTTTCCAACCTAGTCTTAAAAAAAACTTTGTGAACAGCTCTCTTGCACAACTACCAGGCACAATATCCAAAATATTAAAACACCCTAACTTGTCTTATGTAAATCGGAGGGATGAGGCCACGGTCAATGTCTTGCCACTGTAAGGACAGGAAATAGTTCTTAAAATACACTGAAGAGATCTAGTCACTATGCTGATCTTCACTTGTATGTCAAAAACCTGGCAGAGGTATGAGGAAAAAAGGAGTCTAGCAATCCCAGGCTTCAGGGATTTCACTGGTCACAATTCTGCCTACTTCTGGAGCTGACAAGTCATAGTTGCATTGTCATAGCATGTATCTGTGTCTTTCCATAGGAACATAACTGTTAGGCTTTTCAGTACTGTACTTTGGGAACATCTTTTGAGCATGCCCTAATGGCTGTGTTGACTCCTTTCTAGGAGTTGATATGTGTGAGTGGATGAGAAGGACCTGCCTTTATAGCCCTGCTCACCTGGAAGGTCTCCCCTTCCACTCAAATAATGACTCTGAAGGCCTGGGGACCCAGTTGGACCACCTCCTCCCCACACCTCCCTGCTTTGGGCTGCCTGCCAACATCTATGCTTGAGGCTATCTTGGAGAACAGCTGTTGTTTAGGTACCCAAGTAGATCACTTGACCTCTAAACTGGAACTCCTCAGCTCATACACACTCTTCAACCCTCTAAAGATAGGCCTAATATTAGGGCTGTGCGAAATTTCGCTGGCTGTTTCGATTCAACATTGCTTTGGCTCATTTGGAGCTTGAAATAGTGAAATCAAATTGTAATGAAGGGTTTCAAAAGAGCCTTGAAACAAAACGAGGCTAGTCAAAACGTTTCAAAAGTTTTGAAATATTTCGAGTTTCAAAGCACCTAGCAGCAAGGTGGTGAGAGACACGAGAGAACCAGGGCTGCACTTCACAGCTGCAGCAGCCCTGGCTCCCCCTGTCCTCCCTGTAGGCTGCAGGAAGCCGATAACAGTGCAGGGGAAGAGAACTGTCTCCCCAGTGCTGCGATTTGGCTGGGGTGGGGAGCCTGATCTAGCGAAACATGGAAACAGCCTCATGGTTTCAATGAAGCAAAATGGAACAGCTGTTTCATATCAAAATGAAATGCAAGACTGAGCATGGTTTGGTCGAAACTCAAGGCGAAATGGAACAGTGCCATTTTGCACAGCCCCACTAAATATGAGTGCAGTCATGTAAGTTTAGCTCCCATATATGAAAAAGTTGGGTGAGGGATATTCTTTATCCCTGCACCATTTTAATCTGAAAAAAATGAAATGGGCTGAAGCATCTGCCCGCACAGCAAATAAGGGGCTAGAACAAATCTTTGCTTTCTGCTGTTCTCATCGGAGAAAGCAAATGTCAGTTACTGACCCAAAAAGGCTTGCTCCATACATCTATGAAAATGAATTTAGTACAGAAAAAGTCAATGCTAGCATTAAAAAATAAGGTTTTCATTTGTATATTATGGTCTTTTTTGTGTTTTAAAAGACTAACCACTTTAATTAAATTATATAATTAATGAAATTATAAGGACCTCTATAAATAACAAGCATTGCAAACTGGTGCTAGTGATCTCCATCTAGCTTAGGAGCACAGCCTGAGTGTTCAATAGGTGGAACAGAACTCAGCCTTTAATCTACAGAAAACCTTTTTCTTTTTTAGGTTTGCTCCTTATTTAGTTGTTTCATTGAATTTTTGCATGGTAGGTTCATCCATGCAGTAGGCTTAATCTGAAGGCCATTGCTAATGTTTCTTCTACTCTACCTTCTTTTTACTGTCTGCAGAAGAAGGATATTAGTATTTACCTACCTTGCAGGTCAACCGGGACTGCTTTTTTCACGTGTACCTGCTCAGGAGATAGCCAGAAATGTTTCCTAAGGCAACTCTAACTACCAGAATCCATGCTATTGTCACTTGGAGAATAGGTTTGCACAATTTATTCTACATGGCCCATACCTAAAATTCACTCAGGAATCAAAGGCAGTGCACAATGTAACAGAGTTTATGCTAAGTGCTATGAGTGCAAGACATAAGCACTTAATAAAATTAGAGGAAAATAGGACTAGAAGCGATCTCAGGAGGTTTAGTCCAGCTACCCAAGACAGGATCATCCCTAAGCCATCTAACTGCGATTTGCAATGATGGCTTTTTAATGTTCTAAAAGCATTTGAACTTTGGGTTTCTAAATGAATTGGTACCAATGTACATGAGACTTGTATTCCTTTATGGTGAGTATCTCTGCAGCTGCAATCACTGGAATGTGTAGCTCTGATTAGTGGAGTGTGTGAGTGGGAATCTGTGGGAAGATTTTTCTCCTTGACTTTAAAATTCTTTCCCTCTTTTACTGAAAACAGTCCTTTATTTTTACTTTTAGGGCATGCTGGATACCTGTTCTATTTTCAAGGAAGTTTAGGGAGCAGTTTGTTTTGGTGTTAAGGTACAGACATTATGTTGTTCATGTTGATTTGCTGTCTTTATTGTTGAGAATCTGGGTGGGTTTGTTTTTTTGGGTTGTTTTTTTTTTTTGCTTTAGTGACAACTGTGGATGGTCATAGTATTAGTAAACTTCTTTTGATCAACAGGAAATATTATTAGAACAAGGAACATAGTATAACACCTAAAACTATTGTGTTACTCTCTCTTCTTTATTGTGTTACTTCTCTTCTATAGAGCTCCTGCCTAGAATTTTCTTGACCCCGTTCTGTCCACAGCTGCCAAATTTTGTGCTACTCCATATGTGACATTATATACAAGCTATTTAATTAGCTCATTTGCATTTCTGCTTGCATATACTGATGAACTTCAACTTTTTAAAAAATTGTGTAGACTTGGTGCTGGTGAAAAGCATCAAGCTTAATGGCCAAGGTGAAAAGTCTTCTGTGTATTTGTGACACATCATCCGAGTAAGTTTAATACACATCCTGTCCTATTAGCATGTCTCCAGCATGATCTTAGGTGGGGATTTCCCTAACAGAGCGGTGTTTTCAACCTTTTTCATGTGTGCACCCCTAAACAATTCTAAATGGAGGTGTGGATGCTCTTGGAAACTTTGATTGGAGGTATAGACCCCTTTTGAATTGTAAGTGTGAATATTTACATACTAATATATCATAATAATCTTTTTTGGACCCGTTAAACATAGTCTGTGGATCCCCAGGGATCCACAAACCACTGGTTGAAAACCACTGTTATAATCTCTGTGGCTTTGTTCTCAGTTGCTTTGCAGTGATAACAAGTTCAAAGTATGGTGGCAAGTATGGGATGGGGAAGCTCACACAAGATCTATTAAATCAAAGCTACTGTTAATCTTGACTGAGCTGGCCTACTCAAGCAGACAAGCCTATTTAACCAATATGCCCTCAAACATATTCTCATGCCACATCTTGAAGAATGAAGCTTACTTCCTGGAAAAACAAGTTTCCAGAATCAAATTCTGGACTTTCTAAACCTTATACAGATAGGATGTCCTTCTTTGGACACACAGACACAATCTCTATCCAGCTAAAACTCTACAATCAAGTTCCATACCATATTTTTTAGGGAACAGTTTTTATTATCCAAAATATACACCATAAATATACAATAGAAAATAAATATTAATGCAATATCCAGATTCATTCTGAATATAGTATTTTGGAATCTGAAATCATTTCAACAATTATTGTACTTCAAAATTCCTCAGACTAATAAAGAGACATAAATACATACCCTCCCATATATGTATTTGTACATACATATGCATGTTATTATATGTGTGTGCATATACAAACATGGTCCTGGGTATGACCGTAAACTGTATATGACTGGAGGGTTTGGTGCCATTATGGCACAGCTACCTGTGGTAGAGTAGCTCCTATAAAATACCACAATGTTCCAACCTGCAGAGTATGGGGTGCCTCAAAACCCTAGGTCCCCCTGCCTTGTGGGTACTTCTTGGCTGCAGAAAGGCTAAGGAACATCACCCTGACAAACGCATCCCTGCTTTAGGCATTCAACAGTCAGCAGCAATTCTTCTTAGCAGAAGCTACAACCATTATGGTACTGAACATCTGGACTTGGTCTGGCCTTTGGATTCTGTCTCCATGATCTAAAGTGGGTATGGTAGGCTTAGGCAGTCTCCAGTCCTCCAGGGCATATGTGTCAAAGGTCTTGGTGTGATGGTTGCAGGACTCCATACAAGTGGGTGCATCAGGCACCTGACTAGACCTCTTCCACATACACGATGATCCAGAGGATTGATAGTTGCCTGTACATCTATTCCCGATTGAGTACTTCTCAGTGGTTAGAGCATCATTGATAGACAAGATAGCTACACCCACGTTTGCTGTACTTATTCTCTTATGTTACAGATCTAGGTTCTCTCAATTACCTTGTTTACAAGGAGGTATTGATACAGGGAATGCCACCCCCCTGCCATATGTGGGGTGGAGAGAATAGGGTTTATGAAATACTATGCAGTAATTAGAGGGGTAGACATTTACAGCAGAGAAGGTGAAAACATTATCCAGAGTCTCCTGTATTGTAGCCCAGGGCCCCTTGAGTTGTCAAAGCATTTTTGGTATGGGGAAAATGTTTTTGGGTGTTTAACTTTGTATCTTAGACATGGGCAGGAAGGACAGGACTGCTAGGTGCATGTGTATCTTATAAGATGTAAAATAGTTGTAGGTTTGGCTTCATGTTACAGCTGGACAGTGTACCTATTCTTACACTGCTAGTGCTTTGTGTTATGGATTGTGCTTTTAGTGACTAAGTAAGAAATCTGAGATTGGGTTTGATATGTTTTAATTGCCTAACTCCAAATCTATACACAGTTAAAGCTCTTTGGCCATCCACAGTTTGACATGATTTTATTCATACAACAGAAAATAAACTGGAAAATGTAAGGCATAAATATATGTACAATCCTAGGACTGATAAATTCAGGTTTGAGGATTAATACCTAGCTCTTACACATCAGAAAGTTGAGCAAAGTGTGGCAAGGACCTGAGAAAATAATGATTGAAAGGGAAAGAACATAATTTCAGCCTGCCATTGTTAGACTGTCTGGTCAGAAAAGGAAGACCCAGTAGGTGAAAAGAAGCAATTCTGACATGCCTCTTAAACACTGTAAGTCCTCACCCCTCCATTGAGAAGTCATAGATTCAGAGACAATTAGGGTTGGAAAGGACCTCAGGAGGTCATCTAGTCAACACCTCCTGCTCAAAGCAGGATTGTCCCCAACTATATTACCCCAGCCAGAGCTTTGTCTAGCCAGGGCTTGAAAACCTCCATGGATGGAGATTCCACAACCTCTCTGGGTAACCTGTTTCAGTGCTTTACTATCCTCCTGGTGAGAGTTCTTCCTAATGTCTAACCTAAACTTCCCTTGCTGCAACTTCAGATTTTTGCTCTTTGTTCTGTCATTGGCCACCACTGAAAACAGCTTAGCTCCATCCTCTTTTGAATCCCACTTAAGGTAGTTGACGGTTGCTATTAAATCCCCTGTCAGTCTTCTCTTCTTCTGATTAAATAAGCTCAGTTCCCTCAGCTTCTCCTCAGAAGTCATGTATCCCAGCCCCCTAATTATTTCATTGTCCTCTTCTGGAGTCTTTCCAATTTGACTACATCCTTTCTGTAGGGAGCATGGAGGGAGGGCAAAACTGGACTCTGTGTTCCTGTTGTGGGCTCACCGGTACCAAATAGAGGAGAATTGGTTCCCTTAATCTGATGGCAACACTCCTACTTGTCCTTTGTCTCCTTTTCTTCAATGGGCCAGTTTGCATACTGTCTTACTTCATGTGAGTGAGGTCTCAGCTACATGAACAATGAGTTAGTGCACAGTAGCATCTCATGTAGATGTATCCAGTGTCCCATATTTCAAAATGGCTGTGGGAGCACTTTAAAGCTTGTTCAGTGAGCTTTAGTTAAAGCACCTCAATGCCATTTTGAAATGCGGGACATTGAATATGTAGGATGGTGCAGCATCCTGAAGCATTCTAATTAAAATAGATTAACCAAGTCTACTCCAATGCGTTCTAATTGCAATGTGTCAGAGCATGTGTGCAGGTACCCTTAGTGTTTTAGAAATTCACATCCTAAGTTCCTGTGTGGTTAGATCTCCATGTAGACAAGACCTGAGCCAGAGTCAACTTAAACGGCTCTATACACACAGCCTAATAATGAAAGAACCTAGCCTGATATAAGTAGACTTTTTTTTTTTATTAGGAAAGTTTGGCTGTTCTGTGAGATGGAAAGGGGGAGTGCAGGGGCATATAAAGTGGTGAAAAGTACATCCAAACCCTCTTATTTTTAAATTCAAAAAACTAATTTAGATTTCAGTGTAAAAAGAACTTGTCTCTGGTCTGTGACTTTACATAATTTCCACTCAATCTTCTCCATTATGTAAGATCACAGTTATTAACATTTTGTCTTATTGCCACTCATAAAAGTTCAGGAACTGGGTTTCTTCAAGGCGTTCTTCATTCTCTCCCCAACTTTTCTCTTTATCTTTAAGATGTCAGCTAAGGCAAGTGGCTGAAAAGGAAGAAAGAGAGAAACACACACACAAAAATAGTTTGATTGAAGAGATTGGTTCCAAAATATTTCTTTTTACCTAGAGGATGTGAAGGTGAATCAGGAAATGGATGGCTTTTTCAGATCACATGAATCAGTATCCCAAGATTCATCATTTTCACCCAGTATTTAAAATGTTTTAGTAGCTTAAAGTAAGATATATGATGTTAATGTTTATACAAAAAACCTATTAACTATCTTAGCTGCCATAGATGTTTGAAGATGAAAAATAAGATGTAGTTATTAAAATGAACTCCCAGGACATATTAATATTGATTTTGTGCAGTTGTGTTGAAAATACCACTTTAATGCAATGTGTTGGGATTGACAAAGATTGCATTCTATCTTTTTTTATAAAGAGCCTAATTTTGTAAACACCCCAAGGTGCCAACTACATTGATTCAACTCTTTTGATTTATGAACAGTAAGTAAAACCTCACTATGAGAGTGGCTAGCTCACAAAAGTCAAGTAATGCAGAATTATATTTTGTCTCTCTGTTCACAAACTCTAAGTATTATAGGTATTAGTGAGTGTGATTTTTAGATGTGATGCATAATGCGAGACAATAACTAGAATTTTTGTGATTTTTAAGAAAAAAATAGTAACACTTTCCTTGCCTATATAGTTCATAGCTGTTGGCTCACTGATAAAGGTGCGTATCTGTTAAACTATTTAGACACTACTGCATTGCTACTTCAATGGTATGCTTTCTTTTTGTAAACATCTACATATTGTTAGGCTTGCCACTCAAGACTGTTTCCTGGGGAAAAGTTGCATATATTTTCGCATTTGGCAACCACAGCAATGTCTTGTCATTTTCCCCAGTATCAGTGGCAGAGGAAGGAAAAAGGACACCCAACAACCACCACCAAAAGTGATGAAGACATGATAAATAAGGCAGAAATCTTTTGGTTCGCCTACAAAGACTGCAGCTGCAAAGTTGGAATAATCTAGGGGGTGGGCAAAATAAGGCCCGTGGGTTGGATCCAGCTAATGAGGCCATTCTATCTGGCATGCAGGGCCCCTAAATTTTTTTGAAAAGTAATATTTCTCCGTCTTTGGTTTCCGTCAAACATGACAGAAACCAGGAGCAGTAGGACCCAGGGGAAGCCTGGTGGGCTTCTGCAACAGCAGGGCCCACCTGGCCCTGCCCCCACAACTGGAAACCCCAGCAGGGGCTTCTGGCCTGGGCACATGTGGCTGCCCTGGCTGAAGCCTCAGATGTAGGGAGAGGCAGGGAAGGAGCTGGTGCGGAGCATGGGGAAAAGCAGCCCCTTGCCCACCCCATGGCCGGTGCTCCCTGCTGCAGCCACTCGCAACCCACGGAGCTGTTTTGAGCAGACACAGGCCATGCGGGCTGCAAGCAGCTGCAACGTGGGGTGCTGGCCACAGGGCAGGGGAGGGGCCGCTTCCTCTGCACCCAGCACCAGCTTGTAACTGGCTCCTGCTACCAGCCTGAACCCCGTGCTGGCTCTGGGCTCACCTGTTGGGGCTGTGCATGGCAGCAGCAGTTGCAGCGCCCCTGCCTGCTGTGCTGGGCAGTGTTGGCTGCTGCTACCTGCCTGGAGCTAGCATGCTGGGCAGCCCAGAGGCGGCAATGCTGGGCTGCCCAGCGTGGCAGGAGTGGGGGCCGCAGCTGCTGCCACCATGTGCAGCCCTGATGGATGAGCCGGGGCCCAGAGCAGTGTGGCAGGAGCATGGTGTCCCAGTCGGCAGGGGCTCTATAGAGCTGGGCCAGCTCCCCCATCTCCCTGCTGGTGCAGCCCACCCTGGCTCCACAGACCCCTGCCAGCCTGCACCCTGCTCTGAGCCCCACCAGTGCTTGCCCTGATACACTGGTCCCAAGATGATGACCAGGGGGCTGGGCACCTGTCACGGGGCAGGGCTACTCATGCAACCTTTGACAGCTTGCCAAAACTTGGTAAGCAGCCCTCCGCCCAAAATAACTTCCCACCCTGGAATAATTTATTTTCCTCACTAGCATATTAGGGTCCTGGACATATCCTCCTCGCTCAGATATGACCTCAAATGAAGGGCAGGTTGAAACTACCATACTGCATAGACTTATGTGTGCATACACAGCTCTTTAGAATGGGCCCTAGAGAAGAATGATAGTGCAAGGAGCTCATTTTCACAAGCACTTCTGTAAAATGCTCCCTTAAAGGCTAGGAGACTTCCCTCTCTGTCTAGCTTTGTGCAGTAGAGCTGGTTGAAAAATGTAAACCACTTATCATGATGTTTTCAAAGTTGCACACATTTTTATCAAAATCCCATTCTATAAATTGACTGAAAAATGGGTTTGGGTGGGGGGTGGGAGGATCTGGAATCTGGCTTCTTATTAAGTTAGCCAGCAGCCCTATGCTTCTCCCTAGCTTTCCTCCCAGTCCTGATGTGCCTTTGTGCAGGGTCGGGAAATGAGGCAGCAACATATTAACCCCCTGCCCTCCCTAAGCACTGCTCTGATCCCTTTCCTCTGATTGATCTGCTGCTCTGCTCCCTGCCCTATCTGGTGATATGATACCTGCCCCTACCCCTATCTGCTACATGCCACAAAGGGAGGCTGCCCAGATCACTTGTGCAGCTGCGTCGCAGGTTGGCCACCCTTGCCTTAGTGCTTTCACATGCTGCCATTTCTAAACATGAGAAGTTTTCTTCTGTTGGATGCAGGAATCAGTAATTAGCAGCAGGGAGGGGAGTATAATGTCAGGAAACAGGACCAAGGATGGAGACTAGGGAAAAGTAGGTGAAGCTGATCTGGCCCAGAAGGATCTCTACTTGTGCAGAATCAGCTGGAAGCTCTCTTTTTCTTCCCAGCCTGGTACTCCCTAGCACTCTTATCAAGTCTCTGGAAAAAATCATGTTTATTTATATTCCAGTAGCAAATACAGGCAATCTAACAGAAAAGTTGTGTCTTTGAGGATCATTTGGTCCAATGGAACCATGTTGGTAGGGATTTGTTCAACCCTGGAATTAGATGTAGGCACTAGGGGTGCCTATACAGGAGCATGGAGGCTGCTCTGACATAGTATAATTTACAGTGTGTTGGAGCAGACTCAATTAATCAGAGGTACTGATACACAAGATGCAGAGGCTAGCTGGAGTGCAGGAATTGCAACACTCCAGCAAAGTCAACTAATTGTGTCTGCTGGAGTGTTGTAATTCCTGCACTCCAGCCAGCCTCCACGTCTTGTGTATCAGTGTCCCTGAGCTTCAAAATGGAGGTAGGGGCGCTTTATCTAAAAGTCATTCAACAAGCTTTAGAGAAAGTGTCCCTGCTGCCATTTGGAAGTGGAGGGATGCTGATACATGAGACAGTCTGGGAACTTTAACTAGAGCGGCTCAGACAGCTGCTCTAATTAAAGCACCCTCCCCACCCCACATTCCCAGACCACATTGACTTAAAATTTTGCAGCTTTCTATCAAAGCAGTTCTCTCATGGCCACATGTACACAGACTTTTTTAACAGATTCTTGTCTTGTGGGCTTCTCAGAGCAAAATAAAATGAAAAATAATTGGTCACTGATATTATTACTGCTCTTCTGTGGGATTATATGGGCCCTTTAGCAGAGGGACAGGAAACATGTGACACAAAACTCTTATGGATTATTTAGAGAACGTGTGATTTCAGCGGAACTGTTGTGAATGTCTTATTATGATATGCCTATTATGGATCATTGACACAATAAAATGTAACAGCTGTGAAAGTCACTCTTTATCATTTCATTATGTATTTACGGATTCTTTAATAGCTGTGCTGCAATGGAGCTGTTAAACTGTACACTACTTGATGGACAGTCTGATCCAGGCACCTAATGTAAAGCTGGGTACTAAAAATCCAGATAGCATTTTTTATATTGGTGGTAGCTCTTGCATGTAGCTGCTTTTCAAAGTTAAAATACTTGCTACTTTGTTTTTAAAGAATTAGAAAATAAACAGTCTGTAGTTTAGAAATTGAAAAAAACAACTGTCATAAAATGCAGGATTTGCAGAAGGCACTAGGATTTAGGGTCTACATACAGCAATAACTTTACAGCAGTCCAAACAAGTTATAAAACTGTATATTTGAAGACTAACATATAGCTGCTTGAGTGTTTCCACGACAAGTTTAAAGTTTGCTGGATTAAATTTTTATAGCACAATGTATAATTCTGCGAGATGAGGGATTAAGGACAGGCTATGCTGTCTAACACAGGCAGATGCCTCTGAAGACTAACGTGAGTGTTGTAATGAAAGGAAATGAATCCTGTACTCAGAGGGTTGCATGTAGGTAACTGAAAGTGTAGTGTGGCCGTCCATGGCTTTTAAACTTTATGTGGTTTGTCAGGCTAGTAAGCAGTTAGGGAATAGGCTCTAGGTTTGGGCCATTTCCTTGCTAATAAGGGTGATGAACTCTCCCGATCGCTGACATTTCCCTCTGAACAAATTCCTTAAAACAATGTGGTGTCCCAACTTTTCGGGTTTTGGGAGGTAGGGGCAGGGGGGGAAGCTTGGATACCCACCCTTTTGCAATGTAAGTAGCTTGAATACGTAAGTATTCAATCTGTAGGACTCTGTTGGAATTGATTTCATGTCTTTCCCTATCTCCCCCCCCTGCTTTTTTTAAAGAGTGAAGCTTTTGGTAACACTTTCTCCTGTGAAACTCAGGCAGGAGGGGTTTGCCCTGCCATTTACAAAGATGCAAATGCTTCTGAAAAGACCAGAGCCAGCTCTGATAGGCTTGTGTGCAAAGTGAATGCAAGTCGCATCCTACTGAATAAACCACAACCAAAAGAAAATATGAATAAACCCAAATAAAGCAAAAACATCCGAATGTGAACATAACGGCCTCGAGTACGAATAAAAGGAAACGTGAAATAAAGCGTGGGTAAAAAGGAAGCGAATGTGAAATATCATGTGGATGAAAAGAAATTAAAATAAAATAAAATTCATTAGAATAAAAGTGAAGAAGGGAAGGGGAGGAAGTCGGTAGAGCAGCCTCCTTAGCCCCCATGAAACAGGGGGAGGAGTCCGAGGACAGCGGGTGCTGGAGGCAACAGGCTGAGTCCGGTTGCTGCTTCAGAGCAGGAAAGCGCCGGGCTCGTGCTGCGGGGCGCGGGTGGGCAGGGGTGTCTCCCCCCGCCCAGCCCACTAAAAGAGGGAGCCCGAGAGGCGAGGGAGGCTGGTGCCGGGCGCGAGTGCACATACCTGGCGGGGCGGGAGAAGGCGGCCCGAGGGGAGCGAGTGCCACGTCTCCCTGCCCCGCGCGCTCCGCCGGCCCTTTATAGGCGGCCAGGCAGGGACTGCCTGAGGAGACGCCGGGGGCGCAGCCCGGGAGGTGGGAGCGGGGCCGCTGCCCGGGGCTTCCCCGCTCGCGCTTCTCGCCCCGCCCGCTGCCGGCATCGCCGCGGCGCCCCCCGCGGACCTGCTGTAGCGGAGCTCGGCCAGGTGCGGGGTGCTGCAGGCTGGCACTGCCCTGCCCCCGCCGGCCGGGGCTATCTCGGCCTGGGGGCGCTGCCAGGAGCGGGGGGAGAAGACGCAGGGGCGGGTATGGACCCGGGGGGGCATCAGTTGCACCCGCGCCCTGCTCTGCCCCGGCTTCTGCTCCCGCTGCGTGTGCGTGTGCATGTATACATGCGTGTGTACATACGTGCGTGTGTGCATGTATATGCGTGTCTATATGTGTGTATGTGTGGATGAGCGCGTGTGCGCGCGTAGAGGTATATATGTGTGTGTATATATGCATACATGTGTCCATATAGATACACACGTGCACCAGTTGCATACGTACGCGTGTGTGCACACGTGCCCTTGTGTGCGTGTGTGTACCCATGTGCACACACGTCTCTGTATCCATCGCGATGTGTATTTACGCACGTGTGCGCGGGGGTGGGGGTGGCCGGCC
>JAGPOW010000261.1:142304297-142321915 GCA_030014935.1 Caiman crocodilus
AAAAAAAATGGCCAAAAATAGTTGCTATAGTTACTGAGACAAATTGGTAGAATTACTGTCATAATTAAAAAGAGTTGACACTGTGGAAGTTCTTATGATCTGGAAAATATTTGTAGGGATGTATAATTGGTGTTCCCGTCGGGGCTGAATTTCACATTGCTATGTAATTTGACTTATTTTCCATTTTTATTTTGTCCCCATTGTGTATGCATGCATTTCCTTGTGAAGACCGTTGAAAGCAATAATATGCACATCTTTTATCTTTTCTCATTTGTTTCTGGAAACTATAAATACCTTTAAAAATGCATATTTTACTAGCCGTATCTGACACATTTCCAATGGACCCCTCTGTGACATACATCTTGTATCAAATCCTCGTGATAGGCTAGTTTTAAATTCTAGCCTGCAGGATTGCATAAATGACCTGTGAAAGGCAGGTGGCAGTCTGCTATTTCTAATTCCTCTGGAAACTTTGTGAATCTCAGAGACTGAACTGGTTTGTGCAGGTAAATGTGGGTCTGATGGCAAAAGTAAGACAATCTTCTAAGGAAAATACTTAACTTGCTTAGTAAATGCATCCTGTTGTTTCTTTAGGGAATTTGTCATGTAGAAGTTAACTGCGCTCAATATTTGGCAGGAAGATAACTACTGCAAACTTTACTGGAATGCAGGCACTCCATTAGGATGCTAGGACTTTGCTAGCAGCCCACTGCCTGGATAGAGCCCATTTTTTATTTTAATTTTTCAGAATTTGAAGAATTGGATAAATCTTCCTGTTTTCTGTTATTAGCTTGCTAATAAGAATTGTCTTGCATCATTGTCTTTGCATGTATACGAACTGTCAAACAGTATGAGGATAAAGAACCAAGTACTCTAATGGCGTACATAATTTCATTGCTATAACTAATCTTTGATTATCTGAGGCATTCTAGTGCCAGGAAGTCTCCATTTGCATTCCACAGTGAATTAGGAAGCCAGGGAACTTCAAAGGTACTATACCCCCGATGTAGTTAGAAAATGTGGAAGTGGGTTTAACTGTCTACTGGGACAGCACTGAAAACTCTTGCAATTTTTTTTTGCTTATAGCCAAAACTCTAAAAACAAGTTAAACTATCTTCAGAAGTTAGGAAGGGGAAAAAGGATAAGATTAATCTTTATAAATTTTGCTATAAAATATCAACTGCCGTGCCATTTTTAGACTCTCAAAAGGGTGTTTATACATGTGCTGCAGGAGGTGAGGGAGGGGGGAGAGGCGTTTTAATTGGAGTGCCTCCAAGAGTGTGACATATTAGCGTCCCCATGCTGAAATGGCAGTGAATGTGCTTTGACACTAAGTGCAGACAGAAGTGATCATTTTCAACTGACCTGGCTGCAGAAGACAGTTTATAGCTGTGACCGAGCACAAATGCACGACTGGATGCAGCTTCAAAAATGGGTGATTGACTCAATCTGAACCCTCATTGCAGGAGGTATCAGACACAGATGTTTCAAAATGTAGCATCTTTTGTAACTGGTGTCTATGGAGATCCCAGTCTGTTGCTGTTTTAAGAATGGGGGCAGGGGAAAGGGAGCAGAGGGAGTTCAGTCTGGGGTTTTATTTTTAGCCCCTCCTCCCCCCTCTTCCTCCAGAGAGTGGGGCTGATGTATTGGAGCTCCCACACAAAATGAGCTCCCTCTGCTGCCTTCCCCCACCTCCTATTATGAAAATAGTGAGCATTGGCAAGGAGGCCATCCATTGCCATGGGAACCTGACTGCAGGCTCCCAGCCAGCAGCTAGATTCCCCTCCCACCTGGAACCAACAGTGAACTTCTGTTTGGTCTGGGTTAATGCTGTAACTAAGAGCACTTTGCAGAAATGGTTCCAAGTTACTGCTGGGAACTGCACTTCTGTCCGCTCCAACAAGCTTTAGTTGAAGCGCCCCTACTGCCATTTTTCAGCATGTGGATGCTGATGCATATGATGCTGGAGTCTGCTGGAGCATGGTAATTACCACGCTCCAGCAGACTTGATTGAGCAAATCGGCTCCAATGTGTTGTAATTACAGTGCATCAGAACAGCCTCAATAAATGTGTATAGGTGCCTTAAGTGTTTGACTTATTGCTTCCATGTTCACCATTTCAAAAAATCTTTTGTGAAACAGAAGGAAAGAAATCCTTTGCACTTCATTTCCCCACTCCCCTTAATATTTGCCAGCCATGTATACACACAACTTTTAAAGACCTTTTAACTGTTTGACTAATCCTTTCATAGATAGATCTGCTACCACTTGTTCCTAGAGTGCCAGCTTTTCATTGTTTGTAGAGTTCTCAGATAGACGAATAAAATGTAAATAGAGAATAAGCTTTTTGAAAGGCATTTGTCAAGTGGCTGTACCTCCTTTGAGTATAATTTCCTGTATTTATAATCCTTGCTATATGTTAATTAGATAACAGCATCGCATTAGCTTATTTGTCTTATTTAGTGTATATATACTGTGACCGCCAGCCTGTTGCTCCCTTCCTATTTTATTCTACTCAAAGCCATTCCTGGGGCTTTACAATTAGAGTTAAACATGTTAAAGTACACTTTAAACTCAACTGTCAGCAAACTTGGTCCTAATATGGTTAGGGCATCCAGGAGGGACAAGGCCACACCCTAAATGATGTTTCAAAACCAAACCACAAAAAACAAACTACTTCAAAAACAAATTCTAGTTTAGGTGGGGAGTTAGAGGTAAATTTGAACCTGGTCTCTGATTAGAACCAGATTAAAAAAAACAATTTAAACATACTTATTAGAATTGAATGTAAGGCCTTAGATAGGGAAGTACAGTTTGGGGACATGTACTCTTCTAACACAGGGTACTCAACCCTGAACCTGCTGGCCAGATTAGCTGCCAAACCCAAGTAATCTGGCCTATGGGGCTGTGGCGTGTCCTGTGGACTGTGACCCTGCATGCCAAATTGTGCATGCAGGGTGATGCAGGACCTGATCCTGACATGGTGCTGGGCAGAGGTGGGGTGGAGTTTTGGGGCCCATCTCAGCATGTGGAGCCAGGCCAGGCCCAATCCATCATGTGCACCAGCTTTGTACTAGTCATCTGGCTTCCAGGGCCAGATGATTGAGCACCACTGTTCTAATAAGTTGAAGTGCTATTCTTTTAGCTCACTCTGTTGTCTCTGAATGTTGTGTTGCTGGTAAACTTGACCCAGGAAGATGTAGTGTTAAGTGAGTGAATATCTAGGCTTTGTCTTTATTTTCTAGTTAAAAATCATGCATGTTTAGTGTATACTTTACAAAAGTACTTAAGACTGACCTAACACTGCTTTTATTGAGGTCAATTGTAGATTTTAATGGGAACCGAGTTAGGTCAGTGATGAGTACTTTGGAAAGTCTCAAGTTTGCATGTCATAGATGGGTGACTCATGTAAAGTGTCCATGTGTCTCTTGGCTTGGCAAAGTCTGAGTATTCTTGATTTAAGGGAAACATTTCTGAAAGAGACATCATTTAAATTCAAGTAGATGAAGGAAAAATATAATGGATGAAAGTGGTGGTCAGTATTTTGGAGGGTGAAGTCAGGATTGTGCTGTTCTATAGTTTATACCTGCTTGTTTCCTTTGGCAGCATTTCGTTTTTGTTTGATAGTTTTTGGGTACCTCAAATCCGAATACGGATCATTCTCAGAGAATGTTTATCAGGAATACAGATTATAGTTAGCTCCTTTTACAGGAATGAGATTTAGAGTTCACTGAAACTTTAATGGATTTTAAGAAAAGGACACATTTGGGAACTGATGGTGTTGCACAGGATAATTGTTCTGGGTACTCATGTTGACTTGCTTGGCAGATATTTTAATTAAACTTTGTTCACGCTGGTGATAAATATGAATGTAAGTCAGCAGACTGGATTTAATAGCAAGATTTTTCTGATTTAAATACCCATCTATTTCCTCTTTTGTGGCCTTTTCACTCAGGGAAAGTTAAATCTTGTATTTTTCTGGAGATAATGAGATACAGCTGTGATGTTAGCTTGCTCCTCTGCATTTGTGGTACAGAGAGAAGTGAAGTAACTCAGCAAAGCTCTGGTTGGGCCAAAAAGCAGTCAGGCTCACAGTAGGCTGTGTTCTGCTTTCTGATGCTGTGGCAACTCCTTTGCCTAAGGTCTGTGCAGTAAGAGCTAGGTATTCCTAGAGCTGTGTCTTGGGGAGCAGCCCTTGGAAGAACTATCCTGGTCTGCAGAGGGAGGGTTGCAGCTGCCTTTAAAAAGGGGCTATAGTTTATGTGTCAGGGCCAGAGTCTGGCAATCAATGGGAAGCAGGCCAAGAGACCCATGTAAAGGAGGTATTTCTTTCATAAATGTAGGCAGGTATCAATTGAGTTTTGCCTTTATTTTCCAGAGGATGCCCTAGGGCTTCTGGTTCCTCTTTCTTGCTGCGTTTCCTGAGCATGGACCCACACTCTTTTTCATGCAGGTCAGATGTGCCTTTAATTCTATGAGGACAAAGCTGTGTAATTCGGGCCTCATGCTCTTTCTTTTTGCTAGTTCTCTCAGGTGGAAGATAACCTATTGCTAATTGTTTAGTTAAAATGCAAGCTTTGCCATGACTATGTGAAGCTTGGATTTAAATAAATAGCATTAATGAATATAGATTGATTTTATTTGGTGACTGTTATGGTGAGGCTGCAGCCTTCTTATAGTTAAGACTGCAAGTGGCTTCTGCTATAAAGCTCTCTTTTCTCTTTCTATCTATAACTGTATCTTGGAAAATTGATCTTGCAAATTTCCAGAGATACTTAGAAAGCTACAGATCAGGCTGTGGACAAGAGTCATCTAATTGTTCTTGAGATACAGGTAATTAAGCACTTACCCTAATTTGATGTTTGGTTTGTGTTGACTCTTTCTTTATCATCCAAACCTCATATTATAGTTGTTGTTTTTTTACAATGACATTAGCAAGACTGTGATTATCCATTACATGCAAGTGTGAGCATGTTGACTCTCATAGTCTATTTATGTCTTGAAATGCACAGGGGCCTTTATATAGCTGACCACTGGTAAGACTCTCCCTTTACATAAAGTGTTACAAGTGCTATATCATTTCTTAACTTTTTTTTTAAAAGGACAGCAAAGGTTCTGGCCTGCTACATAGACCTACCATATTGGTTGGTACTTGGAAATTTGGGAGTCCTGTGACCTGACAGAGAGAAGAGATTAAATTGTTCTTTGCAAGGAAATGATTTGATTCACTTGTCCCTTTGTTCTGTTCATGAACTAATTCAGATTTCTAAACAAACTGATGTTAATCAGCATTGCTGAAATGTGCTTTCAAATTTTACCCAATGGTAGCATGTGAAAGGCTATAACATTGAGTTCCTCCCTTCAGGAAAATTAAAAGAAGTTGCTCCTGGAACTGCATCATATGTTGTAAAAGTTTGTCCATCTTTATGCATCTTGCACACCATGCCATCTGTGTCACTTTTTTCATAGATGTAGGATTGGAGGGGACCTGAACAGATCATCAAGTGCGACTCACCCCTGCCCTGGGCAGGAATGAATACTGGGTGCATATGACCTGTACTAAGTTAAGATCATATGACTCCAGCTAGGTAGTTATCAAGCCTCCTTTTAAAGACCTCTTAGGTAGGAGCCAGCACCACTACCCTTGGAAGCTGGTTCCAGATCCAGCTGCCCTGACTGTGAAGTAGTACCTCCTGATGTCTAGCGTGAACCTACTCTCAATCATCTTATGGCCATTATTCCTTGTTACTCCAAGAGGCGCTGGGGGAAACAGGGTCTCTTCCATTCCCCTCTGGTCCCCCCTGGTAAGTATATAGATGGCCACTAGATCCCCTCTCAGCCTTCTCTTGTGGAGGCTGAACAGGTCCAGGTCCCTTAGCCTTTCCTCACAGGGCCTGCCCTGCTGCCCCCTGATCATGTGAGTGGCCCTCCTCTAGACCCTCTTGATGCTGGCCTCATCCCTCCTGAAGTGCAGTGACTAGAACTTCAACTGCAGCCTAACCAGTGTCACACAGAAGGGAAGGATTACCTCCTTGGACCTGTTCGTGATGCATCTGTGGATACGTGACAAGGTGCAGTTAGCCTTACTCACCTCATCCTCACATTGGCAGCCCATGTTCATTTAGAATTGATAATGACTCCAAGATCTCTTTCTGTCACTATGCTTTCAAGAAGGGAGTTCCCCAGCCTGTAGGTATGCTGTCAGTATTGAATACCATCATATTCACATTTGCCCACTTCTGTAACCTGTCCAGGTCCGGTTGTATCCTGTCCCTCCCTTCTAGCATGCCCACCTCGCCCCAAATCTTGGTGTTGTCAGCAAATTTGAACAGGGTGCTTTTCACTCCCTTGTCCAAGTCACTGATAAAGCAATTGAACAGTATGGACCAAGACCTGCCCACATCCCTCCAGGTCAAATATGACCCATCCCACACCACTCTCTCAGTGCGGCCCCCTAGCCAATTTGCAATCCATCTGACTAGGCATCAATGCCACAGTCATCTATCTTTTTTTAATGAGAATGGGGTGAGAGATAGTGTCAGAGGCCTTCCTGAAGTCCAGAAAGACTACATCCACCGCGACAATGATTTTGTGACCTGATCATAGAAGGCAATTGGGTTGGTCTGACGGGACCTGCACTTAATGAACCCATGCTGATTGCCCTTGAGCATCCTCCTCGCTGCTGGTCCCTCCCAGATATGCTCCTGGATAATTTTTTCCACTGGTTTTGATTAAGATCAGCACAATATTATATATTCCCCTTTCTTTCAAGCTTTGAACTTTTAGTTGATATTGGTGATACTCAAAGGCAAGAATTGGCTTCTGAATTATAGATTCGTAGATGCTAGGGTTGGAAGAGACCTCAACAGATCATCGAGTCCAACCCCCTGCCTAAGCAGGAAAGTGTGCTGGGGTCAGATTAGTACCCTCTGGAGTTAACTGGGTGGTTTGCACCTCAAACCTGTTATATTGCTCTGTCTTCAAACTCAGACACGCAATTTGAAGGTTTTTTCCATTGCTGTAACAGCTATAGACTTTTTTTTTTTTTTCAAAAACCCCCAAACAACAACAAACCAACCCCCCACAGAGGTTCCAGCATTGTTTTTTCTTTAGTTAGTTAAGAAACATGTCTGTCCTTCTGCCTGGCCAGCCCTTTGCCTTTCTTGTCCTTTCTCCACACTTTGGGGAGTTTTGTCTCGTGGAATGCCTGATTATTGCTCACGTTGACCAGTCCCCTAAGTCACATAGTTTTGTTTCTGCTCTTTCATTTGATGGCTAAAATTTTCCAAGCTTTGGAACAAGGAATAAGAAATAATGAATAAGAAATGATACATTTTCTTGCTTTGAGAATATGGATGTTGAGGAAGAGAGCATTGCTTCTTCAGTCATGTGAATGTGTGTTCATAACATCCAGGCTAGGGACAGACATTAAAAAAGCCTGAGCCTGAATTGATTCAATCTTTTGAGGTTAGTCTAAGATGGCTAGGCTGAACTGGTTTGTAACTGAACAGACATTCTCTCTAGACTAAGAAAATTCAGGCACGCTAGAAGCCAGGGGGTGCTAGAACAGCCCTCCCTTTGCTTGTCAGGGCTGAGCTGAGAGGTGGTTTGGCCAGGCTATGGCAGGACCTCTGATTAGGGAGGTCTGCCTGCACCATCCCAGGCTTTTCCCACCTGGATGTTTCAGGGGTGGGCAACCTCACGCTAGCACTGTGAGGCATGGAGGGGTGGGCAGTTGATGATATAAAGCTTTTCAATCCCCCTCTCCCTGCTTCCTTACTCTGTCTGCAGCAAACTGACAGGCAAGCAAACCAGCAGGGAGCTGATAACAGTATTTGTCACTTCAGCGGCAGAACAATAGCCTCTCTCCATTAGTTCAAACTCTTCTTAAGCGGCTTACCAGCTGACCTGTTAATTTACTCTAAAATGCTCTATTCTGTCTGCCTGTCCCAGTGAAATGGGAGATGCACACAGACATCTCTAGGCATTGGGTAGCTTAGCACATGTCTGGGGTCCATGGGGCTTGTGGAGACGTAGGTCCAGTGACGGTGCTTACGGCGCCTAGAGCAAGCTAGCGCTGCTTCCATATAAGGTAATGATGCAAGGCTTAACCCGTCATTGGTTGCGAGACCTAAGGCACACGTATAAAAACTCAGTGCAAAGCGGAAGAGACAAAGCTCTCCGCCTTGCAGTCCACGGACGAGACTGTAGAGAGAGGCTGACCAGGTCACTGCCTACGCCCAGCTGCTAAATCCATAGTAGAAGGCTGCTGCGAAGACCCCGATTGACCCCTGTCCCTTCCTCGGTTATCACCCTTCCCTTACCTTATCTGCGACAAAACTGCAACTTCAGAATCATTAAGCAGAGTACAATAAAACAATCAACGCTTCATCTCTGTAAGTACTTCTTCCCTCGTCTCGGGTGCTAGCAGCTGTGAGGGGAAACTGCTGAGCGAGTGGTAAGGGCCACCGCCGCTCAACTCGCTCTGAAGCTTAAGGGTGTTAAAGTTTTCGGGTGCGACAGGACTAGAGTCTGTGTTGTGGGAGATGGGATAGGGGGATTCCTGCTTGAGCAGTGAGGGAAAGCCAGGCAGAAACCCTGCTGTGCCTGCAGTCTGCAGGAGCTCCAGGCAGGGAGCAGAGGGGAGGGGCTAGCCCTGCTTTGGAGCAGAGAGCCCTGGCCAGCCCAGAGAGCATGCCAGGTTGTTACAGGATCTGGTTCATCTTAGGCCAGCAAGGCGTCTGAGACGGACGTTGCATAAACGGTTTGACCCAAATCAGTTAAGTCTGATACTGCATTCAACCAGGTTTATCTTAAACCAGTTTCAGCCATTTTCAAACTGGTTTATGTGTACTGAATGTCTGTTCTGTTACAGGTTTAAGCCAGCTTCTGATCACTTAAACTGGTTTATGTGTAATGTCTGTTCCTAGCTACAGTGACTTATGCTAGCATGACTGGACTAAATGAACTTTTGGAATTTGCTTGAAAGATGAAGAGTACAGTGAGTTGCACTGTTCAAATGACCAAATCTCACACCCAGTTTAAACTCACTCACAAACAGGAAGGCTTTGGTTTTGATTTCTTGGAAGTGTCTCAAAGTGGTTCTCAACCTTCTTAGATTTAGGGTAACCCTCAGAAAATGCCAGCTCTTAATTTTCACTTTTTCTGTAGTAAAAAAAAAAAAAAGAATAGAGCAACTTTTTGTTGCAAAGAACTCAGGAAGACTACAATAGATAGGAATATTTTTAATATAGGCTAGGACCAAAAGTTATACACAAGCTGGTTTAAGTTATCATAAACCACTTTAAACCTGTACTAGAACAGAAGATCAATGCACATAAACTGCTTTCCAGACTTAACTGATTTAGGTCAAACCAGTTCATGGAACTTCTGTCCCAGACCCCTTCCTGGTTCAAGTTTAAACTAGAGTCCCCCAGCATTCCAGGATGCTTTGCAGCCCAGGGCTGGGCTCTGCTGTCTGCTCCAGAGAGCAAGGTTGGACCTGTCCCTGTACTTCTGAACTGGAGCACTATCACTGCTCTGGCTGGCTAAGAAGGGGGTAGGGAGGGAAACCCAGCTCCAGATTGCTGCTGGGTCTGCCTGCCTGGGGTGGAGCAGCCCCTGTCAGGCTCTTCTCCCACTAGCCACTGGAGCAGAGGAAGAGTGGCCAGACCTTGGGTCCCAGCAGGCAGAATGAGGCAGAGGGCCCCTTCCCCCTGCCCAGGGTTCCAGCCAGGGTCTGCCTAGCAAGAGCACAGCAGACCCTGCCAGACTTTTCCCTGTTCCCCATTCCAGTGGAGGGGGTGGTGGCATGGCTGTGTCCCTGCCAGGCAGACCTGGGCTGAGGGAGGGAAAGGGGCTTAAACACCCTCTCTTGCCCCTCTGCCCCAGTATGCCAGCCTGGGGTTGGTGCGTGGCTATGCCCCTGTCCCCTCCACTCAAGCAGGGAAAAACCTGACCAGGGCTGCCATGCCCCTGACAAGCAGGCCTCTGCTGGGGTCCCAGGCAGGTGAGGGGGTTTAAACCCCCCTCCCCTCCTCTGTCTGGCCACTCCTCACGCTGGCCTGGGCTGGGGTCTGGCCACAATCTCCTCATCCCCTACCAGCTTCAGTGGGGAGCAGGGGAAAGGCCTGGCAAGGGCTGCTTCCTGCTTCCCCCCCGGGACACCCTGGCTGGAGCCCCTGTAGGCCAGGGTGGGGGGGTTAAACCCCCCTCCCCAGTCTTACTCCGTGGGCCTGCTGGGGCCTGGCCATGCCCCCAAACTTATGCAGGGGCCAGGGAAGGGCCTGGAGGGTGTCTCTCTCAGTTTCCTTCCTGCCTTACGGCTACTGCCAAAGGGAAGGGAAGGCATGCTCTGGCCTGAGGCATGTGGCTTCTGGCCTGAGGCATGTGGCTGCATTTCCAGAATGTCTTCATTTTCTTCTTGGTTTAATCTACACAGTTTAGACTAATGTGCAAAAATTGAATCAGCCTTGGTCTTTTTGACTGTCTGTACTTGGCCATTATGGTTTCCTATCTGAAATCTGTAGGCTTATCTTGTGAATCATGATTGCACACCTAGCAGTGTTAAAGTTGCCTATCACCCTGCAGCACCCTTAAAAGGATCTCAAGGCATTCCACAGTTCCATGGCACCTTGGTTGAGAATCATTATTCTGGATTTTATTTTACAGTTAACACTTTTTGTCCAGGTATTAGGCTTATGTAAAATGCAAACTTTTATATTTTAGCAATGAATTTAAAAGACAGAACTCTGCTATAATCAATCTCCAGGTAACTTCAGTAAGTATTTCAGTTTTTTCCTCTGAAATGTTGTTTAGTAGCTACTACTAATTATACTATTTCTTAATAGATATTCTCACTATTTATAAAAGTACTTAGAACTATTTTTCCTGTTCTTTCTCTAGTTGCAGAAGTTCATCACTGATGAGAAAAGCTGTTCTTTACCTGCTTACATTTATGATTAGTTATAACATTGGTGTTCATGGAACTTTATACATGAATGAGAATATAATGCCTCTGCCACAAGGAGCTTACAGTCTAAGTCTAGATCCTGTACATGCACGTTCAGTTTTATAGTTTGAGGAGTTGTTTTGAATTCAGAGATGGTAACCATTGCCTAAACCCATGCAAGACCAAAGACTAAATTGTCAGACCCTTCATCTAGTACTCGCTATACCATGATGTAATCTGGAGGTACCAGCTAACTTTCATTTTAAGACTTCCAGCAAACTGAGTACATCCTGAGAATGAAACATTTTCTGATGTTGGAATATATTGATGATTCTGAGATGCTCGGGGAAATAATATGCATTAATATTAAAATGCATGATGTTTCTATGGTGATAGATGCTTTGCAAATGTGTATAAAATTGTAAAATTATAATAATAATTGGAGCTGGGCAAAGATAAATTGTAATTCATACCAATTTTGAGCTTGGTTCAGAAGTGATGTAGTAAGCTTCTTTGTCTTGTATTATGCAAAATTTAAATAGAAAAATCTAGCCATACGATATACATTGACATATATATCGTTGCATGTATGCCTGTACACATGCATACACACACTGACCTGTTCATTAAAAATGCTAAATGACAGTTATACTTTTCTTAAATAAATAGTTGTGAATATATTTTTCATTATTCACCCACCTCTCATCACAGATGTGGTTCAGTTGAATTTCACTTTCAAATTGCTAATTTTTGGAACCTGATGAATATTCCTAAATATATTCCCACCAACTCTACAGGCTATGAAAGTGCTGTTTGCTACACAGCTGGCATGACCACTTCGCTAAATTAAATGCTAGTAGGACAAGAAGGATACACTGATTTGTTTAAGGTCAGTGTCAGTCCAGTGGTTGATATACACAACAATTTTGTTAAAGGGGATGTGAACTGAAACTAAGATGAGAATATCTTTGGTTACATGTGTTCTAAGAAGCTCATCTTTTTGAAGAGCGCAGAAATGTTAGTATGCCATATTGATCATGTACAAGATCCATAACTATGGGCTGTAGGGAAGGATGGAGTAGATGAAACTATGGGCTGAGGAAAATGAATAAAGGAAAGGTGATATTTGGCTTTATGCATTTGGTATCCCCATGAGGAGGCTGACAGGGAACTTGACCTTTCTGTAGGTTGTTTGCTTGAGTGGGAGGTGTCTGGTAGCTCCATATGACAGAGCATTGCTAGTTGTCTCTTGGGGGCTTGAAGAAATTTTCCTTGCCACCTTGAATGCATTAAGTGACTTCTGAGTCCCTTTTTTCACCTTTGTAAGCACTGGATATTTGTTGTGGCTAGGAGTGGGAGATTATTTTGAATATTCTTGTGTTCCTCAGTGGCACTTAGGTACCCAAGAGGTTTCTGTCTGTGATGAGGATTGCTTGTGATCGGGGACAAGCTGATCATCAGATTTGGATTCCCCTGCTCAGATTGGCTAAAACCACTGCACCGTGTTTACCTTCTTCTGCAGTGTGGGGCATGGCACATGTGGGGGCCGAGAAATGGGCCGGAATGGGGCCGCCAATGGAGTGGAATTAGGCACAGCACGCGTGATGGTTGCAAAAGAAAACTTTACTTACAAAGCTGCGATACAGGGACTTGCGTCAAGGTATGTAGTGTAGGCACACTTTGAAGAGTTGCAGAACAGAAAATAAAACTGTGTGGGACAGTAGGGTATGGGGTATGTCGGGAGTTTGTTGACAGGGAGTCGTTGGTGGTTGATCAGGCCTCCAATGTGGCTACGGGGTACACGTGAGGATTTCTTCCAATGGGCATGCGAAGCTCTCCTCCGACTTGGGCGGAAACTTCCCAAGCCTTTTGTATGGCTAGCGAGCCAATTGCCAGCCACCACGTGTGCATAATTTACATCAGGCCAATTGAAAGCATGCACTCAACAGTGCAGCTGCAAGCTTTTGGCGGGAGCTGATTTTGCACCAAGGACTCTTTCCCGCCTCAGGGGAAATCCCTGCACCGGGTACTCGCATCGTGCTGAAACGCAGCTGTGCCGAGGCACTTTTTAACTGTTTAGTTCTGACAGCACGCTTCCTGGGATCTTCTGAGCATAGTTTACCACAAATCCTGTCTTAATGGCATCCTGGTCTTTCCTGCTTTCATCCCGTGGAATGTTGTACACTCTTTCTTTTTATTTGGTGCTTTGTGGTTGTATTGAACAATACAGCCCAGACTGGATATCCTTGTGGATCCTTTGAATAAATGACTGCTGCTGAATAATGGAGGTTGCACTTGATAGGATAGGAAGCTCTTGCTTTTAACTTCAGTTTTTAAAATCAAATCCTCGTAATAGGCTCTTTAAAAGGCAAATGGTGTTTATACGCATTTGCAAGGAAGGAATCTGCATCTAGAAGGAATCAAAAGCAGTGTTTGATAGTTTTAATGGAAGTACAGCTATAAGGATAAATTGGAGAAATTAACTAATTAGTTAATTGCTATAAGGAAAAAAAGGCCCAAACTTTGAAGCTTCAACATGTTTTGCAGCATTTTTATTCTGTACAGTATACTTGGTCTTTTATAAACTTTAGTAACTTTTTAAAACAGGTTGTGCCTCAGATTTAGTGGCCTACCAGATTGAGGTAATTATCTCACTGAATAGGGCTGGGGAACAAAAGCACACCTAGTACATTTCTGTCTCACACAGCTTTCTAAACCTTTGTATGCAAGGCTTGGTTCAAATGACTTCTAGGCTGACAGTGTTGATGAAACCCTTCTTGGTAGAAACCAATGTGTGAACAATAATAATTCAACTGAGAAGATGCAGGATAGCTGACTGGATGTAAAAGATTCATTCACTTAAAGTTTTAAACTATGAATTATTGCACATTGACCGTAACATTTATAAAGGAATTTTTCATTTAACTTCCATAGATAAGGATATTGTTCTATAGGATTGGATACCTGCATTTTAATGTAGCAGTGCTTCCTTTTGATAAAAACCATTTAACATTCCATTAAACATAAACTTACCTTACACAAATACTGAAGCAAAGAGTCAGATTTTCCTTGCTTCGTTGGTTAGTGTTTAGACTTCATTTCTTTTAAGGCTGAAATCTGAGATAGAGATGGTCAGGCCAGCCTTGCACCTTGCTAAAAGATCTTAAATATTGCGTACATCTATTATTTGTTGAAATGGAAAATGGCTCCTACAATGTTTTGGCATTTACAGCATTGTTAATGCTGAACCCTGGGACCATGCTCAGCCTCCTAGCTATTCTTTTACACAGCCACTTGACTCCCCTGGTTCTCTTTCTTATCCCAAGCTCCCTGGCTGCTTATGGGCCCTTACCTTTCTTTGCAGGGTTGCAAGGGGAATGCAAAAAAAATGTATTTTCACTTCAACTGCTGCCACTGCTCTGGGGAATATTGGGAGAGAGATTTACTTTGTCTGGTGCTTTCCATCAGGACTTAATCCACATAATATTTTCAAAACTGATGCATATGGCCATGCACACATTATTTATATATACTTTGCACTAAATTTCAGACATGTGGAGCCTCAGAAAACTTGGCACCCGTGTTTAACGCACCAAACTGACAGACAGTAGGAAAGATTTGTATTATATAATGTGAATTGCAGCAACTGAATCTCAGACTTTAAATCTGGAACAGAGGAAAACGACTTATTATTGCTTTCTTGAGGGTGGATGCTTTCATTTGGATTTACTTAGAGTATATGGATCCATTGAACTTCTGGTGTTTCACAATTCTTGACTTTTCCACACAGTCATCCATCCCTTCCTTCATTTAGTTTTCTCCCTTGGGCTATAGCGTGTTGAGCCAGAGAACTCTCCAGCACTTGGGCCCAGCACTTGACTATTTTGGGTATGACTGGGAGTTCATAATTACAAAATGAACTCATCAAAGAGAAGGAATTAGTTTCTCCTGAAACAATGCAAGTCCTCGTTTATAAACTGGCTTTGACTATAATTTGGGTGTGATATGGAATCAAGCAGTGATCATGCTAGTCTTAACTTCTGAATTGACCCTGAAATCCAGGTGGCTGTTTTACAGGTCTGGGCCAGACTGTCTCCTCACTGCCACCCCCACCTCTGAGAAAGCAGTCATTTTTGCTAAAGCAATCACAGAGCCAATTCTTCCAGTCATCAGAGACCTTATGATCTGAAGAAGAGCCATGAAGCGTTACGATTCAATTTTGTATGGGAACACAGTTCAAATAGACTGGAATAGCCTGCTGGACTTCCTGTCTGAGCTGCATGAATTATAGCCAATAAAAAGCAGATATGAAGTTCACCTAGATGATCTGTTGTATGTGTTTTTCTGATAACTACAAGTTGCTTAAAATTGGTGATATTAATAGGAATTTTGAAGTAATTTTCATATTGGGTGTCATCCACATCTAAAAGTCTGTCCACTGGCCCCTGCAAAAAATATTTACTTGCAGAATTTTAAAATTTGTTTCTTTGATTTAACTTGGTATAGTTCTTTTTCGCTATAAAGAACAAGTTGCAATGATTTGTGGTGCTGTGTCAAAAATATCATTAAGTAATTTAGGATAAGGAAAGCAATTAGTGATTCACTTAAAGTGAAGACTAATGTAAGAGACCCCTCTAGGGCTGAGCTTCTTTTGTGCTTTATTCATTAATTGCCCTTTTGAATGAGAATGGTATTGGTAGCTGGGTTTAATTAAGCATACATGGGTAAGCCATGAAAACAGATCAAAAACATTTTAAAAATAATTTTAAGTTGTTTTTTTTCTGTGCTCAGAGAGTAAAAGTGCCTTGGCATAGCAGAGTTCTCAGCACAATGCGAGCATTTGGTTCAGGGATTTCCCCCCGGTGGTGGGAAAAACCCTTGGTGCAATGATCAGTCACCGCCAAAGCTTGCATCTGTACTTTTTGCATGCATGCTTTCAATTGGCTTATCATAAATTATTCATACCTAGTGGCTGACAATTGGCTCGTTAGCTGTATAAAAGTTAGGGCAAGTTTCCGCCCAAGTTGGAGAACTCTGCATGCTTGTTGGAGGAGACTTCTATGTGCATCTAGGAGCGAACTTGGAGGCCTGATCAACCACCAATGACTCCCCGTAGCCGTTTATTCTGACGTACCCCGTGCCCTGCATGCTTGGACAACATTGTGGTGTGCCACCTGGTTTCTGTCTTCTGTGTTTCTGCAACTTTACAGAGATTGCCTACACTGTACTCCAGTTTGTAAGTAAAGTTCTTTTGAATTCAACCGATAAGCTTCTGTGCCTAATTCCACTCCATCGGTGGCCCCATCCTGCCATTCTTGGCCCCCACAGTTTTCTTGGGAAATAAAGATTTTTTTCTTTTTGATGTGACTTCTTTCTACTGATCAGGTAACTGTTTCTACCTAATTTTATAACCGTAACTGTTGGGATTTGGCAGGAGATGTATTCTTTTGACTATCTCAGTCCCTTGATGGAATGACATTTAATGTTTTCAGTCGTAAAACTGATTCAGAACATGTTAAAATAACTCTGAGCAACAGCTAGCACCATTGCAGTCTCAGTTCACCCTCTGATTAAGGCTGCATGGCTAGAAGGACTACTGGACAAATATATACATCTAAAATTCTTGTTATTTAAAATTAGAAAAATTTGTGCTGACTCTAAACTCTTTTTTCTTTTAAACAAGAAGGTATTTGATCATACACACTGCTTTTGGGGTTAAGCAGTGTACCATTAGCACAAACTCATGATTATCCTTTGGACAATGTAAGGTCCAGTGGGAACACATAATTTACATTTTCAGTGGTGACCAACAAAAGGTACTTCTGGCAGGAAGCATTCCATAGATATCTGGCATAAACTTTCCTTGCATGTCTAGCATAATATAGACCAGTGGTGCTTATGGTTTTGATTCTGGCCATGCAAGGAAAGTTTATTGCCATATCAGGCCCCGCACTGTACTTGTGCACCAGGATTGGGCTCCAAGAGCCTAAACTGTAGGACTGTGCAAAATTTTGGCAGCTGTTTCATTTTGGATGTGTTTCAGGTTATTTCAGTGCCTGAAACACCAAATCCAGATGGAAAAGGAAGGCTCCAAAATATCTCCAAAATGAAACAAGGCATCTGAAACATTTTGGAAATGTTCTGGAAAATGTCAGTTTTGGAGCCAGGCTTGCAGGGTGTACGCTGCTGCAGTGCCTCATGACTCGGCTCTTCAGGGAGCAGAAATGCATGCCGGGGGTTTCCTTGATGCCACTGCCCCAGCAATGCAGGGCTGCATGGGGTGGGCAGCAGCAGTGAAGAGACCCCCAGTGTGGCTCTCTGTTCCCTGTGGAGCCAGGTCATGCGGCAGGGCAGTGCTGGTCCCTTTTGTGCAACCTGGCTCCACAGGGAGCAGAGATCTGGGGCTTCACAGGAACAGCAAGGAGACCCTGGCTCAGATCTCTGCTCCTTGGGAGCCAGGTTGTGCAGCAGGGCAGTGCTGGTTCCTGCTGTGCAACTTGGCTCCGCAGAGAGCAGAGGCGCGGGGCAGGCTGTGGTGGCGAGGAGACCCTGGAGTGCATCTCTGCATCCCTGTGGAGTCAGGTTGCATGGCAGGGCAGTGCTGGTTCTGGCACTGGCGAGGAGTAGGGCAGTGCTCCTTGCCACTGCTGCCCACCTCACATAGCCCC
>JAGPOW010000261.1:142322015-142347326 GCA_030014935.1 Caiman crocodilus
GCAGATCTCTACTCCCTGCCGAGCTGAGTCATGTGGCAGGGGCCAGCAGGCTTGCTTACCACTGCGTTGCTTCCCTGCCCTGCAACGTGGCATGACAGGGATCAGAGATCCATGCAGGGTCTCCTTGTCTGCCTGACGGGCATGCCCAATCTAGCAGGGCCCTGGCTCATGGGGCTCCCCAGAGATCCTAGGCTGGATGACACCACGCCAGGGACCAGATCGGACCCACTGATTGGGAGCTGAGCATCCCTGATATAAATTCCTGCAGTGAGGGGCCATTGGAGAAAGTATATTTGTAGGCTGTAACATCACTTAAAAATGAATTTCCTGTGTATGTTGTCAATACTGTTGTTTTGATTTCAGCATGAACAAATATTTTCCTTGTTAAAAAATATGCACTGTGACAACTGCACTTTCCATTGTAAACATCTGGAAAGAATATATATTATTTGTCCTAATAGGTTTATGCTGGATAAGGATAATCAGAAAATGCATTCAATTCTGTGGAACAACACTGTAGCAGTTTGCAGTTTCAAGCCAACTAGTAACTGGAAACATTGATAACCTTACAGTACAACTTTAAAAGTTGGGATGTACCATTAGACTGATATGTTAGAACTTGTTAAAAATAGCATATCCTGTCGTGGAGTACATCCAGCAATCTAAAATTAACATCATATCCTGGATATGATACTGCTAGTGGTCACAAGCACTGAATAGTATTCAACACCTCTGTTCAAGGCAAGCCACAACATATGTTTACTTCAAGTACATTATGGGTCTATGCAAGACCATTTTCCTACATAATCTTATTTAAATAGCATCAAAGATATTGTATTATAGGCATTAAAAACCGAGTCCTTTGTAGAGGCATTTAAAATCTTATGGCCCTGTTCTGTTCAGTTAGTGGGAATAGTAGTGGATCCTAATTTAATAGTAATGGCATAGGCACAAAACATGGGTGAGGCTTTTAAGCAGCCTTAATCACATGTAACAATGTTCAAAATGTGGGCATCTTTCTGTACTTAGTAACTTAAACCAAGGCATTGATTGACATGGGCTGTTCTATATTGGTTGGGATCCTACCTTCTCTCTGCCCTCTTTTTTAAGGTAGATAAGCATTTTGGGGCAGAAGGCTGTTTTTAAATCCATCAAAGTAATGCGCTGGTGGGGAAACAAGAAGAAGAGATTCTGTTACAGTTTGGCAGTTCATTGCAGATGATGAGTTTTTAATGCCTGGCTCAGTGACAAAAGCTGTATGCGTCTTCATCTAGCTAGCTTGTGTGTGTGTGTAATGTATGTATGATATAGATATACGCACAATTCTTATACAGGAAGAACATCCTGAAGCAGACAACCACATTGCTAAGCCAGTGCTATACCTTAACTTAGTTCCTGTTACCACTAACTTCTGGCATTAAAAGTGAATATCTTACCAAATATATTCATGTTTTATTAGAATGATTATGAAAAACTTCTTTTAAGTTAAATTTCCTGATTAAAAAAAAAAATTATGGTTTTTAATAAGGTGAAAGATTTCTGTCCAGTACGTTATCAGTTTTTTGACAGAGCTTTAGAGAGTGTGTCTGAGCTAAGTAGTTAAAAAAAAAAGTAGGTTCATAAAGTCCTTTTTCATATTTGGTGCTTGCAGGAATTTTAATAACTATTGCATTTGGGGATTTCAAGTATTATAATTTCCAGCCATAGTTTAAGTAGCTAATACTTTCCATTAAGCCTTATTTTTAAGGGACTAAAACATTGCTAGCCTGAAAACCTTGGGTTCTACATTTACAATTCACTGATGAAACAAAGAGAGATATTAATATTAGAACAGTGATAAGGGTGCAGTGAATAGGAGAGTGTAATTCAGTCAGCAGCCCCATTACAGAGGCACCTCCATTTGATGGAGCAAAGAAATTCATTGGCAGACTCTGCGGTATTGACAGCAAAGGGAACATCGGTAGATGTAGGTTGTAGAGTACTTGTGGGGTGAAAATAGAATGAAAAACTGTGTGAAGTGAGACTGATCCATGTGAATTTTTCTGAAGTTAGAGCTGTCAGATTTCCACATTGCAGAAAACCATTGCAGAATGTTTTTTAGATGGTGGGTCCTTTGAATAGCATGCTTTTTCTGCCCATTTCATTTTAGGAAAAATGAAGTGAGGACTTGTAAAGGCTTATCAACTGCAGGGAAGCAGCTTAGACTCTGCGTAACATTTGGAGAATATAGAGTTTTGGGGGTGGATGGGAGGGGGAACAAGAGCCACCTGGGAATATTGTTCTGATGCAAATGAATTGTGTCTCTGCACCATGGTGAAACTGAAATGGTTGGGTTCAGTTCAGTAGACATGAATGACAGACTTAAAAATCCTTAGGCTTCTGCCCCAATTGGTTATCTCTAAGGGTGCATCGATAGAGATTTTTTTGGGGGCCGATAACCATGGCTGTCTTTTTAAATCAGCCATATGAGCTGATACTGATCCAATTCCAATATGTAGCCCTGCAGGATGGAGAGTGGCATATGGCTACTAAGTCTGTTGTGGGGGAAGGGATGGGGAGGAGGGGCAGATCGAGGCCCTCTAGGTAATGGAGGGGCTAGGGCTGGGACTGGGGCAAGGGCATAGGATGGAGCCACGCTTATCTGGGGGGTGACTCCTGCTGCTCTGCACACCCCAGGAGGGCATGGGGCAGGTGTGTGCCCCTCCAGATCTGTGTGCAGGGCAGAGTGGGCTGCCTCTGCTGGCTGGGGCTGGGGTAGCACTAGGCTCTTCCTGGCTGAGGCTGGGCTGGGCTGTGCTCAGGACAGGTGGTGGTAGTGGTCTTGGGGTGGGGGCTATGACAAATTTTGCAGAGGCTGCAGCCCCCTAACCCCTACTGCCAGTGCCACCCACCCTGAGCACAACCTCCACACTGGGAAGAGCCAGGCACAGCCTTGGCCCTAGCCCACAGTGGCAGCCCACCCTTACCTTGTGTGCAGATCCAGGGGCAGATGTCCCCTATGCCCTTGTGGGATGTGTGCAGCACTGAGAGCTGCCTCCCTCCCCATGCCCCCTGGATGAGCCACAGCTCCACCCTGTGCCCTGCCCCAGTGCTAGCCACACTCCCTCGGCCGCACTCCCTCCTTTACCATGGAGGCCTTGATCTGCTCCCCCTTTGCCCCTTCCCCACAAGAGACTTGCCAGCTGGACCTGGCTGCTTTCCATGCTGCCAGACTGCATGTGTGCATGCGGCATTAATCAGCCACATTATTGGCCATGTGAGACCAAAAAACCCCCCTGCTGATTGCCGATTACTCTGTTTTTGTCATATCGGTGGCAGCCTGATGTTTTGGTGCACCCCTGGTTACTTAGCCTGGGTATCAATACTAGATGAATAATAACTGATACCAGGAAAGTAAATGAGACAGGACTAGAAAATGTAAAAGATGAACGTGAATTTTAAATAGGAAGACTTGCATTCCCAGGGTAAACTTGGCAACCATTTGCATGACATGCTGGCCCTTATTCTCCTCTCATTCTAGTATAGATTAGGACATTGTCTTTGGAAGTGGGTGGTATTAGGGTAACAGTCAAAGGATATTATGGTGCATTGGTTTGAAATAGAAGCACGGTCTGCATTTGCTTTGTTAGTAATTTTCAGGTATGGCAGAAATTATTTGGAAATTTCTGATTCTTGTTTCTGAAGAGCAGTTTTAAAACATTACTGTTGTGAATGGACTCTTGTACATATGATGGGAGTTTAATCATCAAGGTTTTATTCTGTGCCCCTTAAATTGAAATGGTGGGGCATAGAATAAAACCCTGAGGACTAAACAATTTCAGCAGGTTTTTCATCATGTTACGGTGAGGGGCCTGATCCTTTTTTTTTTTTTTTTTTTTTTTTTTTTTGGCCAGAGCTTGTCTGCTGCGGTTGGGCCAAACAGTCCCTGAGCTGCCTGGTCCTTCCCTCTCTGGGGCCAGCCAAGCAGGCTGCTGGTGGGCTGGGTGCTATCTGACTTGATCCAACTCTTCCCTGGGCCTGCCTCCTGGAAGCCAACTAGGCACTGCTCTCTTGGCGAGGTCAGGGAAGAGTTGAATCGAGCGTGCTCCCTTCAAGCTAGGGTAGCACCCAGCCCACTAGCAGCCTGCCTGGGTAGCCCCAGGGGGCACCGCCACTGCAGAGGGAAGGACCAGGGGCTGCTTGGCCTGCTGGCCACTTCACCCCTGGCTGCCGAAGAGGCAGGCAGGCTCAGTGAAGGAAGGGGGGGGAAGAAAAAAGGATCAGGCCCCTCACAGCTTCTGCCTTCAGCAGGCGCCTTTGGCTAGCAGATGGCTGCTGAAGGGAGAAGCAATGAAGTATCCAATCCTTTTCTTTGGAAGACCCTGCCCACCTCTCCGTCAGCGGGAGGGTAAACTGTCAGAATAAAGGCTGCAGTGTTAAAAGTATCAACGTTCCAAACTAAACTACATGGGGATGTGGTTTAGTCTGCAAAATTGCAAACTCCTTTGAAAACCCCAAACCTCGCGCATGTGTAATGTGTGATGCTGTTAAGCCACACAAAGGACATTTTTGTCATCTGTACATGCTGATGATCATTGTGTGTACAAGCACCCAATGAGTCTTTCACCACTTATTCCTTTTCAGACTGAAGATCAATACATTTTTGCTGCCTTTCCAACCGTCTGTCCAATCTTCAAAAAACAAAAGAAAAAGCACGTACAACATTAGATCTCTCAAAATACTTGGATTCTTGCAAATGAGTTTTTTGGCTTATTTTTATATGAGATATTGTGGAAATACTTTTAGCAAAATGGAATATTTTGAGAAAAAAAGTTGGGTCTTTTACTTGTTTATCATAGGAGGAAGAAGGATGGGTTTTGGGGTCAGTCTATAGTTGTTCTCAGCTGTGGCCATTGCCCCATGGAAGCCTTATTTTAAGGATTCCATGCTGTTCTTTCACATAGGTGTGAATTTCACTCAATTACGAGTTTACTAAATGTTTCAAAGGAACCTTAAGATTCCTGGATAGAAAGTGCTTTATTGATTCTGCATATTTTAAATTATTTCTCACTATGTCCAGGTTCACAGTGAGTGGGTTTTACTGTACAAAGCTCACTAGAATGCTGACCTTTTCCATTGATAACAGGCACTTCAGTAACCACTTAAATGTTGCTAATCTTCTGACACAGAAAAACCTCCCTATGTTTTAAACCGCTTTTGAGTAGTTATTTAAACTGTTGAAAATGCAGGCACTATTGTATCTGCATTTAAAATAGTTCTGAGACTTTGGAGAAGCCTTTAGCTTTCTTGAAGTCTTTAGCTGCTTAAAAAATAAGACTTGGTTGCTTTTTGAGCTGTGTAGATCTCATTTCCAAATTTGAGTTATAGGGGTCAGTTTAAGTAGGGTGTAAAGCTTTTGGAGGGAGATTGTTGGGACTTTTCTTTCAGAAACATCTTCCATTTACAGTTTAGCTTGTCCAGAAAAAGGTTTGTATTTCATCAGGAACAGGGATCTTCCCATACCCAATTAGTGTTAACACTTCTGTAGGTTTTTCCTTTTGATATGAAAAAAAACAACTCTTACAATGTTTTTTGTTTTGTTTAGTTGACAACTGCAGCATTACAAATTGAGAACACATCAGATATGTATGGTATGGCATTTTAGGATGTATTGGAAGCAAAAGACTTGAAAGACATTTGAAAATGCAGGATGGCTTAACTCACCAGCATTTGCTAAATGCAAGCATTGCTGGGAAAAGGCAAACCAGTTGAAGTGTAAGGGGAAGAAAAGCAAAGGGGACTTAGCACTGTTTCTTGTATGTCTAATAGCTGGGTTACTTTCAGCCCATTGTGGATCTCTCTGGTTTTGTAACTTCTGAATGTTTTTCCTTTATCTGATGCATTACCAAGTTCTGTGCATCTCTGGGCTTGTCAGAAAGTTAAAATTCCATTTTTAACTATGGGAGATGGCAATCATTAGCAACATTTATTGGGTTTAAACACTTGTCTGTTATCTCAGCACTGTCAGATCCTGCTTTATCATTTAATAGCTCTACCTCTTTTTCTAAAATGGTACTTGCAAAACAATGAAATTTCTCAACTTTGGTAAGCGTGTAATGGACTGGAGGAGATTTGTATCTGGGGGAGCTGCAGCTTGAGTGATGTTACAAGTCTGTCAGTATGTAGTGAGAACAGCATTAACACGGACATCCATACTAAAAGGTTGTGTGCCTGTTTCAGCTAAAGTCTGCTGGGTTAGATCAAGAGAGCTTTGTAGAGGTCAAAAAAGAAAATTGGAATGGGTGGCACTCGCTCCCCCCCCCCATTGATAGCTGTCTTCAAATATCAAATTTTGGTGTCTGCTTTCTGTACCTTCTTTGTGTACTGGAGGTGTCACCAGTTTAAACAACAATACAGAATGTTGTTAATTGGTGGTGGGGGGAGGGGGTCTTGGTAAGTTGATTTTAGTTTGTTTAGCTTTTGACAGCCAATTTCATTAAAAAAATAAGTTGGTTTTATGGTAGATTGTTCCAGGGTGAATGAGTACATGGGAAAAATTAATATGCAGTTTTAAAGAAACACTTTTGGCCTATAATTTTGACTTAAAAAGACTTCTTAGATTAAAAAACATCTTGTGGGCCCAAGAAATTAAACAGGAGCATCAGACATCAAATAATTAAAATTTAAAAAGCAGAGAATTGCTTTTAATAGAGGAGCAAGTAGGATGTAAAACATAGACTAGCCTGAAAAGGAAGTCTGTGGAAGAATACATGGACTTTTCTGTAATGCATTTAGTAAGCTAGTATCACTTTCTTTTATTTCAAGTTGGTTAGGCTTTGCATTTGCCTCAGGTCCCAGAGCAGACAGCACTTGCTGGAAACATGTCTGATTTACTTTTTCTTTTTCTTAAGCCCACTAAATCCCTGGAGAAGGCTGCTTTGGGGTTAATTATGTTTGGGGAAGGATAAATTAGCAAATTAGAGAGTTAATGGTAAATTAAAAAGCAACTTGGGTCATGGCAGCTATTTTGTACTGATTTACAGTTTGGGGGTGACAGGCTCTCCCACACTTCTGAGCTCATGGCTGAATGATGTGAAGGCTGAGTGCCGACAGGAGTCAGCTTTTAATGACACAACCACTGTAGTGTGGAACAGCCCCTTGGTTACTTTATTAGATTTGTTACTGAAGCCTGGAAGCCCTTATTTTGATGGTGTCTTCATGAAAAATAAATCTGAATTCATTATTCTCGTTAAAAACAGGCTTTTATTTAAAAGTAGGTAAACAAAGATCTGCAAAAACTCTTACACCTTTAGTTGCTATGTTTTGCCTGTTTTGTTACTTCCAGGGGTTTCAATTTTCATGGGGCACTTCTCCACTGTAAATGTATGAGTTGTAAAACACCCAGCCTTTACAGTCTGTATGCTGTAAAGTATCACAGGGAGAAAAACTGTAAATCACAATTTGTAGTCAGAAAATATTGCCCTTTGTTTCTACAGAAGCCATAATTATTGGTACTTATTAATGAATAAAGGACATCCCAAAAGGCAGAACTATAACCATTTTGCTTATAAATTATGGTGTGCTGGATTTAAACAGTTCTTAGATTTTTGTGTTTTTTAGGAGGGTGCCCCCCCCCCCAACCGGTAGGCATGGAGGAAACCTTGTGATCCTTATGATATTTTTGATCCCCTGGGAGGAAATGTTCTGAACAGTCTGCAACCACTTAGTGCAAAGAACAGGTGTTGAGCATGTAATTGCCCACGTAGTTTGCTAAAAAAGTACCTCTTTCAGTGCCATGTTTTTTCCAGCTGATCCAATACCTCTTATGCAGTACAACACAATGTAGTGCAATTTAACTTAATTGGGGATAACATTTCACGCACAATTTACAAAATACTTTATGGGGGATTGTTTTCTGTATTGGAATACATGCAGAGTTTTTTTTATATATTGTTATTCCACATGTTTTAGAAATAGCCAGAAAGAAGGTTGAAATCAAAGATCAGGAAGCAAAAAAGACTAGGGAGATGCATTTGGAGTGAGTCAGTCAAGGGCAGAGGTTTATCAGGATGTGTGGGAAAGAGATTTGCCACTTCCTCTTCTAAAATGAAGAAGGCAGGTATTAATTTAGCATAAAGAAAGTAGCGAGGAATAGGGAGAGATGAGCTCAGATAGTCAGCATAAGGACAAGATGGCTTGGCCATACTGTATATTGAAAACCTGAAATGGGTTTGGCATGATGTTTGAAGTGGTGTTTAGTGGTGGGCATCCTAAAACTGAGGATGAGGATCTGCTTGACTGAATTCTGCTAAACTATGAAAAGTAATTATTTTTCCTTTTTCTTTTGTTTTCTAAAGTACTGACCCTGTGAAGCGACTTCCCGCTGAGTCCCCTTGACTTTTTCTAGCATTAGGACATTTGCGTGTCTGAATGGGTGATGTTCTTTGTAATACCTGATACCCAGGATGGTCAGATTCATTCCTCCTATGAGCTTTGTAAAAGCCTGTCTCTCTTTTCCAATTAAAGGACACATGTATTCATGTGTATGAGTCATATGGTAACTATATCTTGTTTTTTTTACAGGTATAACAAAAATTCACTATAGACGGTGCAACTGTAATGATAGACACATTGCAGTTGCTATTCAGTCACTATCTGTCAGCTTCATGCTTAACAGGAGGTCCAGGCACAGTAATAAAATCTAACTGGGCAGGACCTTGATTTGTGTGGAAGCACTCTTGCCTGTCTATAGTTGTATTTGCTTTGGGTAATACAAAAGTGTCTTGTTTCAGCGAGAGTACAGTCCATGTATTGTAACAGTAACAATTTTTAAATGAATCTAAGGAAAAAATAAAAATAAAAACACTTATGCCTGGGGTCTGGCATAGAAAAGCTCCACAGATGTGATTGCAAGTATTAAAAAGTTAATTAAATATATATTTTGTGATCAGTTTGGACCAAATTCAGCTTGCTTTTAATCGGCTGAATCATCTTTAATTCTCCACATGAGGTAGGGGAATTTTGGTGTTCAGTATTGTTGTAGTCAGACTCTGATCCTCACTTTAAAGTGAACTGGAAGAATGTTTTGTGAAATTGTCTCCAGCCAGTTCTAGTAAAAAAGACAGAACTGCTGTTTTGTTTCCAATGTCAAATTTACAGATACTCCCTGAGATTTTTGTCTGGTGACTATAGTTACTGCTTGCCTTTTATTTTGGAATGTATAGCAAACTTCTTCATTGCACCATGGTGAAACAAAATACCACGCTCACACCACACACATGCAAATCCCTTTAAATGAAAGTTTTGTATGTCTTCTGCCACCTATTGGGACTGAAGTCGTGTAAATGTACATGTTGCTGTGGTAACAGAAAGCCAAATTTAATTGAGGGAACATATGCAACATACTTATTTGTGGCATTTTCCTTAATATGGCAAACAATTTAAAAAAGAAGTAAAGAGTAAGTTGAGCACCAGAATCAGTTGTTTACTTCAGTAGTTTTAATTGCATTATAATGAAAGAGGTTGCATGAGTAGGGGGTAATCTATGTCATTGCTGGACTCTATTAATCACTTCTTTCACTGAACTGGAAAAGTGACTTCCAGATAATTGAGTAACTTTTCTCTTTTGTACTACTAGCTGAATCTTAGCAGGATGGCAATGCACAATCAGAGTCAACTGTAGTTTGTTATTTTTTAAAATTTATTTTTTAAAAAGAAACCAAAAAGGCCTGAATAAAACACAGCGCCCCCGCCCCAAACAAACCCTTTATTTCATTAATTCCAAAATGAAATAGTCTTTTTTTCTTTCCTCTGAGAAAAGTGTATCATAAATGTATCCATTTGTTATACTTCTGGTGTATAATTCCATAGGTGACTTATATTTTCTCCTTGATTTGCCTTTAGATCTTTATATTCTTGGTGCTGATGCTTTTTTTTTTTTTTTAACTTTTAACGTTCTCTGGCACTTTGTTGACATTCAAACCCAAATGCTGAAAGAAGACTCGCTCTTTTGGCCAAACAACTCAGATGCTCCCATTTCAACAGTATGCTTATAAAGTCAAAAAGTAAATTTGGCATAAATATGGTGCACACATTCTCTGTTCAAGTTTGACCATTTTTCAGTCCTTTGAAAGATGAGCTTAAAAGAATGTCAGAGATTTGTGGGAAGAAAAGTTGTTTTCTCAAGGCACCATGCCCCATTTAAATTACCCTTTCAATGATTGGGTAGTTTTTGTCAGATGTTGTCTTTTGTGGCAGTTGTGTTACCCCTGACTGCAGAACAAATGCATTTATTTGTCTATATTCTACCCATTTCTTTTGTCTGCTGTATGTAGCACAGGTGAGGCAAGGCTGTATTACTGTAGTATTATACAATAACTATATTATTGAAATTGTTTTTCTTAATGTCTTCAAACTACTCTCCCGATCACTGTTGTGAATGTGAATTTAGAAGTTTCACTCGGAGTGTTCATAAGGAGCTTTCATTACCTGACATAAACAGCTCTAAACTAGTATTGTAGGAACTCGGGGTTGTATCTGCTGCTCCACAGAATGGTTCCCATGGACTAGAGAACAGCCCACGACCAACAGGACGTGGTAGGAATAAAACAGGAAAAAGTAACACTTCCACAGCAGCCATGGACAACTAGTTCCCTACTAAACATATGGTGTGCACAAGAAGGGTGAGGGTGTATAACAATCTTAATCTGTTTTATACAACATTCAGATATAACAGTATCAATGATAAATGTATCTTGGTTATTGAGTTCCGTAGCAAGTTAAAGCAGATAAAAGATATCTTGAATCTGAAATCTGTTAAATTAATTTATAATAAGGATTAAAAACAATGTCTGGTTTTACTCAACCAGATATGAAGAACATTCTTCTTGGGCACATGTATATGCAGTTTGTGGACATATGACAATTTTGAATATACAGTAGATAGATGGGATATTCTAGAAATGGGCATGGTATAAAATATCCTTTTGTATTGTAATAACTTGTTCTATGTTTGGAGTGTGTACAAGGAAAACAATACATTATGTGTCAAAATCATACAGTGCTGTGGTGGGTTGTCAGAGAGATCCATCCAATCAGTGTCAAGGCTCATCTGTTTTAGATTTAAGGTAATAATCACTTTAGAGGGGATTTTCAGAGTTGCATGCCCAGAATTCACTGACTTTTATTGGGCTTCTAAATACTCACTGGATTTTGAAAAGCTTGCTTGGCTGTGCATTGTGAACTCTTTAAACTGTTTATATTTTTGAGAGTGTTTTATCCTAAATTTTATGAATGTTCTTCGAAAGTGGTTTGCACTATACTCAGCTGCTGATTCTCAGCTGTGAGTAAAGTTCAGGCATATAAAGGTTGGAAATTTATACTGTTTATTTCAGTCAATCACATTGGAGCTATGTGCGTGCTGTTTTTCTTGACCATGTAGAGAAATTCCACTTTTCAGTTGAGCTTGGGTGGATGTGTTTATATATCGTTTACTTTGGCTTAACTCTTCCCGCAGTAAGGACTGTTAGTTTCTATTTAAAAAAGTCCTTATTCATGGCTTCAGAAAATGTTTTACAGTCACCATTATCTTTCTTTTTTGTTGTTTTTTTTGGTATTATTCTGATGATCTTTGGTACTTCTAGTTGATTTGAAGCTGACCATATATATATTTTTGTATAAATGAATATGATTTGAATCTACTATTTGTCTTTTACGTGCAATTAAGAAAATAATCCTAATGGTAAAATAGAGGAGTACAGTATGACATTTGACAGAGGAAAAGTGCCTTTATTTAATGTGAGACCCCCCCCCCCAATTAAATATACAAAAAATAAAAAAAGTCAGCACATTGGCGGATCAGAATAAAAGGTTTACACGTAAGACTTGTTGCTTTCAGAAAACAGTAGGAGTTTTGCCACTGCTATTTAGGTCAGAACTTGCAATTATGGTATGAAGTCAGTTTATGCATTTTAATAGGCCACGTGTAGTAGTATGAGGGTGTGTTTTTTTTCCTTTCCAGCTTTTGCTGTTTGGGTAGCAGTGAGCTAGAGATGCGTAGTTTGAGTGTTGTGATGGCACAGATTGTTTGGCGCATAAGGCTTATGGAAGCCCTATGAATAGGAATACATTTTATTGTCACTCCATGATGACCACTGCAAAAGAGCCAGGAATACCTTAGCTACATGACCTACAGAAAGTGAATGTAAGCTGTTTCCACACTTTATGGTCATGTTGATGGTTCTGAAATTATTTGATTTAATATTTCCTCCATAAGCCCATCTGCACTTTTTGTCTTTTTATGAGATTGTAAGTTTTGAAAGACTTTTGGGAGAAGGGAGTCTGTAGAGTCCAGGATGAAGAAAATTTAGTTTGTTCACCCCAAACAGTCAAAAATGCTGTTATAGTATTTAGTTATGCTAGCTATTATCATTTGCTGTAGTGCCAGAAATTTAAACACTGATGGTGTTAAATGGACATAAGTATAGATCAGGGGTGGGCAAAATATGGCCCATGGACCAGACCTGGTCCATCAGGCACTTTCATGCGACACCCCCCAACGAATTGACCTCTGCCTAGCCCTTCTACCCATGAGGGTGAGAGTGAGCCTTCCACATGTACAAATCCCTAACATACCCCACTGGGCCTTGCTCCTACCTTCATGGGCAGAAGGGTTCTGCCCAGCTAGCAGCTTCTGTGTGGGGCTCTTGCTGCAGCCAGAACACGCTTGCTTGGGGCAGCAGGCAAGAGTTGGTGGGAGGAGGTGGAGTTGCAGCTGGGTGGAAGATGGAGCCTGCTACTCAGAGGGGCAGCTGGAGTGTGGAGCTCAACTGGGCAGAGTGTGGGTTTGAGGGTGGGAGATGTAGGAACCCCCCATAGTGTGCAGCCCCAGCTGCTGGCAGCAGCAGGAGGTGGGGACGACAGGACACTTGTGCCCGATGCCGTCACAGCTCCAGCCTGTGCTGCATGGTGGGAAGGATTAGAGCCTGCTTTATTGCCAGGGCTCCGTGCCACGTGCCTGCAGTTCCAGCACTTGCAGTGGGGAAAGCCCTGTGGTGGAGCCTGTTGCTTGTCCCGCAGGGAACAAGCAGCTGCGGTCCCCCAAGGCATTGGGGGTAAAGGGGGGGAATAACCAAACTCCCTGTCTCCCCTCTGCCTCGGTCCATGGCAGCCCACCTCTGCAGCAGCAGTGGGGGAGTGCTTGACAGACAGGCTCAGGTTCCTGCTGGTGGGACACAGAGGTGGGAATTAAACCTCTCTCTGACCAGACCTCTGCCCCTGCCTGTCCCTGCTCCAACTGGGGAGCAGAGAGGTGGGGCCGGGCCAGCCCTTCTCTGCTGGAGCAGAGCCCAGCCCAGAGAGCATACTGGGATGCTGGGGGACTCTGGTTTATGTTAAACCAGGAAGGGGTCTGGGACAGACATTTCATAAACTGGTTTGAGCCAAAGAAATTAAGTCTGATGAAGGTTTCCCGCGCTTTGTTGTACATGCGTTCCTGGAAAATGGTGCATAACTTGAATTCACATAAAGGGAACTCACTTTACAATGTAATAAATAGGGATATGTTCCAAGACCTTGACTGTACTGATCGCACAGACCCATTTCTATTACTTTTACAAGACAATTTTGGTACTCATCAACAGCAGACAGTACACACTACTACATTCAACCAGGTTTATCTCAAACCGGTTTCGGCCGTTTTCAGACTGGTTTATGTGCACTGAACATCTGTTCTGTTACAGGTTTAAACCAGTTTCTGATCCCTTAAACTGGTTTGTGTAATGTCTTTCCCTGGCCCAGGAAAGAGGTTGTAGTTTCTGTAGCCAGTTTGCTATGGCAGGCACAGCAGCAGCAACAGTGCAGCTGGGGACTACTTAAAAGATTCTTGCGTGGATAAGACTGCTGAGTCCTCTTCCCTGCTCCTGCTCTTGGAACTGCATGCCCCCTCTCCCCGTTCTCTCCGCAGGGTTTGCCCAGTGTGCCAATTCTGTGTGGTATTCTGCTGCACCCTACATTTGAACTTGGCTAGTGTACTGTGTCCAGCTTTGGGCACCAGATTTTAAGGTATAGACAGATGGAGTGAGTGTAGAGGAGAGCATAAAAGAAAGCTTTAGAAAACATGATGAATTTGATTTTGATTAGTTATTATAAAGAGGACTGTGATCAATTATTCTTCTTGTCCACCAAGAGTAGAGTGAGAACCAGTTGGCTTAATTTGGAACAAAGGATATTTAGGTTTGAAATTAGGAAGACTCTTTTTTTTTTTTTTTTTTCTATCACTAAGGATAGTCTCCTAAAACAGTCTCCATTTTTTGGAAATAAAAAGGAACAGTGTGAGTCTTTGAATACCATTTTTAACATTAAAAGAACAACTAGTTCTGTGATCAATGCTCAATATGGGAGAGTGAAATTAAATTGCAGTACAGCAACTAGAAAATAGCAAACTGAGGCTGAAAATAATGGCTTTCTGGATCTTGGTTCTATAGAAAAATAGTATAGGCAGGTGAAGAGCATACCTGACTTATCTTTTGCTGTGCCAGATGACACTTTGGTTTCACCATCTGGTTTGCATTAGAGATGGCACATATTAGAAAGGGAGATGCAGCAGTTTTGCAACGGTTCCATCAAAGCTAAGTACTCTTCACATGCTATAGTAGATCTTCATGAATACATAATTTGCTTCCAGTCTAGAATTTTTCAACACAGTATTTCTCCAATTTAGGAAGAATTTTCAAGAATTTCTTCTGTGCCTAAAATGTTCCATCTTCAAGACATTGGTCTGAATCAGGCAGAGCAGGGACTTGAAGCTTGGCCTCCCACATCCGAGGTGAGTGCCCAGTCTCTAATCTCTTGGCTGTGCATTGTGCATTGGGGGTGGGGTACCAAAGGGAGTCTGTCTGGTTCTTGCCGCTCCCCCAAATATTTTTGTGAGCTTAGTTTTGTTCTGATACAGGTTAGAAATTACTCTGACCCTGCAAAAGGTTTTTATTGATCAGGAAATGCATTTCTTACCTTGCTGTAATCCTTGGTTTCTTTTTTTCTTCTAACATATGTGGTACTTTGGGAACACACATCGGAAACCTTGGAGATAGAGGAGTGTTTTAACAGCCCTCCCCCAAACCCACAACTTTGACAGCCTTGGTTTTACTTACTTACCAGCTTGTATTTTGGCTGTAAGTTCTTTGTAGAATACAGGAGGTAATTTGTTGCTAGACAAGAAAAAACTTTCAAAGGCGGATGTCTCTTCTCACTACACGCCACGCATGGTATTTTTATTTACTTATTTTGGTGCCAAGAGTTAACTGCATCTCTTCATTATAATACTACAATTTCTGCATCTCTGTGTTACAGTGCTAGGACTCAATCACACATGCCATTTATCCTTTTATACCTGTTGGCCTCTGTCTTGCTTCCACATTGTTAGTTCTGAAATTGCAAACTGTGTTGCTTACACCTGAAATTATCATCAGCCAGGAGCACAGTGTTGGTGATGCTGAATATTATGCATGTGAGTTTAAAATATTTAATACTATGCTGCCACATGGGCTGAGTTGCTATGTAATTATCAGAGAATTAATTTTGATCCAGGCAGATTTTAATTCATTTGATAGTGGGACTCCAAAGGTAAGTTTCCTATGTATACAACCCTTACTTACGAGAACGTGGGTCCTTTATTTTGTGATCCTTACACAAATAACCCTTTTAGTTGTTTGGTTCTGAATCACAGTTCTGGCCTTTGGTCATTGGATTGATCTCAGAGAAGTACATTCATGTCTTGGGACAAGTAGAGAATGTTTTGGATTAGTCACCAGTGATAGCCTCTAACCAATGTGGTATTGAATAGTGTGAATGGCCCTGATTATGAATTCAGAAAGGTTCAGGAAAAAATAGAGGAATCTGCTTATTTTATTATTCAACTTGCCCACGTGTTGAGTTGGAGCTAAATGTACCAGCTGATGACAGCACTAAAGCAACCCTTTAATGGATCCATCAAAGTTAGTTATGGAGCCAGAACTAGAAAAAAGATAAAACAGCAAGTTCTTGGTGTTATCTATGTGAAAAAGTGTTTGAATTTTTCACCCCACTGCTATTTCTCAGGCTATTACGATTCTCTAAAAAAAATAATCCCCAGAAACTATTGTATATACTGCATTAAAGTAATTGTGTCCTTTGGTTCAGCCACAGGAAATGGTTCAATTATACTGGTCTAAAATCTATTTCATGTGATTTGAAATTTAGATCAGCTTCACTCTTTTTTAATCCTACATCATATGTCCTGTGAATTGAACACTGTCAGATTCAACTCCATTCCTTTGGTTGCACAAATCATGAAGAAGAGATTTGCATTTTTTGGTAGTCTCCTTATTTTGTTTTTCCCACCAGCTGCCACATCTTTTTGGTCGTCTTAAATTTTTTTATTTTTCATGCCCTGTCTGGCATCTGGACTCTCCACTTTCCTGGGCAGGGCCTGTCCCGTTGTTGTTTACCTGCACAGTGTCTACCACTGCAGGCCCTTGAGCGTTGATTGGCATTCCTATTTTTATTATAAAAAAAATAAAAATAAGTAGCAATCATGCATGCATACATACCTCTTAAACAATTTCAAGAGTTCACATTCAGGTACCCATATCTTAGGAAATAGCAGAATTATGATAACTTATGTAAATTTTACAAAGCATCTATGCATATGCGTTATGATAAATCTAAAAGCATGCCTGCATACTTCTATTTTCCACAGTGGCCAGGGACAGAATTTACACACAAACCAGTTTAAGTGATCAGGAACTGATTTAAACCTGTAATAGAACAGAACTTCAGTGCACTTTAAACAACTTGCAAAATAGTTGAAACTGATTTAAAATAAATCTGGATTTAACTGATTTTAGGTCAGACCGGTTCACAGTACTTCTGTTGCAGATTCCCTCCCAATTTAACTTAACTCACAGTTCCCCAGCATCCCAGAATGATGTAGCCCTAGCCTGTGCTCTCTGCTCCAGCAGAGCAGGGTAGCTTCACTGCCAGCTGTAAAGTGGGGGGCTTTTCCATTCCTGGGGGCTGGGTGGATTCCCTGGCCCTGGCCCCTCCTTAGCCGGGAGAACTGGCTTGGCTCCCAGGTGGGGTGAGGGGAAGTAAAGCTTTCACTGTATGCTTTCCCCCATGCTGGGTTCAGCCTGGCTGGAGGTCTGGAGTTTGCGAGGGGGGGGGTCATCTGCCCCCCCCCCTGCTGATTTAGCCTGGCTCTCTACTCAGGTTGGGGTTGTAAAGACCCCACTGCAGGCTTCACCCCCGTGCCAGGCACAGCCTGGCTGGAATGGAGGGAGGGAGAGGGTGACTTGTTTTTTTTCCTGGCCAAATCCCTCCTTAGCCTCTCCCATCCAGCTGTGCCTGGCACCAGTGGGTTGCTCACAGTGAGAGCCATTTTACCTCCCACTCCCTTCTTAGCCATCCTGCTGGCTGAGGAGGGGGTGATTGGCCTGGCTCCTGGATCTGTGTGGGGGGTTGAGAGGGAGCCTGCTGGAGGCTTCCCTCTGCACTTCTTACCCCCTGTGCTAGGGAGACACCGACTGGGGGTCTAGTGCAGGTTTGAGGGGATTCATCCACATACCCTCCTTAGCTGGCCTGGACATAGGGGGCATGGCTAGGGGGACCGGATTTGGGGGCAGGGACAGGGAGGGGAGGAAGGGAGAAATGCCCCGCTAGCAGCTTCCTCCCTTCCCGGGCACCAGGGAGACCCAGGATAGGGATCCAGTGGGGGGTTTCCCCCATACCCCACCCTCAGCTGGCTGGAGGCTGACGAGGGGGCATGGCTGGGGGAATCTCCCATCTCCCCACTCTCTGCAGTCGCTGGCAGGCTGGGAGGTGTGCTCTAGCATCCCTACCTGACTCCTATTATGGGCCATTGCAGGGATCCTGGTTGCTTTTCTGGTTTGAAAAATGAACTTCAATTCACTTTTTTATTGGTTCAATTTATGCATTTTAAAGAAACCTGTAAAGATTGAAATAATTCAGCCTTGGGCTTTTTGACTGTCTACCTAGCCCTTCTCTTTCAGTGCATGGAATTGAACCTGACACTGCTCTTTAGGTGGGCCAATTCCTTACTTTTCCTTTCCCACATTCAGTGTGTGGTTGTAGACCCAGGCTGTAGACTTGATTTTGCTGCATAACATTTGAGTCCTGTGCTGAAAAGAGAATTTAAATTTTGCACAAAGCGTGTATCATTACAGCATGCAAGTGCTTCATAACATTCATTACTATTTTCACAACACTTCTGTGATGTTACTAGTTTAATATTAACTCCCCATCTGTAGAAAGAGGATTAGATACTGAGAGATTAAGGTGAAAAGAACCTGATTTTCAGAGCAGTTGGCATTATATATCACCTTAAACATTCAAAACATCACTCACACTAGCTTTGTTGCCCCAAGTGTCCAACATTTCTGCAAACCAGGTTCCAAATCTCCAGTCAGGCACCTGGAAAATGAGATACAAGTGAGAAGTTTGATTTAAGTGACTTGCTTGGTATTGCTTTGGAACTTGTAGTAGAGATGGTGATAGTGGCTGGTTCTCTAGAGTCCCGTTCAAAGCTTAAGCCCTGAGATTCTTTTCTATAGTTCTCTGCCTCAGACTCTACAGCACTAACTTCCAACACAACCCAAATTCTTCCCCAAAGTGGGTCCATGCTGTGCACTGAACAGGACCCTCATACAGTGGGAGACGGTGTTTTCTCATATACCTTATACACTCTTTTCCAAAAATTGGCTGCTAGAAATTGGGGTGCATATTTTAAGTGAGGAAATACAGTAGCAGCACCTGCAGAAGAGGACATTCTGGCAGGGGAAAGGGAAAGTAACGTACATTTCTTATTTAGATATGTGTGGTATGAGACAAAATATGGTAGTAAATGGCAAGACGGGTTTCCTTTGCCAACTGCTGGGGTTAGGTTCCTGAAAGTTCCTGTGGCGGGTGAAATGGTTGTTGGCAAGACAAAAGGCTTGTGGGCAAAAATGGCAGGTGGCAGACTGAAAACCATGGTTACTCAAATGTATACCATGGTACCCAAAATGGTATGTAGAATATTAAGTGTGGATACTCAAAACTGGGGTTGGTGAGGAAAACCTGTGCAGTTTATTAAATCCTGAATCCAAATGCATATGCAACAAGGAGTAGTTTCTGTTCGCAAGTGCAACTTCTGACTGCTTAATTTGGCTGCTGTGCACGTGTTCTTTGAATGTTGGATGTAGAGCCCTAGATTAAAAAAAAAAAAAAAAATCAAATAAATTAAAAAAATCCCCAGACATTTTCTTCATGGGTCATATTTACAGTGACATGGCTTGTCAGCAGGATTGGACCCATTAGATGCTCCCTCCATCTTGTGAAATTTAACACTTCTATTAAAAATGGTGGCTGTATCTAAAAAAAAAAAAAAAAAAGTCACCAACATTGTATTAAAATGAGAGAAAAACCATGTTTTTAACATAGTTTTCATAGTTGCTAGAAATGCCTAAAATTATTTTGGCTGAAATTCCTTGCCCTCTGCCCACTCTCCTCCATCTATTCCCTCTACTCCCCCTCCTTCCCTTCCCCCCCATTAAAACAAACAAATAGCACCCCTGGCCCCCCAAATCTGAAGGTGAAATTCCCAGCCTCGAAATTTTCAGCCTAAATGTTTTAGTCAAAAGTTGCAAGCAGCTAGAAACAGTGGTGGACAATTGGAAGCAGCCTTGGGCAAACTTGGTAATAAGTGGTGCTATCAGCTTTGCGTATAATAATACTAACAATCCTTCTGCTCTCTCTCTGCACTTGACGTGGCCAGAGCAGTGAGGAGAGTACAGAGAAGGCTGGCCAGCATTTCCCTTTTGAGAAGAAGAAATGTGTATGTTTGAGAAGGAAGCGAGATGGATAGGGAGGTGAAGAGAGAGAAGTGAAAATCAGGGGAAGGAGCAGAGGGTGATGTAAGAAGAAAAAGAGCAAAATAAAAGAAATGGGGAAGGAAATGAAACAAAAAGAAAGGAAGGAGAAGAAAACCAGATGCACTTATGCTTTGCTTAATTTCCTATGAGGGAGAATGCAGTAATTAGCAAATGTCAGGTGACATTCGAATACCAAAACTGGCAGAATTCTTCAAACTCTCTTACAACTGTTTCTGGCTAACAGGACTCCCACACAGGGACTAGGACACACAAAGGTCACAATATCATATTTACTGCATACTTATCTAAAAGGTGTTAAACAGTAGGGTTGTTTAGTCTCGTATTTTGCCTTGTGTTGAGGGCCAGACTGTACGTTCCCTATCATCATCCAAGTTTAAGGGAAGTGGGAGGGGTGACATGGAGCTGTCTTACTCAAGGACTGGTTCCAGGAGAGATTGTGCTTAGTGATTTCTTCAGCTGTCTGATGTGCAGGGTTTGGGAGCTGAGAAACACTAGCGGAATGGGGCTGCTGATGGAGTGGAATTGAGGCGCTAGACACGCGGCTTGTTGGAAGCAAAAAAAACTTTACTTCCAGTCCATAGGCTATAGGCACGTTCCTTGAAGTTACAAACTTAAACAGGAACACAGGCACGCAGAAGCTCACACTCATGCAGGGTATGGGACGTTGGATGATTCCAGCGAGGAGTCGTTGTCAGCTGATCAGGCCTCCTTAGTGGTTTGGAAATGCACGTGGGATCTCTCCTCATGCGTGTCTGAGCTCTCCTCCGATTTGGGCGGGTATCGCCCAAGCCTTTTATTTGGTCAGTGGGCCAATTGCTGACCGACACGTATGCATAAATTAACGTGAGCCAATCACAAGCATGCACTTGCTGGTGCAGCTGCAAGGTTTTGGCGGGCTCTGACCATGCACCGAAACTTTTCCCGCGCTACAGGGAGAAATCACTGCATCCGTGCTCGCAATGTGTTCAACACAGCTGTGCCGAGGCATCTCTTAACCGTTTTGCACAGACACAGGGAAGGGTGGGGACTGTGTGGTGCTCCACTAACCCTTTTTCAGGGATACTTGGACCACAGTTCCCAAGTCAAAAGGAACTGTGCAACTTAACACTTTGTACGGTGAACTGCAGGTAGTATCGATGCATTTTTTTCTTTTTTTTTTAACTGCTTGCATTGGATGCATTTTTCCATCTTGAATAATGTTAACCAACATAATATAATCTTTTCTTTTCAACTGGAGTGTGTTTATCACAGTTCCCCTAAGGCCAGTGGTTTTCCACAATTTTTCATTTGCGGACCCCTAAAGATTTTGAATGGAGGTGCGAACCTCTTTGAATTGTAAGTGTGGAAATTCACAAACTTTTAATTAATTGTAGTCCTCTTTTGTGGACCCCTTAGACATAGTCTGTGGGCCATAGTCTGTTACCTCACTCTCTGAGGTAACATCATCCTGGTTTTAGTTAACACTGAGTGCATCTATACAAGATGCTACGTTACTGTAGTGATGAGCTATGGACACTTAGCATTAGCCGGCACAAACCATGATTCGGATGCTATTGTGCAGTAGCTACGAGCTAATGTGCAAGTAGCTTGTTGGTACTGCGGAGTAGGACTGGAAACAACCTGCGAGCCGCTGGGACTGTGCACTTACAGTGGTTACTGCTCAGTCATATAGTGCTTGCTAAAGGGGCACATGTAGAAATGCCTATTGGGGGCAGAATTTTTTTTAACTTGGTGGAATAGTTTGGGACTGTTTTTGAGCTACCGGACTAAAGTGTCCTGGTAGTTCTATCGCCTCCTTTGGGCACAATTCTGTTTCTATAATAGGTATATTTGCACGTCCAGAGAGGGTAATAGAATCACTCCTACAGTTTAGTCGAACAACACAGTCTAGATTCAAATCCTCCTATTAGGTGCATAAATGGATTTGATTGGTGAATACAGTTCTATTTCACCTGAATAACAGTTATCGCAAAGAGTGGGTGGGTCCTCTTCCAACACTTTCTTGCGACTCATGGATCAGATGATGATGATGGATTTGTAGATGCATTAATACATTTTTTCAAGATTTTGAACAGGATGAAATAATTTAATTTGAGCACCTAAATTCACTTAGATGCGTAATAAGTGGAACAGAGTCTAGCACCTAGAGTTATTCTCAAGCTGCTCTTTAGTTATCTACTAAGTAAAACAGAATTCTGCCTTGACTGATCCTGAGTTTTTTTTATGTGAATTGGGACTGAGTTACCTTTGTGAAAGATGAGGCAGCCTTCTTTCCTGGCTTGGACCACCAATTCTGTGAGCCAGTATGGAGGGTGGACAGGCTTTGAGTCTGCTTCTTTCCTCCTACCCATTCATATTCTCACTGGCTGTAGGTGTAAGCAGTCCCTTCTGAGTCCCAAGTTGTCCCTCCCTATTGTGCTGGCCTGTGTAGGGGAACACAGAGAAGGCAACTTCTTATAAGCCTTTTTCTTGAACCCTGCTTCCCCTTGTCAGACATGGTTTTACCCTGATTGATTTCAGAGTTTGAGAAGACAGAGTAGAAAATGCTTTGAAAGCAGTGGGGGTGTGAATGAGTGGATGGAAAGGACTTGTTCCTTTTTAGATAACTTGGAATTTAAAACAATACAAAGCCTTTGGAGACATTAGTTTGTCTCCTCTCTAGGACTGTGCAGTGAGATGAAAAGTGTCTGAAAAACTATTACAAGGGTCACTCAAATTGGAGTAAAGGGGAAGAATATCACTGTTTTTTGGCCTGAAGTCACAGGCCAAAAGGCACAGATATTCAAAACACAGGAACTTGTTTTCTTCTTTCAAATATATAAAATAATAAAATCATTGTGAAACTTAGAATATGACTTATATTACAAGTTTTGTAAGCTGGTGGGACCTGCAGCTGTGTAGCCATTTATATAATGTCACTTATCTATTTGTGAGAAAAGAATACCTCTAAAAATACCCCCAGTCCTTATTGGGCCTGCAGTAATTGTGTCTGATGAGAGGAAATAAATGCTCGAGTCTTGACATTGAGTTTGAGTTGGGTACAGAGCATCTGACCTTCAATATTTGCATTTTGTACATAGAATTTGAACATATATAATTATTTATATATTATATTTATTTATAATTATTATTATTTAAAAAAGAGAACAGAATGTATGCATTTGGGGAAGGAGGGCTTTCATTAAGTCTCCCACTCCAGGATATGAGCTCTTGACTTCAGTGAGAGTTACTTGTATTTTGTATAAGAACAAACTTTTGTATAAGACGGAAAATGTTATTTCCTACATAGAGGCTTCATCTGATTTATAAGCCACTGAAGTTCAGTAATCTGATTTTTTTTAAAACATTTTTTTTATGCCTTATTTAAAAAAAAATCTGGGACTTAGGATTGGTATTGTGATAGTGATATCTGAATACATCACCATCTATAATGCAGTCATCCTGTCAGCACCCCTATAGGGCAGAGAAGTGCTGTTACTTCCATTTTACAGATGGAGAACTTAGAGTAGGTCACTTGCCCAAGATCATACAGAGCAATATCCTACTAACAGGAGAACTTTTCCTCCCTAATAAAATGAAAGAGCAATAGCTAGTTTTGCCATTGCCCCTAGCACTCGGAACTGAGGAGTAGCCACTTCAACTATATTAATATGTTTGTTTTGGCTGTCCCTGGCTTCTGAGATCTAAATATAAAACTTAAGGGCTAATATCTGGCTTTGGTTCAATATGTACCTTTCACTTAAATCAATGAACACCATGCGTAGTTTTGAAGCCAGGATTTGGTGCTATGGAACTCTTTAGTATGTTAAAACAACTTTCACTTGATTACTGACGTTATTGTAACGTCTATATAAAGTACAGCAAAAGTTTTCAGGGCGAATAGAAAAATGTGCTGCTTCAGCCTCCCCTTTCTTCTTCCTGGCACCATGAGCCTTGCATTAGGAAAATCTTGCCAGTATTTGAAAGGCTTTTTGGGCAAAGGAATGGTCTTTGGAATTTGACATTAAGTTTATTTCCATAGGTGCAAGGTGCTTCTCATCACTCAGACTCTGGCCTGCAATGTTGAGATGCCTCCAAATGCCTCGCTGTATTGAGCGACCGCTCTGATGTCATGCTAGATGGCAGGCAGACAGTACATTTATTTGCTAAATATACCAGTGCAGGCTAGTGCTATCCCTAGAGAGACTGGCAAGTGAGAGAACACAGAGGGACCCCATGGGGGTCTGCTAAATGTATTTCAAACAAGGGATGTCCTGTGCCTTGGACTGCATCTGGACTGGTCCTGTGCCTCGGGCAGGATTTGTCCTGGGACTCCTCACAGGCTGGATCTGGTCTGGGGCATGAGGTAGCTGTGGTGGGGCTAGTAGCCATACCAGCAGCAGCAGGTCTAGCCTAGGGCACAGGGCAGCAGTGGTACACCTTCACTCTAGCTATGCCCCCAACTTCTGTAGTCCAGTGGGGCAAATAGAACAGCTTCACAGGCTAGTTTTGACTCGCTTGTTTTAAGCAAGTGTCCAGCTGGAAATGGCTCCAGATTATACCTCTGCCATTTTGTTATGAAAATCTGTTGAAAGTTGCTAACTCTTTCATCTTGCCGTAAGATTTGGAGAATGCTATTTGGTTAATGAACCATCTGGTATCATTGGTACCTTACTAGGATTGCCTTATACTCCGAAAAAAGAAAGGATGTAAAGAAAAGAAAAACCGAAGGAGCATTCTCTTTTGGCAGTTAATGTTCATCCTTTTTATTAATTGGTCCTGCAGCAATACAACCATACCAAGGACGTTTTGTGACTATGGACTACGAAGATGACCTGTCATAAGGCTTTTTAAAAGGCACTCGAGTCTTTTGTGCTTCATTCAGAAAATTCTGGCATCTCTATAGTATCTTCTATTAGCTGTCATTTTAGTTTGTGATCCAGTAATGCAGTGCTCCATTGTCTGTTTGCAGAGAGATTACTTTTATTGGATCACATAAACCAGAAATCCAAATCGGAATACCTTCAGACTTTGTGTGGGTTGGAATCCAGATCTGGGTTTGAACTTTGGGTTGGTTCTGTGAAAATAGGGGGATCAGGATCCCCTTGGAGTCATCATTGACCCCAAGATGAACATGGTCCAACAATGTGAGGTCACAGTTGGCTAACAGGACCTATCGTGCATCCACAGGTGCATCTCAAGTAGGGCCAAGGAGGTGATCCTCCTCCTCTACGTGACACTGGTCAGGCCACAGCTGGAGTACTGTGTCCAGTTCTGGGTTCCCCACTTCAAGAGGGATGTGGACAACATGGAGAGGGTCCAGGGAAGGGCCACCTGCATGATCTGGGGACAGCAGGGCAGACCCTACAATGAGAGGCTATGGGACCTGAACCTGTTCAGCCTTCACAAGAGAAGGCTGAGGGGG
>JAGPOW010000261.1:142347426-142360661 GCA_030014935.1 Caiman crocodilus
AGGTTTAGATTAGACATCTGTAAGAACTACTTCACAGTTAGGGCAGCTAGGATCTGGAACCAACTTCCAAGGGAAGTGGTGCTGGCTCCTACCCTGGGGATCTTTAAGAAGCAGCTCGATGCCTACCTGACTGGGGTCATTTGAGCCCAGTTTTCCTCTTGCCCAGGCAGGAGACCGGACTTGAAGATCTACAAGGTCCCTTCCAACCCTGCATCTATGATTCTATGATTAAGATCCATTTGAGCTTCATACAGGAAAAACAATTTTTTGTTTTGTTGGGGTTTTTTTTGCATGAGCATAGGATATAGTGCCATGAGCTTGAACCTTCTCCAGAGTCACCAAAACTTGTCTTCAGTTGACCCAGTTATCTTCAGTTGTAAATGGGCACATGGTTATTTGTCATTCAGGTTAGGAGATCAAAGAGGACTGGATAGGTTGCTAATGCCATTACTCCATTGCATACTGTTACAGATAATGGTGTGCCTTAAACCTATGGACTATTTGGCTAGGGCAAGCCTTTGGCATTTATTTGCTTTCTTTCAGGATATAGTTCCATGACTTGGTGCATCTACCTGGAGATGCTGCTCTCCTTAAAATGATTAGTTCTCAGAGCCTATTAGTGAGTGGAGCAGGTTGGGGAGGGGAAGGACCTAGCTGTTGAAGGTGGCATTTTTTGTGGGAGATCCAGAATTCGTGATGGATCCACAAAGAATTGTTTACTATATACTTCTGCCAAATAAACAGCATTTTGGATGGATACGTCTTCTACTCCAAATGTTGGAATGGCCTTAAAGCTAAGTCATTATCTACAATTATGCCAGTGTCATCCCTTTTAAAAATGAGTTTCAAGACAAATCGCTCATTTAGTCAGCTCTTGCTACAACAGGTAGTAGACACTGTCATGTTACTACTTTACTACCTTTGTGCTTTTTATGGAGATAATATGAATTGTTTAGACAGGATTTTAAAAAGTTTTCAGCATCTAGCAGCTTCTTGGAAAAATTAGACTGGATTACTGAGCATTTTTGAAAACCTGACTGCTTTATTAGGTTCTTAAATGAGACCTAGAAGAACTGGCCATCAGGGACCCCTCATTTTTTTACAATTTGCATATATCATATTACATTAATATAAAGCACTGCTGTGCCAAATTTGTTGATGAAGCATCTTGTGTGCATTTTGGAAGCTAATACCAGTCTTCATGGATAAATAAGAGTCCTTTGCTTTTGAATGTAGCAAACACAAAGGAGAAACAAAGGCAGAATGACACCACAGAAAAGGGAAAGTAAGAACTCAGTGGGAACATTTTTCATCTTTAGGGTGCCATAAAAAGACAATCTGCAAAGAAGTTATTTTTTTTCTGATTATTCTCTAGCCCCCCCTCCCCCCCAGGTATTTGATAGGAAGCATCTATTTATTTTATTATGTCAGAGCAGATTGCAACAGTGATGGTAAGTTACAGCTGAAGTAATACAAACAATGTTTTCAGACTCTTTGCAGAAAATTTGTAAAGTGTTAGATGTTTTTAGGCTCCATCAGAACATATCATTGTAAATTCTGTCTTTGGGAGCCTACTTTTTCATTAATTCATGGCGCTCAAGTCCATCTAATTGCATTTTGGGTTGAGAGAGATTGTCTCTTCTAGTGACCTACTAACAAGGATCCATCATCTTTATTTGATTACACCAAAGAATTGTTAGAAGGAACAGAACCGTGCTAAGGATTGAAAGTTAAATCTTGTGATTTGTTAGTCATCCTGGTTTTATGTGAACTTAAAAAAAATATTAAGACTCTACTTTTCTTTGTCCTGACACATTTCTTGGAAATGCAAGCCACTGAGGGCATATCTGCGTGGGGTGCCTGGTGCTGTCAGGGCCATCTGCTGTCGAGTATACCCTGCCACCCTATAGCACATTCACTTTAACTGAGAAATATTGGAAAAAAAAGGAAAAAAAAAAGGGGGGATCATTCAGTGTATGATGAAAATAACACAAATTGTGCTGGAAATCTTTTCGTGTCTCTAAGTGCTACTTTCAGCACCTTTTATTTACTTTATTTTGGGTATATTTTTCAGTCTATTTGACAACAATTTCAATCATATTATTTATGAACCAAGCTAAGCAATGCATACATAAACGGTACATTCAGAACAAAATTGGTTATGAGTCATAAGACTGTTTAGCCTAGGTTCCAATGAGAATTAGGATTTAGATTTATTTTTTATGGGAGTTCCTAATTGAAGTTTAAGGGCCAGTCATCTTTTCAAGACTGAGTCCTGAAAAAATAGTGAGGAAGGGGAAGAACACCCCACCTTTTGCATTAACTATTTAGGAAGATCTCATGAGAGGGTGGAATAAGATTCCATTTAGATGCTCAAAGGCGAGTACAAATGTTACCTTTCAGCCAGTAGAATTGCAGATCCACCAGTTGAAACAAGTGTTCACAACTCTTCAGCTGTTTAAAAAAAAATGGCCAATCTGGTGAAAAAATCACTACATCAGATGAGATTGAAGTGCCAATAATTAGGGTTCAAGCATTTGAGCAAATACTTCTATACAACCCCAGTTGACTGAGGCCACCGGGATGACCTCTGGTATCCTGGTGTGCCCTGCTCCCACTCCTGCCTTGTCTCCAGGGACGGGCTCTGTGTCTAGGGATGCACTTTACTGCTGCAGTCCTAGTCACAGAGCAGACCCCTTCCCCTGTTAACCCTCACGGTTTGGAAAGTCAGACCTTCTCAGCAGCTTCCTCCCCCCTAATCCCAACCAGACCTTCTTGGGCTTCAAAGCATTTACCCATTTAAAGCCAGGGCCAATCAAGTGGGACATGGATCTGCCAAACCCTGCCCCCTCTTTAACCAAACAAGGAATCCACTCCCTCTGGAACTGGGGATCTTTGAACCACCCCCACCCATAAAGACACTGCCATCACCTGGGGGGACCAGAGATACTGGACCCACCCTTCTGCACAGACATAGTCTGGGATCTTGGGTAGGGCCTGTGTCTATGGGAAGAGCTAGAGGGGGTCCAGTTCTTGTTGTGGGGAGGGGGGGATCTGGCCAGTGTCCGTGCAGAAGCGGAGACCAGAGCAGATGGCCAGACATGGCCAGTCCCCACACTGGCCCATGGGAACCTGACACCACCCCCTCAGGGATGTTGTCAGCTTCCTTTGGGATAAGACTTCCCAGATACCCCCTGCAAGGTACTGCTAGCTCCCATGGGGACTAGAGCCTTCTGACACCCCCCTTCCCTGCACAGACTGACTAACCTACTCCAACCCACACTTCCTAGACCTTCATATGCTCCCTTTCCCCACAGACCTTACCTGAAAGGCTGGAGAGGTGAAGAGTAAAGACTTCACCCAATATTCACTGGATCTGTCAGCTAGTGCCACAGGGATAAGGGTCATTGGGCTCTTGGAGGGGAAAGTGACATGCTTGAGGGCTGACAGACCCACTCTGGGTCTGTTGTCTGACAGCGGTAATGGAGGGGGAGGGGGTATTGTGGGAAGAGGAGGCAGAGTCCCTTTGGGTACTGGTCAGTGAGACCTAACCTGTGTCCTGGGTTGGTTTCATGAGGTAAATGGCAGCCTGCAAAGCATACTGGGATGTGTGCTCTGGGTTTCCCTGGTTAGATGCTTTTAGCATTTGCTGGCTGTTTGCAGAGCGTTCAGACAGCTGTCTGTATTTGTGTACAGGTTTCAACTGGCTGAATTTCAGATGGCTAAAACTAACTGGCTAAACTTCAGCCAGTTGATTTGAATGCTTGTATGCACCACAAGACTACTTACACATCTAGGCCATAGTATCATAGTATCTAGGGTCAGAAGGGACCTAAAGCAGGCTATCTAATCTGACCCCCTGCCAATGGCAGGAATGAGTGCCAGGGTCACAGGACCCCAGCCAAGAACCTATCCAATCTATTCTTGAAGGTGTCCAGGGTAGGAGCAAGAACAACTTCCCTAGGAAGCTGGTTCTACATCCCAGACACCCTAACTGTGAAGTAGTGTTTCCTAATGTCCAACCTAAACTTGCTCTCCAGTAACTTGTGACCATTGGTCCTAGTTACCCCTGGTGGTGCCGGGGAAAAAAGACCCTGCCTTATTTCCTGCTAATCTCCCCTCAGCAGTTTATAGGCTGCCACCAGGTCCCCCCTCAGCCTCCGTTTACTGAGGCTGAATGGGTTAAGGTCCCTCAGACACTCCTCATAAGGCCTATCCTGCTGCCCACATATCAATCTAGTGGCCATCCTCTGGACCCTCTCGAGGCCATCCACATCCCTCTTGAAGTGTGGCGCCCAGAACTGGACCTAGTACTCTATCTGTGGCCTGACCAAAGCCGCAAAAAGGGGGAGAAAACACTGCCTTGGACCGGCTCGAAATGCATCGTTGGATGCACGAGAGGGTTTGGTTGGCCTTCCCAACCACCATCTGACATTGGCAGCTCATGTTCATCTTGGCGTCAACAATGACGCCAAGATCCCGTTCCACCTCTGTGCTAGCAAGAGGGGAGCTTCCTAGCCAGTATGTGTGCTGGGGGTTGCCTCTCCCCAGATGCATCACCCTGCACTTCTCCCCAACCTGCCGGTCCTTCACAGATGTGGGACTTGAGAATTTTCTCAAAGATCTTTTCTAGAACCAAGGTGAGACCGACAGGCCTTTAGTTCTCCGGGTCCTCTTTCTTCCCCTTCTTAAAGGTGGGAACCACACTGGTCACCTTCCAGTCCTCCGGCACTTGTCCAGAGCTCTAAGAGTGCTCGTATAACCAAGCCAAGGGCCCAGAAATCACCCCCGCCAGCTCCCTCAACACCTTTGGGTTTAGGTCATCCGGGCCCGCTGACTTAAAGGCATCCAGCTCTTCCAGGAGTCCTTCTACCAGGTCTACCCTAACCCTTGGCCTAGCAGTGATTCCTGAGGGGGAGAATACAGGCCTCAGGCGGGAGGGATGTCCTGGTCCCCTCAGGAAGACCAATGCAAAGAACCCATTGAAGATCTCAGCCTTACCATCGGCTGCGAGTACCAGGTTGCCTGACGGGTGCCATGTAGAGGCATTATACTAATAATGGTATTCATAGACACTGTGGTTGGAAGGGATCTCCTTTGAGTCTGGCCCCCTGCTTGTCCAGTCTTTTCTTGAAGACCCCTAAGGTAGGGGAGAGTACCACCTTACTTGGAAGCCCTTTCCAGATTCTGGCAACCCTAACTGTGAAGTTTTTTCTGATGTCCAACCTAAATCTGCTGTTTATCAACTTGTGGCCATTGTTCCTAGTTCTTCCAAGGGGTGCTCTGGTAAACGGAGCATCTCCTATTCCCTGCTGCCCTCCCCTCAATGAATTTTGTCCACTGCCACAAGATCCTCCCTCAGCTTTTTCTTACCAAGGCTGAAAAGGCCCAGGTCCCTCAGCCTTTCCTCATAAGGCCTCTAACTATACGAGTGGCCCTCTGGACCCTTTCAAGATTGTGTGCATCCCTCTTGAATTGTGGTACTCGGAATTGGATGCAATACTCCAGCTGTGGGCTGAGCAATGCCACATAGAAGGGAAGCATCACCTTCCTGGACCTGTTTGTGATACACCTACTAATGCACGACAAAGTGCAGTTATCTCTGCTAATTACTCCATCATGGTGACAACTCATATTAATTTTGGAGTTGACAATGACTCCGAGATCTCTTTCTGTTGCTGTGCTGCTGAAAGGGTCATCCCTCAGCCTATAGTTGTGATGGTGATTCCCTCTCCCTAGGTGCAGAACCTTGCACTTGTCCTTGTTGAACTGTATCCTGTAGTTCTCCGCCCACTTCTCTAACCTGTCCAGGTCTGCCTGGATTCAGTTTATTCCCATCAGTGTGTTTACTTCACCCCATAATTTGGTGTCATCTGTGAATTTGGACAGAATGCTTTCCATGGCCTTGTCCAGGTTGCTGATGAAGATTTTGAACAGCACCAGCCCAAGGACTGAGCCCTGGGGGACCACACTACCCACATCTTTCCAAGTCTATATGGAGCTGTCCACCACCACTCTCTGGGTACGACCCTTAAGCCAATTTGCCATCCACATAACTGTGTAATCATCTATGGCACAGCCATTCAATTTGTTTATAAGAATAGGATGTTATACTGTGTCCAAGGCCTTCTTGAAGTCCAAGTAGATGACATCTACCTTGACTCCTGCGTCTAAGAATTTAGTGACCTGATCATAGAACGAAACAAGGTTAGTTAGGAAGGATCTACCTGCTACAAATCCATGCTGGTTGCCCTTCAGCATTATATTACCCACTGGACTCCTATAAATGTGATACTTGATACTTTTTTCAAGGGTTTTCCCAAGGATAGAGGTGAGACTAACTGGTCTATAGTTATCCGGATCCTCTTTTCTTTCTTCTTGTAAATTGGGACCACAGTGGCCCTTTTCCAATCCTCTGGGACCTCACCGGAGCACCATTAGCATTCAAACAGTCATGCCACTGGTTCTGCCATGACACTGGCTAATTCTTTCAGCACCTTTGGATGGAGCTGATTTGGTCCCACTGACTTAAAATACATCCAGTCCCTCCAAATATCTCTTTACTAGGTCAGTGCTGACAGTTGGTGTACTAGTATTCCTCCTGCTTCTGTCGATAATGCGTATGGGAGATTTGCCTAGATCTGTGTTCAAGAATAGAGGCAAAAAAATTAATTGAAGAACTCTGCTTTGTTCCTCCTATCTGTCACCAACTGCCCTAGTCTGTCCTGCAGGGGTCCTGTGCTGCCCTGCACCTTCTTTTTGCTCCCTACATACCTGAAGAAGGACTTTTTGTTGTGCTTAATTTTTGTTGCCAGCCTGAGTTCCAATGCTGCTTTGGCCTTCCTAACCGATTCCCTGCAAGTGCAAGCTTCCTTGGTATCTACCCTCTGCTTCCACAGTGTGTGTCCCCCTTTTTTTGCCCTTAGGCTTTCCTGTATTTCCCTGTTTAGCCAAGAGAGCTTCTTGGCCCCTTTTGCCTCTTTTTTCCTATTCAGTGGGATTTTCTCCTGCACCTGAAGGAATGCTTCCTTGAGGAATGACTACCTTTCCTGGGCCCCCATTTTGTCAGTGCTTTTGAGCTTTAATGCCCCACTAACTCATCTCCTAAGCATACTGAAGTCAGCCTTTCTGAAATCTAGCACTTCTGCCCTGCTAGTTACTTTTCCCACCCTTCGCCAGATACTGAATTCAGTCAATTGATGGTCACTATCCCCTAGGTTACCTTGTACCTGCAGAACCCCTACCAGGTTGTTCCTTGTAGCCAGCACTAAGTCCACCAGTATAAATGACTTGTAACCAGTCTCCCTGTAACAGAACAGAAGTTCAGCACACACAGACTGGTTTAAAAAGGGTGGAACCCAGTCTAAGATTTGCCCCGCCCCCACCAAAAGATGAACATTTGTTCTGTTTGCTGCTGATCTAAACTACACCTCTTATAGATAACCGTATAACTTAAATTGATTCCACCTTGGGCTTTTGGAATTGCTGTACCTAGCCTTAATTGGTGTGATAGAATCTGGTCCAAACTGTTTCTGCAAAATGCAAGTTTTTCAGTGGAAGAAATGTATTCAATTAAAAGTGTTTTATGGCCTCCACTTGAAGAGCAGTGAAGGAATTGACGTTGGGGCTCTCAGATTTGGAAGTGGGGAATTTTGGAGACCCTTTCCTTGCTAACAGGAAAAAATGGAAGAGGATGGAAGCTTAGGTATCCTCAGTTCTCCATCCTCTTATGCCTGGAATGGATTATGGAGTTCTAACCTTCCTTTCTGGCAGGAGAGGGGATGTCAGAAGGAAGGAAGGCTCTGAGATGGTCCCCTAGAAGATGTGTAAGATAAAAAGTGTGTGAAGGGAAAAAGAACCTTTCTTTCTTTGTCAGCAGGAGCAGATGCTGGAGGAATGGCTTAGCGACTTCCTACCTTCTGCTTTTTTAAAAGTTTTTTATCCCCCTGTTTCTCCCCCTCAGCTCTGCAGAGTAAAGAAGAACTGGGCTGCTATACCAACTCATGTTGCCTCAGCTGAAGGATTAGTGGGGGAAAAAATTGGATTAATGGAGTAAAATATAAGTGTTAGTTATGCACAGGAACGTGATTTACTTTTAAAACTTTTTTTTTAGAGCTTGTGGACTGTTGCAGCAATTTACATGGTACTTTAATCTGAAGATAAAATTGATTAATGTATTTAGAAAAAAGTATGCTGTAGTCAGTTGCTGTGCTAATCAAAGTAGACCCAAGCGGATATGCATCATAATGGATAAACAAGGTGAACTTTTACATATCTGGGCTGAATCTGCCAGAGAGGTGGTTTTCATCACATTGCCACTAGCTAAGTCCCTCCAGGGACCGTGATTTCACATTATCAGGCTGCCTCTAGATCACCCCTGCAATCAATATTTAGTATATTTACAAATGAAATAATAACAGTGAGCCTAAAACAAAGGGTTGCATTTAATAATGTGTTTTAATAGCATAGAAATGAGTTGAGGATTAATCAAAACTTTTTAAATTGGTGCTAAATTGATTTAGTGATTTGCATTTGGCTCAGCACTGTATGCCTGTTAACAGTAACTTATTAAAAAAATTGCCTTGCAATTTCCTCTTAATTGCACATGCTATGCTGCAGGGTGACAGTGAAGATATTAAAATATGAGTAACAGATGTGATGTTTGCTAATGGAGTATCACATCCCATATATTTTCTCTTACTGTTATTTATTTATTTGTACATGAAGCCTGTGTCTTGTAAAAAAGAGAAAATGCACTTCTTTCTATAAAGTTTTGCTCATTTTTTTTCTAGAGGGTTCTACAGATCTTTTTTGCCTCATGAATTAGTAATTGAAGAGTAGCCGAGTGTAGTGCAATTTATATACTATAATGTATTATTGTTGTTATTGTAGCATTATTAAACTGCAATCTGGGCCTCAATTTCAGATATTTAGTCCTGGCTGCATTATGGATCTGATTTCACTTCTTTGTTGGAGTCATTCAATTTTATTCCTATTAATTTTTTAAGACAGCTTCTCCAATTCTTTGATATATTTCCTTCCAAGTTTAACTGCTGTATTTATGTGGTCAAATCACATGAATTTTCTGGCAAAAATCTTGATGCTCTCTTATAACTCACTATAGTACTCATCATATGAAATAAGGATGAAATATAGAAGAATAATGGCATTAAACAAAATGATATCCAGACCAGCATCCTCCAAAGCATTTATACTACTACTCTTTCAGTTGGAAAATAACAATGTTTTACTTTTCCATCCCAAATTGCCACAAAATGAGCTTGCATTCCTGCTTGAGATGAGTAAGGGCCTTGTTGCACATTATATTTAGCACATGCTAACTGCACTTACACTGCTAGTGTTTAAGCACTGAAGCAGTGAAGGACATGTTAAGTGCTATCATAGTATAGAAAAGTTAGGTCTTTTCCAGCGAGGAGTTCTTTCTCCAGATCCTATTACCTAACATGTGTTAAACTAATGTCAGACTGCTTCATGCAAGTAATATGATCAGAGTACTCCAGTGTGGTGGGGAGAGGGGGGAGCAACAAAAATGACAGCTGTTTGATGGGCTTCCTCACCCCTGCAGTATACTAGATCTGTGCCAATGTGACTCGCAGCCAGTGCACTGCACTGGGGCCTTGAATTGACTTGGTGCACCGGAACTGGTTCAAGACTGGTGTATATTATGATTCATATTTAGATTATAGTAAGCATCCATGTGTGACTGCTCAGAAAACTTGCTAAGTCATGTTTAATGCTAACTATGATCTAAATATAATACATAGTCAGTGTAATATGTCACAAAGTCCACTGATGTGGGCATGCCCATCACCACTTGACAACCTGCTTATTTTCCTCCATCCCCCTCATATTCTGGTTTCACCTAGAAAATTTATCAGCAACTTTGTCACGTGCTTTGTGAAAAATCTAACATGGGGATGGTCCAGTTGGTGGTCCATGGTCCACATGCAGCCCACAAGATGTTAAAGTGTGACATCTAGGCTCTCACTTAGTCACCACTCCCTTTATTGCTCTAGCTGCAGCTAGAGTGTTGAGGTTCCCCCCGACATGCTCCTCTGGCTGCTGCTTTCTGCCTTCCCTGAAGGGGCTGGGGTAGTGTGGCACCATGGGGAGCTGAGGGCGAATTTAGGGCCACACTGGCGGGGGAGGGATTGGGTCCTTGTATAAAGGTGGAAATCCTACCCATGCAGTGGAGCAGTGTGAAGGGAGCCTACATAGATGGGGGAGCTTGTGGCTGCCAGGGGCTTAGAAATTGGACAGCATTGATTTTAACTTACTCTGGTTTGAGGGAGTGTATCAGCCTATTAGGTTTTGTGAAAGAAGTCCCTGCACTTGAGGTGTGGGTGACTGCAACAGAAATATGAGGTACGGAACATCTCGTTTCTCTTGTCTGAAAACTGCAAAGCCAACTTGAAAGGTCATGCTTAAAATTCTTTGATATACAGTACTGCCTTAGACAAATCACCCTGTTACAGAACAGTCAGCCTTATTAACAGGGATCCAGGCATTCCATTTCCCACGGAAAAACAGAGTAAACCATGGATTTTCCCCAATACTAGAGTAAAATGTGGGTTTCTTATATTAGCAGAGAATCCCACAGATTTTGTAGTTTTGCAGTGAGCTCTCTGCAGGCTGGCACAGTTCCAGCCTGCAGGAGGTTGGGAGGGAGCAGGGTGGTCAGGCAGGGAGTGCCATGTGCATGTACATGCACATGGCCCCAGGCAGCCTGGACAGCAGCTCCTACAGGTAAGTGAGATGGGGACTGGGGGCTCCCATAGGGAGGGAGTTGAGCAGGGATGTGGCTGCTGCCCTGCTGGGCAGTGTGTGGGGCTTAGGGCCCTGGACCACAATGTGCAGCCTCAGAGCCCCAGCGGGGAGCAGGATGAGGCCATGGGTGGCCTGTTTGGGGGTGGGGCTGGCTCCCCGCTGTAGTGTGATAGGGGGAATAGGGGATATGTTATGTTATATGATATCCAGGGGATAGGAGGAATGTGCACTCCCCAGATCTGTGCGTGGGGTGGCGGCAGGGTGACTGCGCTGTGCGGGCTTGTGTTTCCTGCCCGCTGCCCTCCCCTGGGTTCTGTGCAGCACACTGTGTGCAACCCACCATGTGTTGAAGAAACAGGCTTTACTCTGTTTGATTTTTGAAGTTGTCAGAGACTTTTATTATACAAGCAGCTGCAGGGGAGGACACCGAACAGACAGAGCTTCCTCTTTTCCGTTCCATTTCAATTCAGGTCACATGATGTAAGATATAACAAGTCAAAGAAAAGCTGGTCTGAACCAGAAAGCAGCAAGAGGGCATAGACTGTGGTTTGACCTATTAACCTCATAGGCCTACTCAGCTCAACAAGGGAAAAGGGTGGGAGAAAGAGCAGGTTGCGAAATAGGTGGGGGAAAAAGCAATCATGCACTAGCTGCAAGAAGTCAGCAGAAAGTAAGTCCTGGTGTTTTCTTCTTCCACACATGGCAGGACACAGCAGGCCTGTGCAGGAAAGCTGCTTGCCCCTGTGAGCTCCATGCTGCCCTGGTGACACTTGCCCTGTGCATGGGGGTAGGAGGGAGGGTCTCTACACTGTATTGCTGCCCATGTGCATAGGGAAAGTGTTGCCAGGGCAGCATGGAGGTAATTGGAGCAAGCAGCTTTCCTGTGTGGTCCTGCTGTGCTCTACTACTCTGGGTCACAAAAGCTGCACTGTGGATGCCCCATGAGGAGGGCAGTAGGGTGGGGAGCATGAGCCTGCAGCTCCCACCTGCCTCTTCTGTTGCACATACAGACCCAGGGGGGTGCGGGTTCCCTTTGCACCCTGGAAGTGTGCGCTGTGGCTGGGAGCTGCTCCTTCCCAAGCCTGCAGCAAGCAGCTGGCGGGAGGTGGTTGTTTCATGCTCCTTTTCCTGCAGCAGCCACTACTTGCTGTCAGGGGCAGGGGGCTGCAAACTTGGGTCCCTGGTCCTATAGCTGTGGCAGCTGGGGGCCTCCTCCAGCAGGGCTGACGGGCAGGGGCTATGGGTGAGGGACAAGGGGCACCAGTAGGTCGGGGGGGGGGAAATGAGGTGTACCACTAGAACTGTGGGGAAGTGTGAGGGGCACCAGCAGGGTGGGGCTGTGGGGGAGGCCTTTAATTTTAATTATGGATTTGCAGAGTTTATCAGAGAACTTACAATTTGTCATCAGGGAAAATCAGGGGGCTTAATCAGCTTGCTCATTAAGAAAGCTCTGCTGTAGGGCATGTGGGTAATAAAGGAATGTCTCAGTGGAAGCTTTAAAAGCTCATAGAAGTGAAAGCAAGGAGGAGCAAGGAAGGAAGCTGTGAAGGGAGCAGATTACTGCATTGGGGGTAGGGGCTCTGTGTTGGGGCTGGAGTAAAAGGGAGCTCACCTGCTAGGCTAGGGATAGAAGTTGCACACAAACCAGTTTAAGTGATCCTGACATGGTTTAGGCCTGTAATGGAACAGAAGTTCAGTGCACGCAAGTCACTTTTAAAATGGCCAAAACTGGCTTAAGATAACCCTGGTTGAATGTAGCATCACACTTAACTGATTTAGGTGAAACTGGTTTATGGAACTTCTGTCCCAGATCCCTTTGTGATTTCAATTTAAATCTCAGTCCCCCAGCATCCCAGAATGCTTTACATCCCTGGGCTGTGCTATTTTGCTTCAGTGGATCAGGGCTGCCCCATCCCTCTACTTCTACTGCCACCCCCTCCCAGCTACTACAGAGCTGAGGGTGCCTACACGCCTGCATCGAGGCTGCTCCAATGCATTGTAATAACAGTGCATCAGAGCAGACTTGATTAATCAAGTCTTCTGAAACATGGTAATTACCACACTCCAGCTGACTCCAGCATCATATGCATCAGTGTCCCCATGCTGAAAAATGGCAGCAGGGGCACTTTAATTAAAGCTCCTTCGATAAGCTTTAGTTAAAGCACCCCTGCTTCCATTTTTCAGCAGGGAGATGATGAAACATGTGCTCTAATTAAAGTGCCCCCCCACATGTGTAAGGGCCCAGAGGCACTCAAGCCTCTGCTTCCTGTCATAGTATCATAGTATCTTAGTATCATAGTATTGAGGGTCAGAAGGGGCCTAGAGCAGGCCATCTAGTCTGACCCCCTGCCAATGGCAGGAACGTGTGCCAGGGTCACAGGACCCCAGCCAAGTATCTGTCTAATCTCCTCTTAAAGATGCCCAAGGTAGGAGCAAGAACAACTTCC
>JAGPOW010000261.1:142365222-142375335 GCA_030014935.1 Caiman crocodilus
TTGGACATTAGGAGGCACTACTTCACAGTTAGGGTGGCTAGGACGTGGAACCAGCTTCCTAGGGAAGTTGTTCTTGCTCCTACCTTGGGCATCTTTAAGTGTAGATTGGATAGGTACTTGGCTGGGGTCCTGTGACCCTGGCACTCGTTTCCTGCTATTGGCGAGGGGTCAGACTAGATGGCCTGCTCTAGGCCCCTTCTGACCCTAGTTACTATGATACTATGATAAAGCATAATTCTATTGTTTCATCAGACTACATGCAATAACTTTTATATTTTATTGTGCCTTACTGCTAGCACTAAGGTGGTTGTTGAAAAATGCACATCTTCACTAAAACAACACAGCACGAAAGTGGCTGTTTAATTCCTTGCTACTTCAAGATTATTTTATAAATAAGCAGTGCCCTAGGCAGTCTGGTAGGATCTAGTAAGTGGTTTTAATGCTGCTAATAAGTGGTGTTGCTAACTTACCTTTTTAGAATTATATTTGTAAGTAAAAGCAGAAGCTTGTAGTTCTTTTGAAAAATCTTTGGAGATGAAAATAAAAGCATGTAGGCAGAAGTTACGCCCTGTTGTGAGCTTTGACTATACTGCAGAAGCAAACCATGGGCAGTAGTGCAGATGCTTCTTTCAAAAAGGCTTCCTGAAGAGTTCTCTGACTGGGGTATGAATGAGTCCTGAATATTTCATGTTTCAGTGTCCTTGATAGCTGGCTCCGTTCAGTACTGTATGGAAAAATAATGACAAGTAATACAATGCTTCTTTTCTCCCTCCTCTCTTTAACATTGTAATCTAGGAACTAGCCAACCCTGCAAATTCTGCAAGACTGGCAAACTATTTGGGGTATGGGGATAAGTGAAGTAACTGTAGCCGTGCTCTTGTTCTCTTATTTCCCAAAGTGATGTTTCCTTGATCAAGCTACTTGTCACTTCACTCCTAAAATAAATCTCTTGTCTGTACCATGCAAAACATGTTCAGGGCTGTCCTCTGATGCTTCGGTCTGTTTTGTATAACTGCATTTCGTCATAATGTGGAACAGCATCCCTTAAGCGGATTGTATAGTTTTATGTGAACGTGTTAAGAACATTGTACACTACATATGTGGTCAGGAGAAATGCACATTATCTTCTTTTTAGAATGTGCAAAAACTGCTGATTTTATACCTCTCAAGAGTTTCACATCTACTCAAAGAACCTTGTCTACTTATGTCCTTAGACCAACATGGCTACAGCCAGTAGCCCTAAAACTTCTCTGTGGTGCTCAGAAAGTTGGAAGAATGTGGAGAGCTGTTGCCCATTACAAAAAAAACTATCTGAAGTGTTCATCCAAATTTTTCATGAATCCTAAAGTATATTCTATTCACTTCTATTCAGTATTAAGAATAGAAATGACCTCAGATCACTTTTAAAAGCTCATTCATGAAAAGTCTTGGACTTGAAATACCTAGAATCATTCTTCAGCTATTTTTAAAATCATTTTGGAAATCAGGTTCATATAGACATCTTTGCTATCACCCTGTCATGTAATTCTAATCAATTTCAGCATTTCCGATAATATTTGTACAAGAAAAGCAAGCAAGTCAATGAGGTAGTCATAATGACAGCCTGCAATAAATAGTAAAAAATGGGACTGAGTCAGGTATCTTCAAACATGAGCACGCATTTTCTAATTGTTCAAGTAGCTGCTTTTTAAATGAATCACCAACTGAAATGAACAGAGCTAGTGTCTTAGGAAAAGAAAAGATGGAGAGGGTATATTTTAGTCTCTCAGTCTATTTATACTCCTTGTATCATACACATCATTTTAATCTGCTCTCACTCAACCCACTTTTATACTGTTGCACAGTCATAAAAAGTCTGTTAATTCAGAACTAATCTCCTTTTATAATATTAAAGTGTGCAAATTGTTCAGAGATGTATTTGGTAGCTGTGTTGGTCTGAGATGCAAATAAAGGCAAATATCTAGAACTCTTGGTTCAGAGATGGTACCTTTTATTAGACCAACTGAGAAATTGCAAAAAAAAATAATAATGATGATAATAATAATAATAATAATCTGCAAGCTTTTGAGCTCACATGCCCTTCATCAGGCTCCGGGAAAGTTAAAGATCATAAAAAGTCCCCATGTGTAGGAAATAAACTTCATTTTTGCACAGAGTAATATATTACTCAGAGTAATATATGCCTTAAGACTATGAAATGTGGGGGTGGGGTGATGCAGGAGAAGTAACTCTATATTACAAGTGTGTCATAATATAATGTGTTCGTTACATTGCCTGCCATCTAGTGATGGAAAAGCTAAAGAAACATTTAATTAAAAATGGGTGATTAACAGAAATCTGGGCTACCAGAGAGATGTAGTTGTTGGAATAGGATGGTTTTGAAGTCTAGTTCCTTTCTTCAGTGTTTGTTTTTGGTAATAAAACTTTTTAAACTCCAAAATCTAGCTTCCATTAAAGGCTAACACTCAAATATCACTTTAAAATTATTAGCTTGAACTCAGATAAACCATAGGCTGTCCTGACTTAGTGTGGTTAAGAACATGTGGAGCACAATAGAAAAAAGTGGAATAGTTTAAACTGTTTATATCTAAGGGTGTTTTTGAGAGGGAGTTTAATATGGTAGACAAAAGTTAAAACTTGGATATTAAAATATAAGACAGAGATTAGCTGTTCATAATTATCCATTTCTGAGTTTGAGAAATAGCAGCTTGCATTTTTAGCATGCATCCTTGGGGACTGTGAATGAAGTAATACGATAGGAAGTAAAACATGGGAAAGAACTAAAGCAAATGTTTAAAGAAGAGCTGAGTAATCACACTCAATTCTAATTCCATTGCTGATATCTATGGCACAGGATAGTTTATGCAATAAATTATTCTATCCAGTCTGTCTGTCTAATTTATATGCCTACTATAACCATAATATTTGAGGGCCAGTGGAGAAACATAGATTAATAAAATAAAAATAGGTTGTAAAAATACAGGGCTTGATTATAGCTCCTTAAGGCTGAGTCATGCTGGGGAGAGGGTGTTAGCTCTGGAAGTACTCCGTCTTTGGTTACATCTACAGTGCATCTGGGAGAGAGATGACTGTTGGGCATGTGGATGCCTCCAAGGTAGTTTTAGTCTAGTAATCTTAGGCTCCCCATACATGGAACCAGCATTTCAGATAGGCTTGTGCCTGTGCATGTGCTTAGACAGCCTTGGTATCACTGCTTTTAGTATGCAGGCTAACTAGAATTAAACTAACTCAGACATGTGTTGATATGTGTTGCAATCAATCCACCTATTACAGTGGAGACATCTGCTTTTAAAGGAATAGCAGATAAAATGCTGCTCCACTGAAAGCAATGAGTGATTTCCCTGACTGCTACTTCCAGAGTGTTTTTATAAGCTTACACCGGAAAAAAGGCTGTCTTATTTTCATATAAGCATGTCCACAAGACGATTTATTTCAGCATAACCTTGGCAATATAAGTATCACAGTAAACTTCCTTGAATAAAGAAGCCCTTAATTGGGTCAGGATTTCACCTTACTGCTCTAGTTATGTGCAGAAGTGGAAACAATGGGACATTTGCTTCTTAACATAACTCTAATGAACACCTATATTTTTAGCAGCTCATTAATCAAAGTCCTTTTTCCAGTTTAATTCAAATAAAGTAGATAGGAGTAGGGGAGGTATAGAATTCTTAGGTATGCATTTTTAACTTCACATTGCTTATGGGGTAGATTTAGTCTGAGGGATGGAAAATATTGACCTTTAATTAGAACACAATTAAAACTTTTTAAGTCTTAATAATAGATGGTGATGTGAAATGACAGGAACTATTTTGCTGATATGAGTTGGGGATGACTTTATTATTTGTGGTCTGGACTGGTGAAGCTATGAATGAGTTGTTACAGTTGGACTAGACAAGTCATGTCCTCATGCCGTGTTTCTTTACATCCTCCAGCGCATACCACATGCTATATAAATCCAATTGTTTTCTGTAACCCCACACCCCAAATCCTTCCCCTCAAATCTATTTGAGAAATGTTTTACAACTCTAAAATTTATTACCAGTAAAACATAGAGCACTTTAATGAGTAAAGTAGTTTGCCTGTAGACTGTTGCACTTTTATATTCTTTTCTCTTTCTTTTTATTTTCTTTCTCCAGCAGTGATTTGGTTGAACTTACCTTCTACCAGTATTTGTTCTAGGCAGGGACTTTCAACCTCTTTGCATCATTATACCACCTGGTGACTGGATGTGGAGCAATGTATCCGCAACCACCAAATGAGGGGAGTGGGGGTGGCACATGGCCAGACAACCAAGCACAGGGGGAGGAGGGGCGTGGTGTGCAGCTGGATGCCAAGCAGCATCAGCCGCCACCTGAAAGCTTCCTCTGCATCCAACCAGGCAGGTGGTACCTGTGTGGCAGTGCGGGATGGTGCATGGTGGCACTCCATCCCCGCCTGCCCGCATGTACCCCCTAGGGCTTTCTCAGGTACCCCCAGGAGTATACAAACCCCTGGTTGACAACCCCTCTTCTAGGGAAAATGTCATAGCTTGGTTCAAAAGAAGAGGAATGCATGCCCTTTGTATCTGGTTGTTTTTAATCTGGGCAGCTGCCTCATTGAGCTCATTTGAGCCCAGTTCTCTCCTGCCCATGGTAGGGGACTGGACTTGATCTTACAGGTCTCTTCTGTTCTTCCGTTCTGGTCAGTGTTCTATAAATCTTTTCCCAGGATTAAAAAATAAAGGAAATTTTTGTCTGAATATTTTGTCTTTGGATGTGTTTTAGATCAGTGTTTCTCAACCTTTTAAGTAGCAAGTGCTCCCTAACTTCTGAAAATAGTAATAAGAACCCCAACCCTCAATTTTCCAGGGGATTTTATGTTTACAGACTAATGTGTGCTAACTACGAAACTATATGTTGGGAGAAGGGCTGTGAATATAAGGCTGTGATATGACAGATGTCTGATCTGGTGTGGATAGGGTTGTCACTTTTTATACCAGGGGTGCACAGCTCAAGTATGTACTTGGGTTACAGATGATGTAGGCCAAAGCTAGAAGGGCTGAACCCAATAACACCAAATTACTACAGGGAAATTTGAAGCGCCGTGCAATATGTGGCACACCGAATTTTTTGCCATGGTTTTGAGAGGAAAAGAGGGTGAGAGAGGAAAAGACGGTGAGAGGGTGTTGAGGTACCTGTGTACCCCCTGCATGTGTCTCATGTACCCCCAGGGGTACGTGTACCACGGGTTGAGAAACTATGGTTTAGATGCATAGACACTAACAGTTTTTTTTCCGTGTGTGATTCAAGTAACTTTTGGTACTCTCTGGTAACTGTTATGGGCAGTAAAGATCAGGACCATTTTCTTAAATCAGTAGCAACCTCTTCTTGGTACTCTCTAAAGTACTGCTTATTCAGTTGCTTCCTAATGGGTATTTATAGACATGCCCTAGGAGATGGTGCTTTAATTAGCGAGCTGCACTAACTAAAAGTGCCCAAGTGTCACATGTATCAGCACCTTGGAGCAGGCTCTCTGCATGTCTATAGGAGCCCAGTGTGATCCCTGACTTCACAGAGAGTTAAACCAATCACCTCTTGAGCTCGATGAGTTTTTCCTTACTCAGGTTTGCTAACCTTAGTTTTCGGAGACTCCAAACTGGTTATGCTAATTCGCTGTCTTGAAATATTAATTCATCAATGCCAAAATGCCTAGCTTTAACCAATGAGCCCTCCATATGTGAAGAGTTGCACAATAGACATTGCAACTTCCTAGTGTGAAATGAACAGATATATTTATTTTTCCTATATATAACTGGTAGCAATAGATATTTATTTTTTAAAACTTCTCTTACTTATTTGACAGCAGTTGTTGTTTTGATAGTCCATTTGAATGCACTGTTTTAAAATACATTTAATAGCTTTGGGACTTTATGTGCAGTATTGGTTAAAGATGTTTTTATTAATGACAGTGTAGTATTGTTTTCTGATTTTTTTTTTCCTTTATTTTTTTTTTTCCAGGCCATATTTAATCTAAAGAGATTTCTGTTGGAATATAGAATGTTCTATTCATTTTGCAGACATATCTTTATTCTGTGCTTTTAACAGAAAATGATTGCATCTTCTGGTCCCAATTAAATTGTAAAACTTGGATCCATTTCCTTCTCTCTCCTGCCCCCCTGTCCCTCCTCCCCCGAGTCTGGCTCCTTCACAGGTCCCAGGATGTTAATATCTGTAGGTTTGGTCCATTTTCTTTTAGAAAGAGAACAGCGCAAGATTCTAATGCTAAACCTTGTCCCAAAGTCTATGTTGCTCATTCTGGAGTTTTGGTTTAGACCTATCTTTACTTAGAAGTATATAGAGCCTTATCTTCATTTGATAAACATCAGAAAATAAAACAAGGGCTCAATTTAAAGCACATCAAATAAAAGAGAAAAGCCTTCCATTGATTTCATTGAGTTCTGAATAAACTGTAAATAAGCAAACCATCTGCTACCTATCATTGTATGGTAATAGACACATTCCTTTATATAATAATGGATATATTATATTATATAACTATCTAATAAGGAAGCGATATCGGAGAAAGAGAGAACCTGCAATTTAAAGTGTTGTATTAGTGTATTTCAGTTTGTATCTTTGCATACTGAAAATTTATCATCATTTGCTGTTACTGACATGTTTATCAAAGCATTTGTTAAAACATGATGGAATTTAGAAGAATGTTGTCAGTGAAGCCATATTTGTAACACCTCATTTGTGTTTCATTGTTTGTAGATATTCATTAAATTGCAGAGTGACATTTTGAGAAAATTGATTTGGAAGGAAAGTGTGAATATTTTTTGAAAAGAGAAACTCTTTCTTAGTGGAAATTCCAATTGACAATTTTCAGTTTTAAAGAGACTTATTGAGTGATTTGATTAGATTCTGCTGTAAATTACCCTAGACTCTATCCTAGAGCCTAAATTATCCTGTTAGCTTTTGAATTTTCCTTTTTTGTAGTAGTAGAGGAACAAAGTTAATGTGATTCAGGAGTCAAGTGTCAGAAATTAAGATATAAATGTTAAAACAATTATATCTGTTGATAAAATGGATACATCTTTTAATGTACAATTTTATTATTGTGATTAAATGTAATTGTGAATAATTTAAAAATAACAAATCGCCATGTAGGATATAAGGAGAAGGAAAAAAATCTTGTTAAAGAGATCTGAGGTTCATTTTTAAAATTGGAAAATAATCTGTAAAATATATTGGCCAGGCCCTTCTAGTGGTGCATGTTGTTGGGTGCGTTTGTTGTAAATGCAATAGCCATCCCACATCTTGGCAGATGAAAGGAGATGTCAGAGTCATTCAGTCAGTGGTGCTTGGCAATGGTGTTGGAGAAGAGCCCAGTGCATGAGCAGCAAGCCTTCCCAGAGTGGCTACACATCCACTCATCAGATGGAGGTTGAGGCACACTCTGCTTCCTGGCTCTCCCATGGGCCTCAGTCTGGGTGGCTCTCTGTGGTAACTGCACCAGCCTTGACCCAGGTTCTCCAGACTGAGCAGTTGTGGGTAGGGTTCTCCCAGTTGTCAGTGGGAATGCTGAATTCTTGAGACTTTGCTTGACCTCGTTACTGTATTGGAGCTTTTGCCTTTCTCTGTATCACAGGTGGTTCTTGAGTTGGCCATAGAGTGTAGCCATTGGCAGACTGTCTTGAGGCATGAGTACAATGTGTCCCAGCCAGCAAAGCCTGTGAGCATCCATCATAGTTTGCATAGACTGTATGCCAGTCCTCTCAAAGATGACAACTGTTTTCTTCATACTGCTTGCCATGTCAAACTTGGTGCATACATCAGAGGACTTGTTTATCATGATTTGCAGTTCATCAGGTGAGTTGGAGATGAATGCAGCATCATCTGAGAAGAGCAGATCCAGAATAATTAGCTGGGTGACGTGCCTTTTACTATGAAATCATCTCATGTTGAATAAGCTGCTGTTTATCTTCAATTCAGTTATTATGCCAGACTAATTGTTTGAAAAACTGTGCCTGAGAAGGATAGAGAAGAAGGTGCCAAAGCTGGTAGGTGCTAAAATGCAGGTTTGCTTCATGCCAGTATCAATGCTAAACTAAGATGATGTTTCATTTTCATACTGCTTGGTTGCCTTTGTTCTGTCATAGAACTCCTTGATTAGGGACAGCACATTTTGTGGACAGCCAGTTTTTGACAGGATCTTGTAGATGCCATTCCTGCCAACAGTGTTGAAGGCCATTTGTAAATCAATGAACAGAGAGGTGCCTTGTGTTCCCATTTTTTTTCTTGTAATAAATGCAGTGTGAAGGACATGTCAGTCATGGAGCATCCAGCTCTGAACCCACACTGACTCTCAGGGTATACTCACTCAGCAAGGTCTTGGAGTCTTTGCAGCAGGACCCTTGCAAGCACCTTGGTGACCACAGTGAGCAGAGATATCCCTTGGTAGTTTTTGCAGTCTGTTCTGTTGCCTTTATTTTTGTATAGGGTAATTACCTTTGCATCTTTCAAATCCTGGGGTATCTGGCTTCCTTCCCAGCAAGTGCAGAGAGATGTGTGGGTGTCACTCGCAAGTTTTCTACCCCTGCCTTTAAGAGCTCCAAAGGGATCTGGTCATTGCTTGCTGCTTTCCCAAGCCTTGATAGCTTTCATTACATCTTCAGGAGTTGGTATTTGGTCCGTTATTGGAAACTGGGAAATGGCACGTAAGGCAGTATCGCATATAATATCAGGTATCCAGGTTGTAGCCCTATTAGTCTAGAGTAGAGGTAAAAGGAATCAGAACTCATGGAAGAGGTAATGTCTTTTATTGGACCAACTAGATATTTGCAGACAAATTATTTTATTTATTTGCAAGCTTTTGGGTGCACTCACCCTTCATCAGCCATAGAGGAGAGTAGAGATGGTAAACGTTCTCTTAGGTAGATAATAGCATTCTCTGAGTAGAGTTCTTTGTAATGCTCGGTACATCCATCAAGATGTTCTTGCCAGTCAGTCAGAATGGGATCACATTTTGCTTTCTGGTTTGCAGTCTTTTTACAAGTTGTAACAAGTGCCTCCTTTGATTCTGTCGTAGGTACCACAAATATCCATTCTTTCAAAGCAGATTTGAATCTTTTTGCACAGGTCTTGCCAGTACTTCTGGGCACATTCCCTGGTAGCTTTCTGGACCATAGCCTTAGGCTCTTTGAACTTGAGATTTATGGACTTAGTTTGTTGTTGAAGTAGTTAGGTGAGCTTGCTTTTTCTTTTCTATGAGTGGGAGTGGCAGATGCTCAGATGCTACAAACCAGTCAGGTTGGGTATCTATACACTTACATTAAGGCTGCTCTGATGCACTGTAGTTACAGTGCATCCGAGCAGACTTGAATAATTGAGTCTGCTTGAGCATGGTCATTGTTGGAGCTTTAGTTCAAGCTCTCCTGCTGCCATTTTTCAGCCTGGGGATGCTGATGCACGTGATGCTCTGAGTGCTTCATTAGAACAGAAAGTGCCCCCCCGGCCCTGGTTTTTTTGTTTTTGTTTTTTTTTTTGTTTTTGTTTTTTTGTTCCAAAGAGATCCTTGGCAGTAGCTAGTGTCTTGTTCTTGAAATTTTCCCACAAGGTGTCAGAATCAGGAATCAAATTGATCATTTTTAGAAACACACTTAAGCGTGCATTGAAACTTTGCACAATGTCGCTGTCCTTCATGGTAGTGATGCTGAGACAAGGTTTGCCTTTTGGCATTGCATGATGGATCTTTTAGGGTGCAACTGGAGCTTGATCCTGGTAAGGGCTTGGTCAGTGTCACAATGAGTGCTATGCATTGATCGAGCATGCAGTATATTGCAAATGATTCTGTGATGAATCAGGATGAGGTCAAGCTGATGCCAGTGTCCTGAACAGGGGTGCTTACATGTGATGTTGCTGCGGCTGCTGCCAGCAAAATAGGTGTTTGAGACTGTTGGCTCACAAGAGGCACAAAGTTCAAGGACATCTTGGCTGTTTTTGTTGAGGTTACCTGTGCTGTGTTGGCCAATGATGTGTTTCCAGTCCTTACCCACACGGGCATTAAAATCACCAAGAAAAGTGAGTCTATTCCTTGCATGGACATTCTTGA
>JAGPOW010000261.1:142383627-142406283 GCA_030014935.1 Caiman crocodilus
GAAATGAAACAGGCCAGCTTGCTTTGAAATGAAATGAAACAAAACACTGTTCTGTCAAAATGGCAAAACAGACATTGAAATGAAATGATGGTGTTTCACACAGCCACAGTGATTAACAACATGGATTCACCAGGGCAAGCAGGCCTGACCAACCTGACTGCCTGCTATGATGAGGTGTTTGGCTTTGTGGATATGGAGAGACCAGTGGATGTGGCATATCTTGATTTTAGCAAAGCTTTTTAAAGAATTTTCCACAGCATTTTTGCAGGCAAGCTAAGGAAGTATGAGCTAGATGAACGGACTATATGGTGGATAGAAAAATGGCTCGATCATCAGGTTCAGAGAGTAGTAATCAATGGATCAATGCCTAGTTGGCAGCCGGGATCAAGTGGAGTGCCCCAGGGGTTGGTCCTGGGTCTATTTTTGTTCAGTGTCTTCATCAACAACCTGCAAGATGGCATAAAGTGTACTCTCAGCAGGTTTTCAGATGACACCAAGCTGCGGGGAGTAGCAAATACACTGGAGGGTAGGACTAGGGTTCAGAGTGGCCTAGGCAAATTGGAGGATTGGGCCAAAAGGACTCTCATGAGGAGAAATGCAAAGTCCTGCACTTAGGACCAGTGTACCAGTACAGGCTGGGGACTAGCTGGTTGGGCAGCAGCTTTGCAGAAAAGGACCTGGGGTTTATAGTGAACAATAAGCTGAATATGAGGTAGCAGTGTCCTGTTTTGCCAAAAAGGCTAACAGCATGCTGGTCTGCATTGTTAGGTGTGTTGGTAGTAGATCAAGGAAAGTGATTATTCCCCTTTGTTCAGCACTGGTGAGGCCACATTTGGAGTACTGTGTCTGGTTTTGGGCCCTCCACTACAGGAAAGGATGTGGAAAATTTGAGAGAGTCCAGCAGGGAGCAACAAAAATGGTGAGGGGGTTGGGGGACATGATTTATTGAAGAAAGACTGAGGGGAATTGGGCCTATTTAGTTGAGAGAAGAGAAGCTGAGAGGGGATTTAAGAGCAGCCTTCAACTACTTGATGTGGGGTTCAGAATAGGATGGAGCCCGACTGTTCTCAGCAGTGGCAGATGACAGAACAAGGAGCAATGGTCTCAAGTTGGGAAGTTAAGGTTAGATGTTAGGAAGAATTTCCTCACTAGGAGGGTAGTAAAACATTGGTACAGGTTACCCAGAGAGGTGGTGGAAGCTCCATCCTTGGAGGTTTTCAAAACCCAGCTAGAGAGAGCTTTGGCTGGGATGATGAAGTTGGAGATGGCCTGCTTTGAGCAGGGGGTTGAACTAGATGACCTCCTGAGGTCCCTTCCAACCCTAATTTACTATGATTCTATGACAAAAGAGTAAGACAGAAAAGGGTAAAAATATCTGAACTGTAAGTCAAACTGTGTTAAAATGAAATATTTTTCAAAGTGCGTAAACATAAGGGGAGTAAACGGGAGATATTAATTTCAAGTATAATTGGTTTAAAATAAAACAAGTTAAAGCAATTCCAAGTGTTAGATTCGCTCTTGAGTCTCCTTGACAGTTTTATACATTTATACCTGCATTTTCCTATTTTTAAGCATGTTTTCTTTTTTCACCACTGTATTGTGTAAATGACCTACACAAATCTGGAGAAATTTCCAGAACACTACTTCTCTAAGGGCTTAACATTGCTTCATTTTATTCATGAGTATAGTCCCATTGAAATCAAAAGAACTACTCAGGCTGAACTTTAAGTACAACTACTTTACAAAATTGGGACATCACATGTGCACGCACGCACGGTAAACAATCAAGCCATAAAAAAAACTGCTGGCACATGCAAAAAGGAAGGTGGGAAAAATACTGATTTCATTTTCCGTCTCTCTCACTTCTAGCAATAGGTATTATTTTGAAAAAATGGGTGAAAAGGGTCAGGCTTTTGCTGTTTAAATTGGAAATATCCCTTTAAGAAAAAACTACTCTTTCCACTTTTTCCCTATATAAGCACCTCATGGCAAAAATTTGAAAGGTTTAAATTAATATTTATTAATTCTTTAAAAATTGTTTGGTACTTTACATGTCTAATTTTTTGTTAACATTAAACCTGCATGATGAAGTATGACAACCTTACAGGCATATAGTAACATTTAACAATACTATGTGAAAGTCCTGGGATCAGCAAAGGACTTCATGTATACATTCTGAGCAAGAAGTTACATATATCACAAAAATACTGATCTTGGTTTTTCAGGGTATGAACTAATAGCATACCAGCAACAGCAGGGCATGGCCAACCTGCAGCCCGAGTGCAACAAGTGGCATGGGTAGCCTCTGTGTGTGCCATACAGGAGATAGTGGTGGGGGCAGGCAGCACAGTGACAGGTAGGACAGGAAGTAGGGATGCACCGATAAAGATTTTTTGGGCTGATACCAATTTGCTGATTATTAATGCACCATACGGGCTGATACCAATCAGATTGCCGATATGTAGCCTGGCAACTTGGAGAGCAGTATCGAGCTGGTAAGTCTGTTTGGGGATGGCGGAGGAAGGAAGGGCCTGGGGGCAGGGTGCAGATTGAGGCCCCTGCAGTGAGGGAGGGAGTGAAGCTGGGGCAGAGGCAGAGGCAGGTGCAGGCATCCACCCAGGATGGGATGAGTTGCAGTATGGAGCTCTGAGTGGCTCATTCGGGGAAATGGGGGTGGGGGGCTCCTCTTGGTGCTGTGCACGCCCTGGGGGAGGCATGGGGGACCTGCACCCCCCAGGTCTGTTCAGGGTGAGGGCTGGCTGTTGCTATGGGCTGGGGCCAGTGGCAGCGCTGGGCTCTTCCCAGTCAGGGGGGGAGGGGTTAGGGCAGGGGTGTGCTCAGGGCTGGTGGTGGTAGTGCTGGGAGAGGAGCCACCCCAAGATTCACCATAGCTCCCCCTAGCCTGCCCCTCCCAAAACTGCCACCACCCATCCCCCCAACCCATCCCAAGTACAGCCCTAGCTCAGTCCTCTCACTGGGAACAGCACAGAGCAGCCCTGGCCTATGCCTAGTTTTACTACAGAGTTTGTGTCACTATTTTATTCTTTGCATTCTTTTCTTCTTGCTTCTTTTTAAGGACTGCAGCTACAATATGAGTAGCTTGACACGTTTTATAAAGTGTTTTCCTCTTCTATAGATCTTTTGCAAAGTGTCCAACTTCACGAGGTCATTAAGAAGCAAGTTCAGCCCATGGGATGCACATCTTATTGCAGTAATATGTGGATATTTATCCATTATGATCTCCCATGCTGCTTTCATGTTACTTGCATTGTCAGTCAGCGAAGCAAATACTTCACCATTCCCAAATCTTCCGTAGGACTTCACGTATTTTACTACTGATATACTCTGCAGTATGCCTGTTTTCTCCTGTTTCAATGCTTCTATAAAAAACAAGAACAAAAAACAAAACAAAAAAATCCAAAAACTGATTGAGGTGATATTATCACAAAGTTTATGATTCCTTCTCCCCACACATTTGACCATCCATCTCTAAGTTCTGCAAGACACAGTACTTTGTTGGTTTTTCCTTGCACAGATTGCATTACATGTTCATATTGTGACTCTAAAAGAGGCTTGCTCAAAGAATATCTGCTGAGCAAATGGTATGATGGTCTTAGTGATTTGACAGCTTCCAGCCAGTATTCGTTTTCAGTTTTTGACAGTGGTGTCCCAGAAAAATATATTGCTTTTTTTTTTCAGGTGTCATGTTGTCTACAAATGAAGCTATTGAAAGTCTTTTGTATACAGTTGGTTGCAATATTTGGTTACTTGAGGATGTTGATTGGGAAACTCTTTGTGATGCTGATGTTATAGAAGATACAGTAGTAGGAGGACTTCTGGATTGAGAACACTGGGAACAGCTACTTGCACTTTCAACAATATGATCTACCTCCTCCTCATTTATACCCATGAAGGATTTGTTTTAATGTCTGCAGAACACTTGCATATAAGGATGTGTTTAGTCAGCCTAGCAGCATTTGGAAATACGTATTTCATTTGACAGTATTTGCAAATCACATTTTTTTTCCTCAGAATAATTTGCAATGTGGAAATGTTTCCATGTGCTACAAGTTGGTTGCACCATTTTGCTGATGGAGAAAACAGAAAAATGTGATTTAGTGGCTAGCTTCCTGGGTGGAGTCGAGGCCTCCTCAGAGTTAACTGTGAACAATTTTGTTGCCCTTCAGGCCTCACCTCACAGCTGAGGTTGGATGATTTGTCACAAAACTTCAGATTTAGTAGTAATTTAATTATGAATTACATAGGTTATGAAAATATACTAATGCAGCTAAAATATAGCTAAATATACTGAAGTCAGAGAAATCTGAACTCTTACCTTTCAATAAGGAAGTATACTTTCTTTCAGCTCCTTTGTGCTGCTTCTGTACTTCTGTGGATCTCAAGGTCACAGGTCCAGGAGGCGGCAGGTTCCTTCCAACTCCTTTAGATTTGCTCTTTCTCCTTTCCTGAGGCTTTTGAGTAAGCAGAGCAATACGCTCCTTGTTTCTAATCTCTACAGGAATGAATGGATGGTGCTACTGCTAGTTTCTACTTCCAGTCCTTGGAGTCTTAGTCAGGAGGACAGGAGCAGATCCACCAACCTCTGGATCTAAGTCAACAACAGAGAAAGTCCACAAGCAAAGAAGGCACTGAATCCTTCTTCCTTCTCTTGTGAAAATGGCAGTGCCCCCTGGGGGCAGAAATGCATCTTGCTCTTGCATATGAGAGTTCTACTGTACTCCTTGTCCTTGGTGTACAGGAATTGTAATGATCTGATACTGTAGGTAGTCTTACATAAAAGTCTTTCTATTACATAGTCATTAGAAAAAAACTGGGGGGAGGAAAGGGTAGCAGTATATGAACACATTGTCTTAAACATTTCATTCATCATTCTAAGAGGTTTTTCAATTTTTACAAATATTTTCAATTTTTCCAGTTTTTCAGAAAGCCCCCCCAAAAATGTCCTTGGAGAAAAAATGAAAAACCCAGAATTAATTTGTGGCACTCTTGCCAAAAAAGTTGACCCCAAATCTGTTAGAATACCCTCTGTCTGGACCAGATGATCCACAGAGAAACATTAAGGAGAGGTGTATGTGAATTGCTATACTGATGGTGATTTTTATAAGGTAGTTGCCTTGCATTAATTATACCAAACTACAGTTTGAAGCACTGTACACCACATTTTGAAAGCTTTCCCTGATTCTTAAATCAGGAAGTTTTAAAAAATGTGTTCTGAAAAAATTGGAATCAAAGGCTTTATTTGCTTTCATAAGAAAAACAGAATCAAGGTTGGGCCCTAAGGGAATACTCATTACTACTAAATTATTCACATGTACATATACAACCTCTTCCTACCTGCTCCATTTTGATGCTATGAAAAATTAAGTTTCAACACCGTATCGCACATGATAGTGACAAACACATCTTTATTTTTAGAGCTGTGCACAACATGGCAATTACACTTCATAGAGGGGATGTGCAATATTTTCTTTGATATCAGCCTGCATGGGTTTGCAACTACTGAGCTTTGCATTGAGTTTCTGGTTCTAATTTAAACAAGTTTCTTTTTGAAAGGAGGCCTTCCTTATTTCACTTTTCTTTCAGTTTTGTGCCTGCAGAACTTGTTCAAGTGTTTTGTTTCTTCAGTTCATTTGGGGACACAAATCTGAATCTTACTTTTCTTGCAAAAAGTAATTAGTCATTACACAAGCAGTTTTGCTTCACTTTTGTTTTGGTCACAAATCTTGTGAATTCAATTTTTTCCCCCTTTCAAAAGATGGGTTGAAAGCATATGTGAAAGTCGTATAATAGAGGTAAATTCCTTGTAACCCTGGACTGTACTCCTTCTATGAGGGTGAACAGTGAAGCAGTGTTTTGCCCCCATTCGCATACACTCCTTTGCCATGTCCATGAAGATTAGTTTCCTCCATCTTTGTTAGATTTGTTATTGACTTGAAACTAAAACAGGATAAGATCATTATTGTTACTATTGATATATAGGGATTTATTTAAAGCATGCAGAGGGGAAGTAAAAATCACGTACCGCTCAGGGTGCCTGGCACCAACTTCACAGTCTTTTTGTGGTGAGTTCCCCACCTGCCATTGCTGATTGGCTGAAGTAGCCCTTCCCCTTGCTGCTTATTGGGAGAGAGGGTTTCCCTTCATGCAACTCCATCCCTTGTAGCTGATGGGTTGAGAGGGCTGGGGGCGCACACAGGGTAGTCCTCTCAGCCAATCAGTGGCAGAGGGAGGAGTGGGCAGTTGCCATCTTAGCTGCTCTTGTTTGTGCTGGCAGCTTCCTTCCCATCCCTAATGGGCTGTGAGGCTGGCCACTGGGGATCCAGCATTTTATTTTTAGTAAGTCTTTTTCTTACTAAAGGCTTACTAAAAGCCTGCACAAACTCTCAGGGAATGCCAGTATTCATAGTGATCATGGAAAATGCCTTTTTTCACTGTTTCCACTAAAATCACATCATGAATTGAGTAGATCTCTATACAAAGCTGATGTGAAGTTTCTGGGACTGCTGTCATAATGTGGTATGTTGAGGATTTATTATTTTTGTTAGAAGATAAACCAATTCATTTGAATAAATGCTCTACTTACAGGGAAAAGCATAAAATTTTTTTGATCTCGTGCTTTTGTCAAATATCATTATATAGAGTAAATTCCACTTTCATCATTATGATATTTTGAATTGAGTCTTAATTAAGGCACTCGATTCAAAATATTATGTACCTGATTTGCTGCTTATAGCCTAAATATTGAATTTTATATTATCTTTTTCAGTTATGTTTCTCTTGCGTCAGTGGTATAAGGAAACCATCTGCAAGATGAAACAATGTTGTTGAGATCTAAAGGCAAAACTGTAGCAGTTGTCATCCAGAGAACATAATTCTAGGGTCAAATCTTCAGCTAGTGCAAGCTAGCTTTACTGTGGACTTCAAATGAGGATCTGTGCCATTTTTCAGGAATATTAAGTTGGAATTTTTGTTATAAATGTTAATTGTTTTACTATTAAATTATATCAGTGAAACTAATCTTCAATCTATAGAGTTGTAACTCGGTTATTCTTGTTAAACATGTGCATTGACAACTAATTTAGCAATTTTGTTTAATTTCTAATGGCTAATCTTGGGTTAAGGATTAAACTTTTATTCACTTATTAGTTACATAAGAAGACTTATTTGGCAGATGAACACCGCACTACTGCACGGTAGCAACAAACTTCTGCACAGTATCTTGTTGCTACTGTTCAGTAGGGTTGAAAACAAGCTGTGCACCACCATGATTGTTCAGTACCAGTAGGTACTGCACAGTCATGGGCATGGGTAGACATGTCCAGTGTGTTGCCAAAAAAAAAAAAAAGTATTGATGAATTTTTAGGATTTGAGCAAGGTGGAAGCGACTTGCACTTAAGCTCCTAAATCCACTTTAGGGGCCCAACAGATAGAATAGGATCTGGCTCCAAGTCTCTTTGCACATAGTGAACGGTGATTTTAAGAACACGGTCAAAGACCAAAGATTTTAAATGATTGTAGTAAGAATGTCAATTGCTGATGTTACTATTTAGACAGGAAATTAGCTGGAGGTGCTACAAGAGTGTCTTTTCAGCTGGCTTGACAGTTTTCTGATCTTCCACTCTTCGGAATATGCTGTTGGATGTTTATTGAAACTTAAATTTTTTTTCGAAAACACCATCTGGATGCTGTGACATTCTTTCATACACAACAATTATCACTATAAAATTAATTTGAAACATGCCACATTGAAAATAGGATCAAGTTAGGTAACAGAGCTAGTCAGCCTTTTGTGCAAACAGCTATGTCTGAAGTTTAGCATTTAAATGTTGAAGACAACGTTACAACTGACTACTTAAATTGGAAGGTCCTTGGGTCTGAGACCGTTCAATCTGTTTGCACAGCACCTTGCCTCTGTGACATGGGGCCTTTCCATGAGTGGCTGTGAACCCCCTGGAGTTCCTTTAGCCCTAATTTTCAGCCACCTGCCATGCCTTGATATTTGTTACTTTTATGAGGCAAGCTGCCCCAGGGCTTCCTAAATTGCTCTCTGAAATGAGCACCAGATGCATGTGGTTAATTGCATGGCTGTATTCCATCCCTACACCATGCTCCATGCCTTGCAGATGGCATTCTCATTGATGTTCTCTTCCTCTTAGCTCGTTTTCTGGGGTTTTTGGACTCTCGCTGGTCCCACACTTTCAGCCTCTCAATCTGGGCTTTGGACCCCAACCTGGGTCCCTAGGAACCTCCTCCTCCTCCTCTTAGTTCCTCCCCAGACCTCCAGACTGCTTCTTGATGTACTCTCCAAGCTGGTCTTCTGGAGCTGCAGTCATCCTGCTGTGGTAGTATTCCCTCAGCAGGCTCCAAAATGTTACTGGTGGCTTCACTTAGGTCTGGGCTTATATTTTACTGAGCGCAGCCTTCCTGCAGGGTCAGATGACTCGATGATAAATCCTGGCCTCACCTGCAGGTTGCCCCAGCACTAGCTTGCCTGCTTCTTAAAGTGGAACATCAAGTCTCCTGCCACAGCCTGGTCCTTGACTGAGTTATGACAGTAGTACCAATATATAATAGCAATATCATCTGTCTCCTTTCTTCTACTCCTGGGCAGCACCATACCTAGACTCCTGGTGGCCCCCGTCGCCAAAGATCGGGCCCCCTATCTTCACCAAAGATCTTTAGTATCAGGCGCTCCTTTACCAAAGATAATGATGATAATGCTAATAATAATAAAAATTACCATTTTTGGGCCCCCCCCAGGTGGACCATGGTTTGCCCATGCCTGTGTCCAGCCCTGCTTCTGGGCTTTCCTGCTCAGCATAGCCTATGTGAAAAAAGAGGGACAAATATATACCAGTGAGCCATACTTATCCCCTGTTATAAAGCCTTTGGTTTACTCATAAGGTCTTTCTGGTTTGCTTGTTTAGCTGAGCTTCTTATGTAGCTAATTTTTTTTTTCTAGTGTATCTGTATATTTTCATAGGATTATTATGCTCCATTTCTAGCTTGACCACTTTTTTGAATGCTTGATATGCTTTGGATCAGATTAATTTTTTGTGGGGACCACCATAATTTTAAAGTGATTGGCTATGTTAGTCTGTAGTTGGTTGGAAGGTAGGGTGGGGTAACGCCTTAGAAACTGGTTCATCGAGGCATGAGCTTTCATATGCAACAAATGATTTTGTCAGATGGTATGTTCCAAATTTGACAAACTTGTTGCCCATAAAATCTCATACCTTTCTGAACCAAGTAATCTCTAAAATGCTACCCTGCCCTACTTTCTGCTTAAAGATTTGAACTGATTATAAAGAGTGTGTGTGCTATATTGCGGAGGTGGAGGGGAAGTCTGCATGAATGAATGTCTTGGAAAAAAATCACAATGGTGTCAGGATTTGACTTCACTGATGTATGTGTTTTCATGTGAGTGCAAAGCAGTTTATGCTGCAGGCATGGTAGAAGGGTTGTAGAAGGAGATTAGGTGCAGGGCTAAGAAAAGTCATTTAAGTAAAAGCATAGATAAACAAGCTTCCTGCTTTGAAGTCATATAGCGCATGAATGTTACGGGCTTAAAGCAAATATCCATATTCAGAACATAATGTATATCTAATATATACTTATTTATAAAAGTAACGGTCTGCTTACTTTGAAGATTTTTAGAAACTACCTGACAAACTTTATTACTGATCTTTTAGTTGTCCTTGTTTTCCCTTAGGCAAGAAATGGATTTTTCTTTCAGTGTCACAACTTAGAGTTCAGTTGTTCTAATTCAGACAAGAATTGGATTCCCCCTGGTTTTGTGATGTCACTGGATTTTTACAGCTGGGATACACTAGAGGGAAAATGCATGAGAACTCTCAGTGGCCTTTTCTCCACTCTCTGTGGGCTGAGGCCCTCATTTGACTTTTGGTTGCCCTCCCATTTCTTCTTGGTACCTGGTTACCTAGTCCCTAGTCTATGTGGGTTATTATGTGTTTAGGAACATGGGACAGAACAGACATTTGAAATGTGGTACAAATGAATACAAACAATACAAGCATGGAAAGCAGACCTTACACAATACCTGTCAATGTAACATTTCACATTAGGCCCAGGATTTTGCTGTCACAGATAGATAGTCTGCTCACAGAGTCCTGTTCATAAATATACTCAGCTCTACCTTAAGTACATAGATTGTTTGTCCCACCCTACCTTTTGGGAGGCTCTTCTGGAGTCTTACTGTTCTGATGGTTAAGGAACCTTCTTCCAATTTCCAAAATAAACTTAGTCATGGCCAGTTTATACTCATTTGTTACTGTGCTAACATTTTTCTTTAGCTTTTACATAGTTCATGGCAGCAGTCACATTCCCTTCTCAGCCTAGATTTTTTTCTACATTAAAGAACCTAAATTGTGATAGTGTTCTCTCATAAGAGAGACCAGCAGAGACTTCCTTTGCCTGAAGAAGGGTGATTGCGCCAGAAAGCTTGCAAACAACCTTTTTTCCAATTACTCAGTTGGTCTAATAGAAGATCTCACATCTACCCAAAGAACCTTGCCTGCTCTCATAAGACAGGCTTTCTATCCCCCTGTTGATCCTAGCTGCCCATCTCTGTTCCTGCCTCAATTTGACTTGATCTTTCCTGGGTAGGCATTACCAGAGTTGTACACAGAACTCCAGATTAATTCTTGCTGTTGCCTTATTATACAATGGTTTTCATATTTTCCTCTCTCTAATAATTCATTTGATATGTGCTAGGATTACATTTTTCTGTTTCATGGCTGTATCACACTGATGGCCAATTGTTTGTCTACATTGTGATGTCAGTGTACCCTGGCTGAGGGGGCCTCAAGCATGCCCCACCCACTTGCCCACACCACACTGAAGCCTTTTGGAGACTGAGGTCTTGAAAACAGTCATGGAGAGCAGTAAGCTATTTAAATTTTGCTTCTGACTTGGATGTGGTAATTTCTATTTCCATTTCCATATCCTCAATCCTGCAAATTTTAAACTCCATGTTCAACACCATTGTCTTTACTAGAAGCAGGACAAGTTATTCACCCTGTTTATATCCACATCTATTCTTTACCTTGCCTGACTTTGTAGCAGCCCCTCTTATTTCCTTGTTCTCTTTCTGCTTCTAAAGCTAAAGAAAGTGTTACTCTTTATTTCAGTTTTCTTTGCAGATGTAACTCAGCTTGAATTTGGCATTCCTCACTTTGCTGAAATTGCTTTTGCCAGTTACTCTAAAATGATGCTAGTCAAGACTGAGTGCACCTGCTTTTTGTCTGATTGTGGGAGATAAGCAGTTGCAGCCTTGGCTAATACTTGAAAGGGAGAGCACTTAGGAAACTTGAATGCCATAAAGCAGGGGCAGGCAAAGTCTGGCCCATGGGCCAGATCCAGTCAGCAGTGGACTCTGTTTCCCAGCAACCCCTGCCCATGTGGCTGGGGCTGGTTTCTGTGGAGATCACAGAACCAGCTGGGCTGTGATAGTGTGGGGCCAGGGTTTCTGTGGAGTCCAGCCCCAGCAGTGCTGGTAGGTAGCAGTGGCGCCAACCTCTTCTTGGTGGTTGGGGGGGCGAGGAGTGGCTGTGCTGCAGGTGGGAGTGGGGTGGGCTCAGCTGGTGCCACCTGCAGCAGAAGCAGCACCCCTGGGAGGGGTGACTGCAGTGGCCAATGGGAAATTTTGGGGTGACTATAGTCCCCCAAACCCCCCTCCAGCACCACTCCTGTTGGTAGGGCATGCAGCAGGGTACAGAGCTGCTATGGAGCCTGGCTGGGATCTTGCGGAGGTGACAGTGTGGTTCAGAGCCAGGGTAGAGCTGTAATTTGCAGCCTGCATGTCCCAGGTAGGGGCATCCAGACAGTGGATCCTGGCTCTGCCCTAGTTCCAGACCATTTTGTCACTGCTGCAAGGAACTGAGGCAGAGCTGCAATCTGCTGCCTGCATGTCCCTGTTGAGGACATGTGGCCTGCAGATCCTGGCTCTGCCCTGGCTCTGAACCACACTGTCACTGCTGCAAAATCTTAGCTGTGATCTGGAGCAACTCTGCACCCTGCCACATGCCCTGCCAGCACTGCTGAGGCCAGTCTCTATGGAAACCCCAGCCTTGTGCTATCACAGGATGGGTACTGTTGGGGTCTCCATGGAAATCAGCCCCAGCCATGAAGGCAGGGGCCATTGGGAAATTTGAGTCTGGCTATTGTCTGGATCTTCTGTTTTGTCTACCGCTGCCATAAGGTAAGGGGTCATGATTGAATGCTTGGTGAATGTTAGATCTCTGAAATGAATTCAGTAAAAAAAAAAAAAAAAAAAAAATTCTTTTAGCTCCACTGTCACTTATGAGCTATGAGGCTGGACCCTTGCTGTTACCAAAGGGGAGGGAAGAAGGAGGAGCCTATACACCCCCTTAAAAGAAATGCACCTAAAAGGTAGGACAAGGATGAGCATGACCAGAGATGCAAGTAAGATGATGACTGTGGATGACATTGTATATCCAATTGGTCACCTAGATGACATTTTGTTTCCTTTGGTTGTCTCAGTTGCAGACAGGTCAGTGGCAACTTAAACAACCAAATGGAAATAGAATATCACCCTGTAAGCATATTACAGGTGATGCTTCTTATGCTTTCATGTATTATGTATTCATGATTATGAGGACTGCGTGGCTAAACAATTTGGGAGAAAAATCACAATGTTGTTTAAGCATTTTCAGCTCGGGAATTAAATGTTTTCTTTCACTTGGCATAATATGAAGCCTCCACAGTTAAAGATGTCCAAGGAATGACCATTTAAAAATCCATTATTGTGCCATGTCGGTGGGAGGTGTGATTGGGGGGGGAAATGGATTTGATGTTCTTACCTAAAATTTTTCATTTCAAGATGTCTAGACAAAATCATGAAGCGTTTTCACCTGTCAGGCTGGCTGCTTTCATTCTTTCCTCCTTGCTTGACTTCTTCCTCTTCTACCTCACTCACTCTTTTTCTGCTAACTCTGACCCTTTACTTTTTTCTTTCAGAAGCACAAAGACAGTGGTTGACTTGGGCAGAGAGGAGAGAGAGAAGATTAAGTGTTTACAAATGTAATGGCTTTATATATCATAAAAACGTAACAACACAGAACCAAAATCATATTTAACAGATACTGAAGCTACATACCAACACATTATTATGGTGCTGTATATTTAATTGCATTATCAGCATCAGTGTATTTAGAAATCAAATTGCAGGAAAAAGTCAGAATTATGATTTAGATTAGTTCTTTACACACATTTTCTTTAGTGTATTAAGAAGCTTTAAAGTTGTTTAATGTGAGTTCTTCACTTGGCTGCTGTCTGTATAATGAAACATTAGACTAGCTTGAGTAGGTTGAAATAAAAATTGTGCATGCAGATTTTTGGCACAGCCCTAAACAAAGAACATTAGTTCAAGGAAGGATCAGTGAGTACAGAGCAGTACTGGTGATGGAGTTGCCAGGTTACTTAATGATTACTTTTATTGGTAGTATTTTTAACAAATCCTGTTTAGTTTATCTGTCTAAGGCAGTGGTGCCCGATCTCTTTGTGTTGCAGGCCAGATGGTTAATGCCAGGGCTGTCCGTGGGCTGAAAACAGCTTGCAGGGCAGCTGTGGTGGAAACACTGTCTGTCTGCATATGGTGGCCCTGCCCCTATGTGGCACTGTGGTGTATGGGGGTGAGGGGAAGAAGCCTGGGTCTGAGCTGGCCATGCAGTAACAGCCTGAGAGGCAGGCATGTGCGAAGCGGGCTCTATTGGACTTGGATTCGGCCCAAAGTGGGAACAGTGATTCAATTCATTAATTCGGCTTACCATCCCTGATTCATTTCAGCTGAATCTGAAGATTTGATACTGATTCGGAGAATCAGTGATTTGGGCATAGACGCAGCTTTAAATGTTTGTTCTATATACCTTGAGGTACCAGGTGTAGCTCGTGAATGCTGTGATGCTGGGGTGCATGGAGCATCCCACGGGAGTGTGGTGTGGGGGGGCCCTTCATGTGCTCAACAGCAAACCCAGAAGTGGACTGGAATTACTCTGGCTTGGCAGTCAGCAGCAGGGGGACCCCAGATGCCCCCCCAAACCCAGGAGGCACCAGTCGCTGAGCCAGGAGGGTGCAGGGAGACCCCCAGTGCGCTCCCTGGTGGACTCGGAAATGGACCAGAAGTCCTTCTGGTCCACTTCTGGGTCTGCTGCCAAGTGCGCTGGGGAGCCCCCCATGTGTCTGTGGTATATTCCCTGTGCCCCAGCATCACAGCGTTCACAGCCACCTGCTACCTAGAGGTGTATAGAAAAAACATTTAAACCTGTACCTATGACTGAATCTCCAAGTCTTTCTGAATCTCTCTGAATCAATTCAATTTGGAGAAATTAAAGGGTCCTCTGATTCGATTTGGATTTGGAGATTCAGCCGCTGAATCGGGCTGAATCTCCTCCGAGTTGAATCGGGGACCGAAGCTTTATACAGCTGTACTGGGAGGGGCTGGATTCAGCTATGTGGGGCTTGGTAATTTGGCAGCTGTGGATGGATGGCCATATTAATTGCCACTGCTCCCCTGCTGCGAAATTTACTGACCTGTGGGGACCCCTGTGGGCTGGATGCCATGGCTCTGTGGGCTGGATTTAACACAGTGATTTGAGTTTCCCTGATCTAAGAGAACCTCTGAAATTAAATGAAGTTTTACATGAATAAATCTAGCAGGATCTTGCTCCTAAAGTCCTGCTCAATATAGGATACGGAAATGTAGGATATTTGGCTTATTGGTATTCATGCAGTTCTTTTGCACTGTCATTTCCCTTCTTCCCTTTCTCTTCCTCTGGTAATATGTCAATTCTTGAATGAATGAAATTTTTTTTAATATTACATATTTGTTTGGAAAACTACTGCCCACAGCTGCAAGTTCTTTATGCAGAAAGATAGTACTTCCTGACGTCATCTTGAAATGCATTAATATTTCATGTCTGTACACCTTGTCCTGTTGCACAACTGTGACTGACCTGTGATTGAAAGTTAGAAGATTTGAAAGTGTCCGTTAGTTTTCTACAAAACCCCTCCCCCTGGCCTTCCCCTGTAGCTGAGTGGAGGAATACATTGGAGTACAGCTTCAGCTTCTCCTGTACTTCAAAGTATTTGGGTAAGCCTCAGCACCCTCCATCTTTTCCAATATCATGGCAAGTTTTGTTTTGTTTTGTTTGATTCTAGTTCATTGATTAGGATTGCTCAGAAAATTTTGTGGGATTTCAGCCAGGGTGTTGTTATATATGCTATGCCCATGAATAGACCTGTACTGATAGACTGATGGAGCTCTTCTTTCATCATGTTCTTTCCTACTCGACACCTTCCTAGAGGGGCTCTGAAGTGCTTGGAAGGGGTGGAAGAGGCTCCTGGGTAAAAGAGGTAAAAGAAGGAAAAATAAAGTCTGAGGCTGGAATCTCAAATTCTTCACTCCTGTATGGTTGTAATACAGTGTACTCTGTGTGGGCACAATGGGAAGCTGGCAGAGAAAACAGGTGGATGGATATTATTAGAACGTAGGGGTGCAGTTAGATGGGTTTCAAGGGCAAGCAGCAGTTTTGGTGGCAGAGAGATTGTGGCTGTGAATGGTGTGTAGTAGAGGTGTTGCTGGAACAAAGTGGGGGGGGCTGGGGGGAAGGCCTAAATATGTTAAAATCGCGTGTCTTGCTCTCTGCGTAACTATATTATTAGATAATTAACATAAAAATAACTAGAACTTGTTGTATTTGTGTAAGGAGGACAAAAAGAAGCCCAGTGCTTTCATTTTAGTAGTATATGGTGGAATTCTTCTGAAACATAAAGCAGCATCCACCAGCAAGAAAAAGGGGCTTTAGGTTGTTTGGAAGAGTTGTAGAGAAATGTCAAAGAAAAGTAATAACACTGCATATGAACATGTACTGTTTTCTTGCTGCAGATCATTTCATGAGCCAAAAGTGTAATATTTCACAAGATTTCTTTGGATTAGCCATTTTCTATCAGTAGGAGTTCCACTGTAGTGAAATACCTGTGATGCCAAGTCCTCCTTTGGGTAAGAGGTACATGATCCAGCCCACTGAACTTTCAAAAATAAACATGTCTACAGTAAAAAAAATTAATTTTGGATAAATTAATTTGATTTCCTTTGAAATGTGGGCACTTACTTTTTACTAGCTTTCTGTGAGAAGTGGGAGGGGAAAAGTATTGTCTAAGAAAGCAAGGAAATAAAATGGTGAACTATCTGACTGGAGTATTCTGTAGTATGACCTGTGGATTCTTTCTGTTGTTGGTTTGGTGTCTTTTTAAACATTCTCCTGCTTTTTTCTCTGTCCTTTGACAAACTCATTTTGTTTGCTTTGCTCGGCAGAAACTTTGAGTTATCTGACCCATTTTCATATATGTGAATTTTTAATAGTCACAATTAATGGTGTTTGTGTGCTCCGTTTAAATGTTTACAGCATTTTATCCCCAGATTTTCAGCATTTCAGTGTTGGGTGAGGTTTAGATATTGCTCTGAAAAGTTGTCAAATCTCCTGAGGATCTTTGGAGACAAATTATGCACTTTCCACAAATAATATTGCATTTTCTTGCATATAACATTCTGTGGGATAAAACATGCACCTTGGTTTTGAAAGGCAGAATGAAGACAGAAAGATCTTTCTTTGTAGTAATTAATTGAGTTGCAGCAGCCAGGGAGCCAAGACTGCTCATTGCTCTGCTCCCTGCGAGTTGCACACAGATTTTATGTTTGTTTGCACCTGGTAAAATGGAAACTGCTGTTACCATATTTCTCAGATATAATGGTGTAACATGGAGTTCATGTTGGTGCTAACTCTATAGGTTTTCCTTCATAGATAACCATGCAGTTCTTTTAGGTTCCATAAAATGGAGCTTTTGAATTGAGGCTCCCTTTTTCCCTCATAATGAAGAAGAAAAGAAAAAAGTGGGAAGGTACCTGTAACAGGGACAACTGAGGGTGGAAGACAGGTGTGCTCTGGAAGTGAAAGGGAAAAGGAGGACAGGCTAAGAAAGACATGACTTGGAGCAGAGAAATAGGCCAAGGAGCATGGGACTAGAGCCAGGAGAGCCAACAATGGAATAGACATTGTAAGGTGTGGTGTATCTGTCAATGAGAGGTAGGGTCCACATCCACAAGGAGCTTCCTCAGCTCACCAGTTGGTGGATGTGCTTCATCCTGAAGAGCAACCCCCCTCAACAGCCTGGCCACTGATGAAGCAAGTTGTAGGGTAGGTGCACTAGGTGGGGGCATTGGAGAGAGGGAGAGAGGGGCTGGCTGCAAAAGGGTCCCAAATACTTTGGCTCAATTCAATTCAAGGGGGTGCTGGTCCCCATTCATAGGCATTCAGGGTGCCTATACATGAGCATGGAGGCTGCTTCAATGCGCTGCTACAACTCGATTAAGCGAGTCTGCTGGAACATGGGAATTACCACACTCCAGCAACCTCTCGCATCTCATGTAGCAGTGTCCCTGCACTTCAGAGTGGCAGCAGGGGCACTTGAACCAAAGCCTATCAAATGAGCTTTAGCTCAAGTGCCCCCACCACCATTTTGAAGGATGGAGATGCTGATACGTGAGAGGCTGTAGAGCATTATTTAGAGCGACTCCCAGAGCTGCTCTAATTAAAGTGCCCGCCACCCCTGCAGCATGTGAAAAAGTGCCCTCATACTGTAATGGGTCAGGCTATCTTAGTGCCGTCAGCCCTAAAATATAGGGATTACATTTTGAAAGATGATGAAAGCTACTGAAACATTTCAGATCATTGCTGCTCTTTTCTCGTAGTTGGGGCTACAAATGTTTTCTCACTTCTGCCACAAAGTGAATTCATTGAAGAGAAATAGAGACAAAGAAAATGAGAGAGGTTTAGAATATGGTAGATTTATTACTCATGTCTTTCTCTGTGAGCAGTGAACAAAGCATAAATGAAATTAACAAATGCACATGGGTTGGAGAGTGGTAGCTTAAGGCACATATCCTCATCCATTAATTTATTGATCATAACCTTGGCAAAAGTTTCTGAAAGTGGATTCTGAAAGGAAAGTGTCTAAGTCCATATTTAGGCATCTAATTTTGTAGCCTAATTGTAAAAGGTTCTAGGGAAAATCTACTCCTGTTGATGTCAGTAGTAGCGGCCAAAAACAGTCTCTTTAGAAAAATCAGGCATTCTACTTAGGTGCTGAAAAAGTGGAGTTAAGTGCCTAATTTTGGGGAATCTTTCCTGAAAATATTGGCTTAGTCAATTGGTTTATTTGGGTGAAAGACAACCCCCCCCCAATGTTGAATGGAAGAGACTGGAAGAAAATACTACTATATTAAAACTCAGTGGTTTGTTGTTGGCAGTAAGAATTTCATATATTTCCCAGTAATTTAATTTCACCCACATGTAAAGAATTTGTGGTTGCTATTGCTTCTCTTGGGATAAGTTTGAGATATCCCAGTCTATTTGAGGAAGCTGAAATTTATTTTTGTATTCATCATGAATAGTGTTTTCCCAAATGGTAAGCATTACTTTATATAAAAAAAAAAAAATATGGAAGAGACACCCAGATACTGAGGCTTTAATTCTGTATATACTCAACTTTCTTAGGTGTTTTTCCTCTTTAAATGAAGGCCAAATTGATTTCTAAGCCCTTCAAGACCATATAGAAAGTAGAGTATATTTCCATTTCTTTCTTTAGTCTAGGCTAGTTTGGTCATCAGCTAGAAGTAGATTGTATGATTTATCATGACTAATGTTGGCTTTTGTCCAAATAAGCACAGCCAATAAAAAAAAAAGCACGTTATAGAAGGACTAAGAGAAGATTAAGTATCCAGCACATAAGGCCAGGAGTGAATGCACTCTAGAGATTTCAGTTAGCCTGGTTCACTGAGCAAGAGACCTGAAACAAGAAGCTTTATTTAGTTTTCATGTTGGAAAATTTAGCTTAGTTGGTTTGTATGGATTGTGGGAGCCAGAGATCAATCCCCTTAGAGAGTGGACAGGAGACCCAAACTGAAGTGTACCATACATTGAAAATAGTGACCTAGGTCACCATTAACTTTTGTAACAACACACCACACTGAGTTTCTGACCAACCTACATGATACACATGACAATTCAATACAAATCTTTAGATATAAATTTGTATCCGGCTCTTTAAAAGATTAAAGAGGATTGTTAAATATTAGTGGTAACAAGGTACACCTAATATGCATGTTAATGGATTATAACTTTTTATAGGTGCAATTTGTACCTGTCTCTCAGAGGATTAGGAAAGTGGTACAGGAGGAGTGGATCGTTAAGCACTGGTGACCAAGCTTTTCTAATTAGCGCATCTCTTCGAGTGCTAGCTCTCTAATCCACAGAGAGACTATAAGTTATGCCTGTAAAGCTATTACAAATTGTATTTTCCCCCCTCAATTTGAGGGCCTCTTATGCACTGCATAACAGCAACTGAAAGGCAGAGCCTGCAAATTTGTAGTTTACAGTTCTCATGATTAATTGAAGAACATGCATGGTTTATTCATACTTACAAAAGAAGGGATGCTTCCAAAAGAATCTAATTGGTTAAATAAATAACCTTAAGCTTTTACTGCTCAAAGCCTTTTTTATTGAATTATTAATGCTATGTCACCCTACAAATCAGTAGCAGTTAATGACTGATTTGCCTGAGGCTGTTAATATTCTCCAATCAGTTGTAAATTGCTGTGATGACTTATTTTGCTAACTTATAGCTTATATTATCTGCCTACTTTGTAAAATGGTGTTGATTATAACACTGTAGTGAAAAATAGCTGCCAGCTACAATTGGATTTTTGTTGCCTTTATTATCTTTATTTCTTATCCTGGTGAAGGTCTTTGGTTAATTCTATTCATAAGGAAGTTATGAGAAATGTTTTCAGGAGGTGGGAAATTATGTTATGGGAAGTGCTTGGGGTAGTAAGGATTAAAATGCAAATAAGCACCACGAATTAGTTTTTGCTCTGAAGAGGAGGAGGAGGAACTGGAGCGGGATATAATTTTATAGGGAAGAATAACATTTCTATGGCTGTAGCATGCAAAAGAAGCAATGTAGTCTAGAACAGAGCAGTCTTATAAGCAAGCTCTCAAAAAGATGGAATATGGCCTAATGGTTTGAGCAGGGCAGACCATTAGACTTGATCTGTTGTCAGTCAAAGACTTGCTACAAAAAAACAGGCAACCCAACTAGGTATCAGGGCTGTGTGAAATGGCACAGTTCCATTTCGACTTGAGTTTTGAGGTTTCAACGGAACAGCATTTTGTTTCGATTTTCATTTCAATTTGAAACAGCTGTTCCATTTTGCTTCATCAAAACAGTGAGGCTGTTTTGATGTTTTGTCCAATAGCTACAATGGGGAAGCTCGAAACAGCCTCTCTCATCTGGCAGGCAGATTGGGGCTGCGGGCCCCTGATCTGCCTGCCAGATGAGGGAGGGAAACTGGTGCTGCCACCTGGGCCTGGGGAAGGGAACTGAGCCTGATTTACTCAGTTCCCCTCCCCAGCACTAGATCAGGCTGGGCTGAGTTCCCATCCCCTGCGCTAGTTTCCTTTAAAATGCAGGATGGGAGTTGGATTTTTTTTTTTTTTTTTGGTTTATTGGCTATATTGTTCTTTTTATGAAGTTCAGTTGCACAAGACAATTCAAATGAGAAAAAGAATGAGAAAATATTTTTATAGAAAATAGTACTACCTTGGCTTTCAGCCAGCCAGGAGTAGGTGACCTGATAGGTCCTTGTCATCTTCAGCTTCTTTGTGGCTTTTGTGGTTTCACAGTATAACTTCGTCAACAGAAGGGACCTCTGAGGAAAAAAAATAAAACATAGGGGAGGAGATGGAATGAAAACTAATCCATTTTCTGATTTTTTTTTTTTTTTTCCTCGTTAACACTGAAATGTCTTTAATAGATTGTTTTGCTTAGTATCTCTTACAAAAGTGAATTTCTTTATATTACAGAACTGAAAGCAAAGAGCAGAAATGATTGAACAAAGAATCTATAATCTTTACATGTTGTTCAATATCTATACATCCAAAGTCCTATAACTTTTTTTGAATATGAGAGGAAACAAAAATAAGTCAAATGAACGTATTAAAATTATGATTTAGGATTAGAATCTGTGTGAATACCATCATGTTGGTAGTTTTGTTTGTAGGGAAGCTATCTTCAGGCTCTGAAAGTTGCTCTCATAACTACAACTTTCCATCAACCTTTCTATTATGCTGTCAGAATATGCACTGAAGGTTTACCCCAGCTGCTTCAAATCCCTTAAACCCCTTTTTATTTCTTTTATCCAATTTCCTTTTTTTCACTTTCTTTTTCCCATTTCTGTTTTCAAGTTCTCTGCAGTAAAATGCAGCTAAAAGACCATCTTTTGCTGACATAAAATAAATAAATTGTACAATCATTGAATCAATCATAGGGCATGTTTACATGTGCTTTAACGTATGCTTAAACCTAATGCACATGAACTTATTGCGCATTAAGGTGATTTAGGCATGCATCCTCACGAGCATGCCCTAATGCGCATTAACACAGATGGGACTAACTTTCGTCCCAAGTCAGTCCACACAAGTCAATGGACACACACTGCATTAATGCACATTAGCCCATCTACATTTGTGCATAATTTTGATATCTGCTTTATCATATTTAGGCTTGAATAACCTTAAATCACCATTTTAAAAGGTGCATTAAGGGCACGCTCATACAGATATGTGCCCTTAATGTGCCTTAAATCCGGCTAGTGCATTAAATGCACACATGTAGACATACCCACAGGACTGGAAGGGACCTCAGGGATTATCTAGTTTAATCCCATGCATAGATGGAAGATTGAAACTCATATCATACAAGTGACTACCAATTTCTCCTTGAAAACCTCAAAGGAGGGAAATTCTGAACCTTTCCTACATGGAACAATATAGTCAGTACTGTGGCCCTCTTTTCCTGAGATCATGTTTATCTCTTCTGCATGTAGAATTTCCACTGAGATCATCAGGGAAAGTTATGGGTAAAAAAACCTCAGGTTAGAACAGAACCTACTTAGTGTATCCAGTTAGAGCTGGATCAGATAAAGATAGTGATTTAAAGTATTGGGACAATCACATGGGCACTACTTCTGCATTAGTGTCTGGGGGGAAAAACACACTTTTTGAGAAGCTGTGTGATATTATACTGAACAACAACCAAATAACACCAGTAGCTGTTTAAAAATATATATTCAAGATTCATTATATCCTTCTCCACTTTTCTGGTAAGTAGCAAGAGATGGTTAATTTTTAGAGCTAACAAGAATGAAATAATTAGTGTGAAGAGTTGTTTGTAGCAACAGTACCAATGAAAGTTGAAACTGCATGGTCAATTTAAGACAGATTTTGCTGTCAGTAAGATCCCTGTTCAATCTCCTAGCTGTCCATTAGCTTGTGTATGAGAACAAGTAGATATCTACTTTTATAATATATGACCCTACGGAGTTGAAAAAGCATTCTGTATCCTAGTGACACGGACACATTAGTCAAACTGCTAGCCAGTCATATATAGCTATTACTATATATACATTTTTTGTTCTTTTTCAAGGTGCCTGCTTCTCAGTACTAACTGCAAGATGCATTAGATTTTTTTTTTTTTTTT
>JAGPOW010000261.1:142470092-142519416 GCA_030014935.1 Caiman crocodilus
GCTGCTGCTGCTGCTAATGCATCCTCTGTCCATCCTGGCTCTTGCTCTTAAAAGAGCAGCAGCAGAAGCTTGATACCCACGTGTTGTCTGTTGCTGTATGAACAACTCTTGCTGCTGGGGTGTGGACTCCACAGGGGTGGGGGGCATTTTGGTGCTCCTTGTGAGTTGGCAGTTAGGGCTGGTGTCCCACTCACGCACCCCTAGTTATGCTATTATATGGTACTACGGGGAGGCCTAGTGACAGGAGGGTTATATTGTTTTAAGTTTGGTTAACTTTAGATATATTCTTGAGGGGAGAGAGAAAATACAGAAATAAGAGTACTGTTATGTGAGTTTATTTACTTATGAGCAAAGAATATGGAAATCTTGCTTACAAAAGACTTGGCACAGGACCATGCTTGATGAGAGCTTATCCCTTAATTGTAAAGGGTTTAAAGACTTGTAATTTTTGAAATCTGCTTAGATCTCTGCCATTTGGTTAGGGCATTGTTTTTACAGGTGGCAGGTTAACAGTTAATTGACATGGAGCAACAATGATGGGAGATCTGCAAGCAAGATTCTGTTACAAGTTTCCAACTTTATTAGTGGCAATGTTCCTAAAAACAGCAACCCATTCAAATGATCACAAGCAGAGCGTCTCTTTGAGCAGCAGTACAGAGCTAACTTTAATGACAGATTATTTCTTTGCGGCTGGTACCAATGAGTTGCAGATATTAGCAAGTTGTCAGAAATATGTCACTACAGATTTAGGAATTACTTTCTGACTGCATTTCTCTGACAACTGATGGGTATCTGCCACTGATGGCTCCTAGATTTGATATCTCTGCAATAATGAGAGGCAATATAAAAAAAAAAAAATCAAAGAACTTTGTAATTGCTTTGTTAATCAAGGTCGGATCCTTCCCATTACAGGAAGACAGATTAGAAATGCCTAGTCTGCTGCATATGAAACAGCTGGATCTCAGTGATGAGGTAGCATAGATTTTTTTAAATAAAAGCTCCATAGCCTCCAGCCTCATCTTAATGTTTAATGAGCTGGTCTTTGTGCTATTGCTCTGATCAGATAGGAGGCAAGTTATATAAATTGTTCCTATAAAGCTATATTAAATATGGAATTTATCTCCAAAATGATTGTTACAAAGTGGCACAGTTTTCATTTGTGCACTCATCAGAAACTCAGTAATATTCATTGCAGTAAAAAGTCTCTTATTGTATTTCTTTTGTAAAGACTTGAAATGAGTGGTGCTATTTATCTAGCTATATAAGGTGTTACTTGAGAGAAAGAGACCATTAAAAACTTGTTGCTTTTCTCTGAAGAAATGAAATGTCAGTCTTGAAAGCTTTGCTCAACATTCCAAGATATTTGAGTAGCAGATCAGAGTGCTTTCATCCAGGTTTGTTGCCTGTCACTTGGCATGAAAGGGATCATCTTCAGTGGGAGCTGTGGTTGATCAGCTCTTCTGAAAATCACCCTGTCTTTAATGAGGTGCCAAAATATGGAACATCACCTGGCAGGGTCTTTGGTTGCATTCACAGGCAAACATTTATCATCCACTTTAGCTCCTCTCTTGCATTGTAGCCACAAAAGTTCCAACGATATGAAATTGGAAACACTGTAAGGAGTGTCACAAGTAAAACATGGCCAATACTCTATCCCTGTAGTGGCAGAGAAGTTAAAATATGCTTACATGGTCCTGGAAAGAGAAACATGCCTCACAGTCCAGGAGAGAGCAAAAACCCTACAAGATCTTGCCAACCTGACCAGGGAAGGATGAGGGAATTTCCTTTGTGATTCCAAATCTGGAGACTGGAAGAGAAGACTATTAGTGGAAGTGCAAGAAACTTAGCAGCTTTCCTCCTAGAAAGATAAAAATATGAATTTAGGGCCAGACTGTATTTCACTTTTTGGTATATATGTGGATTTAGTGCCTAAATGTGACTTTTTTTCCATTCTGTTAAAAAAACAAAAAAACAAAACCTACTTTTTAACATGGCACTATCAGTTACTTAAGATTTGAGTTACAAAAAATCAGTGAAAAGGAGGAGGACCCTCCCAGTTGTTACATTAACAGTTTTTCAGACTTGACAACGGTGCGGTAGAATCACACTTAGGCACCTAAATCCACTTAGATGTCTAATAGGTGCAATAAAATCTGTCCCTTAGTGTAGTAATTTTAAAGAAAGAATGTTTAAAAGTAGTATCATGGCTAATGCTAACTTTTTTTTATTCTTCATATAAATTTAGTAGTTGTCAATATGAACAATCCTGCTGCAGATGCTTAGGCTAACTTCCCTTCTTTTGTTAGCCATTTGACAGAAAATAAGTATTAGTTCCTTGCCTTAAAATTCAGGTTTTAGATGGTCATGGCTATCCTTTTCCTACTTAAATGTACGTATTAATGAGAAATAGGCCCCTTCTACACGTGCAGGTAAAGGTGCAATTGGATGTAATGTGTGATTCACACAGTCATCCTTCCTGTCGTGCCACATATGCATGAAAGTTAGGGGATTGTTAAAATAACATTATTTCCAAATGTGCTGTAATTATCTTAATGAGATGCTGCATACATCTTGGTTTTATGGGTAGACAGGTTAGTTTCCTAATGAGTTGGTCTTGAGCAGAGGTGGCACCAGTCCTCCTGTAGACACTACCAGACTTAAAGGCAGCACAACCCTGTTGGAGATCTTTAGTTCTGGAACATGCTTGCCTCCTTGATTGCCAGAACTGAGGCTCATAAATCTTCCTGATACATTACAAAGCCCATTTTTCTTTATTCTGTAAGGCGTCTCAGGAAGGCCTGGATTGAGATGAGTATTTTTATGGACAATCCTCTGCTTATGTTGTGCCCTGCTTTTTAGCTTATGGGCTAGATACCCCGAACACGGAAGGCCTATAGTTGTGTTTTCAAAAAATTTAAAGCTATAAATAGTGTGCATAACAAGGAGTTATCAAACCAACTACCAGGCAGCTAGATGTGAAGGGAAGTGCCTGGCAGACTACCCAATTTTACTTCTCAGTGGTAAATCATAGAATTGGGAAGGACCTCAAGGGTCATTTAAAACAGTTCCCTGGACAGGATTTGCTTTTTTTTGAAACCATCCAAACCGATAGATGCCTGCTGAGTCTCTTCTTGAAAACCTCAATTGAAGGATATTCTATAATTTTATTTGGCAACTTCCATTGTCCTACTGTTGTCACAGGTAGGAAGTTTTTTCCTGTGGTTTGATCTAAATCTGCTGTGCTGTAGTTTAAAACCACTGTCTTGTGTTCTGTCCTTGTGGCTAAGGACAACATTTTTCTCTTCTTTATGGCAGTATTTCAAATATTTGAAAACTGCTATCACATTCCCCTTGAATCATCTTTCTGCCAAACTAAACATAGCTAATTTATTTCATCTCTCAACCATCTCCAGTTTTTCTACACCCTTCTTATAATGCACAATGTAAAGCTGGACACAGTACTCCAGTGGAGACCTAACTAGCAACAGGTACTATCCCCTCTTATGTCTTGCATGCAGTGTTTTTGTTAATGCAACTCACACTTGCATTTGCTTTTCTTGCAACAACATCATACGCATGTTGTGTTTGTGAAGAGGCTAGCACTAGAGTGTCTGTACTAACAGTATATGACTTGTAGGGAAGTTTAAAAAGAAAGGGGTAGATCAAAAACCTATTGCAAATTCAGCCAGAAGTTTGGGCTATCAGCCTTTATAAACTGGTATAGATATTAACAGTTATTGTGCCTGGATGCAATGCCCTGGAGGACATCCTGCAGCTCCTCATGGGTTGCCTATTTAAACTAGGAGTAGTGTAGAGGTGTCCAACACCAGTGCTAATTAGCTTGTCCCTTATGCTATGTATGCATGGCTGTTTTTACTGATAAACTGTGGCAATGCAAGCAGCAGCTGTGTGTTAAAGTAACTGTGTTTTAGTAAAAAACAAAAAAACCCCAAACCCCCAATATATTTTATAATTCAGAGGTGAATTAAAATTCAATCAATGTTATATATAAGTGAACTGGAATCATTTATAACTGGATTATTTAATTTTGACTACATGGCTTTGGTGCCCTGAGGGAATCGTCTCAAGAGGAATCCTTTAGGACCTGCCAATACTGTTATTTTACCTTGAATGCTCAGCTGCTTACATTTTAACTTTTTTTCCTTAGCAATAGCCATCTTTGTTGGCTCAACTAAAATAAAAGTAGCTTGAATAAGCCATCCTTTCTTCCTAAAAGCTTCTAAGAGATGCAATGAATATTGTTTTTGTGCAAATAATGGTTTTATCTAATAGACCTCATTTATTTTTACAGTTCCCTTTGGCAAACCGAACCTAAACAAATGACTGAGGAAAAAAGCACAATAACAAATCCCTCTGAACATAGAAATAAAACAAGGTCACTGGAGTTGAACCAATATTGAAATATATAAAATAGTTTAAACATATTCTTTTTTTATTTCTCTTTTTGTACAAGAGGTCATTTTATATAGCTCTAAAATATAACTTGTCATAGCTCTTACATGAAGAAAATCTATGGATAGAAAATCTATACATATGTTCTCTTTATAATGCAGTGGCATTCAGCAGTGCAGTGATAGACTATCCACTATCCATTATCGAGCTATTTCTATTATCAAGCTGTTATTGAAGAGTTGACTTGACCATGACGTCTCTTTGGCCTGAGGCTTGGTTTAAGACACTTATCAGTGACGGAGAAGCCAGAGAAACAGGACCAGTGAAAAGCCCATCAAATGGGGAAGTCTGAGTAGGAGGTTGAGGAAGGAGTTCACTGGGGAGTTTGCCCACACTCTTTCTTTTTTTCTTGTCCTTCCTTCACCGTGAGCTTGCTGAGTGGAAGCAGGTAAAGGAAGAAGAGGGAATTTTTCAGGCAGTAGCATCAGAAGGCAGAGGAGGAGCTAACAGGAAAATCAACAAGACAGCTGGAAAACATTGTAATGCCAAAGCCCCTGCTGCAGCCAGCTTTTTCTCTGCCTGAATTTGTGGGCTGTGTTCAGGCATAGTCATTGACAGCCAAGGCTTCCACTCAGGTTCTGGTCTGGCTTTGCAGGGACTGGAGCTGGCATGTCCATGGCAGGGACAGCCAGGTGAGGGAGTGCTTGTGATGAGAGTGGATAAGCTCAGAAGCAATCATGAGCGTGAGGCCTTCATCAACTTGATACAGAGACCTCCAGTGTTTATGAAAGAGGGACACCTAGGGAGGGCATAGGAAGACCCCAAAGGCATGGGTACTCTGGAAGGCATAAGTTGGCAGCATGTCATCTCTGGCAACAGCTAGCACTTCTCTTTTGAATCCACAGCTGTCCAGCTGGAGGACAGATGTGAACTCCTGGCAGTAGATGAGAAGGAGCCCACTGCAGTGGTATGAGAGGCTAAGCCTTGCTGTCTTGGGGAAGGGGGGAAGAATTGAGACCACTGCTGCCAAAAGGAAGTGATGGATAGAGTCATAGAATTGAGAGGGACCTACAAGATCATCAAGTCCATTCATGAGCAGAAAAATATTGGCTTCTTTGATTATTTGGTGGTGTTCTATGAAGATAGACTACTGGGAAGTGAAGGGGTCCACCTGAAAAAGAGGGATGAGCTTACATATAAGCTTGATAACATAGTGAGGAGGGTTTTGAACTACATTCACTGAGGGATAGAGAAAAAAACCCAGGGTAAGTAAAGATCCAGGGGACCAGGATAAAAACTCAATAATGGAAGCGTTAGTAATGTTCTCAGAGGGTGCATCTACACAAGATGCTTACTGCAGAACTGCCTAATTAATTCCACAGTAAACACCTCAGCATCTATACACATGGCCCTGTTAGGCTCTAGTAAACTCTTAAACTACACAGCAGGTTAATGCTTAAAAGACTTTGCAGCAGGTCAGTACTTAGATTTACAGCAACGCACGTGTAGATACTGATGTGGCTGGCTGGGACACAAGGGTGTTTCAGTGCCAAGGCTACCCCTTCACAACACATTGAGCTGGGCAGCAGCAGTCCCTGGCTGATAGGCTGGCCCCTGGGGCCCCCTGCCAGCTGGGACTGCTCTGACCCAGCTCAACATGCTTTGGTCCCAGACTTGCATTCAAACAGTGTGCCTGGGAGCAACAAACTCCAGTGCAATAAGCACTGGCGTTTATTGCTTTGCATTAATTGCATGTGTAGATGTGGGCAAGGAGAAGATAGGGCAAAAAGTTAGATACCTGAAGTGTTTGTATCGTAATTCAAGAAGCACAGGAAAAAAATGGGAAGAATTGGAAGCCCTAGTACACAGTAGTGCACAAGGGTAGCTACCAGATGATGAGCATTGTTGGTAGCAAAAATAGGAAAGGAGGCAAAGAGCCCAGAGTAGTGGAAGAACATGTTAGAGATTACTTAGAAAAGCTAGATGCTTTCTAGTCAGCAGGGCTGGATAGGATGCACCCCAGGGTAGTGAAGGAATTGGCTGGGGTAATTTCAGAGCCATTGACTATCTTTTTTGAGAACTCATGGAGGCTGAGAGAGGTTTTAGATGATTGAAAAAAGGCAACTATATCTGCCTGACCTCAATACTTGGAAAGGTTGTGGAGCAGGTCCTCAAGGAATCTATTGTGAAGCACCTAGTGGAGAGCAAGATGATCAGGCACAACCAGAACAGCTTTACCAAGAGGAAGTCATGTCTGAGCAACTCTATTTCCTCCTAAGATATGGTGATGTATTCCTTGGATGAGGGGAGAGCAATGGAGTGAATGTGATGTACGTTGACCTTAGCAAGGCTTTTGACATTGTCTCTCTAATCATTCTCATTAACAAGCTATGAAAATACAGACTACATGGCAGTACTGTAAGGTGAATAACTGTTTGGATCATCTTCAATGAGACACCATCAATGGCTTTATTTCTAGTTGGAAGGAGGTAATCAAGTGGGATTCCCAGGGATCCAGCCTATGTCTAGCATTGTTTAACATAGATTCATAGATGTCGGAAGGGACCTCAATAGATCATCGAGTCCGACCCCCTGCATAGGAAGGAAAGAGTGCTGGGTCTAGATGACCCCAGCTAGATGCCTATCTAATCTCCTCTTGAAGACTCCCATGGTAGGGGAGAGCACCACCTCCCTTGGGAGCCCATTCCAGACTTTGGCTACTCCTAACCATGAAGTTCTTCCTAATGTCTAGTCTAACTCTGCTCTCCAGGTTATCTACATCCCTCTTGAAGTGCAGCACCCAAAATTGCATGCAGTACTCCAACTGCAGTTTGACCAGTGCCCAATAGAGGGGAAGTATCACCTCCTTGAATCTGTTTGTCATGCATCTGTTGATGCACGATACAGTGCCATTAGCTTTTCTGATGACTTCGTCACACTGACGACTCATGTACATCTTGGAGTCCACTAGGACTCCAAGATCCCTTTCCGCTTCCATGCCACCAAGCCCGTCATTTCCTAGGCAGTAGGTATGCTGGACATTTTTCCTCCCTAGGTGCAGCACTTTGCATTTCTCCTCGTTGAATTGCATTCTGTTGTTTTCTGTCCATTTGTCCAACCTGTCCAGGTCTCCTTGTAGTTGTTCCCTGCCCTCAACATGTTCAGTGCTGATTTGGATGATGGAATTGAATCATGCTTAGCAAATTCATGGATGAGTGGAGTTCCAGATACTCTGGAGAGCAGAGATAAGATTCAGGATGTCCTAGGTAGACTGGAGAAATGGTTCTCAATCAGTCAGATGAGATATAACAAGTGCAAAGTCCTGCACTTGGGATGGAATATGTGCATATACAAATATAGACTAGGACTAAGACCAAGGCCTCAAACTGCAGTAGAGGAAATTTAAGTAGGAGATCAAGAACTGTCCTACTGAGAGTAATTAAGCATTGGAAAAAGCTACCTAGAGAAACTGTAGAATCTCCATCCCTGACGGACACTTGGCTGGGATGGTTTAATTGGGGATCATCCTTCTTTGAACAGGTGGCTAGACTAGATGACCTCATGACCCCTTCCAGCCCTTCTGTCCTTTGACTTTGCAGCTCCCTTCACTTTCCTCTGTTACATCCCAAATTCAACATGTCTTCCAGTGATAGCAGCAATACTGATTGGCTTTGTGATTTGCGTCTTTGAGAAGATCACCATTAGGCTCTGGTGCTGTGACATACTCAGGGATTTCTGACAAGGAACTAAGCACTCTCAGCTTCCACCGGAATCAACCAGAGTTGAAGCAAAGCAATAGGCTTCTAATAAATTTAATTTATTTTAAATTGTATGATTGTAATCAGTTAACTTTTGTTTTGCTTTGGCTTTGTTCAAACATTTAAGCTAAGTGCACAGTTTGAAAGGAATGCTATTTGTATCTTTGAATTTAAAAACATCTTTAAAAGAGCATTTGTTTGTTTTTTAGATTTGTTTAAATTATATTGTCTTTCCTTTTATAAAGCATTACTGATGAATTATAGTAAATATATTGTTATAATGTAGTTATATGATGAGAAACATTTGTATTGGGAAGAATGGAATAAAAATGATTCATTTTTAAAAGAATCAGGTTTACACATGTAGGCTCACTAGGGCAAGCTTGCAGTGAAGTGCTGATGAAGGTTAATATCAGTATTGCATAGTAATATGATGTCTAATACATGTGAAAGACAGACCTTAATGATGTCAGTTCTGTTGAGAACACTTGCTTGCCTTTTGAGAAATTATTCCTACAGTGTTCAAGAAACATTCTTGTCCATGCTGTATCTTTTTAATTAACATTTCCCTTCCTTAATTATTTTTTTTTTAAGAATAGCAGAACATGTATTTAAAGTCAGATCTTATTCTTTAATTTTGTTCAAAATCATAAGCCAAACTTTTCTTCATTATAACTAATACATTTTGTCCACCAGTTACATAGGTAAATAAAGCAAGTACCAAACAGGTCAATTGGCTTCCTTCACATTTTGGAATAGATTTTTCCCCCCAGTAACCTTTATGAATGCTGATGAGAGTTTGGTGAGTGTGCATGTCAAGGGGATACTATACTCATATTCATTTTTTAAAATGAATATTATTTATATAGTACAAATAGAAAAGTTTCCAATGTATCTTTGTTTAACTGTTCATACAGGCCAGTGGAATCAGATGTGACATGTCAGTTCTTAATACATATGGACACACATACTTTTGTTTCCAAAAGTTCTCAGCCTCTCTTATGTTTTAAGAGTTGTATGTGGGCAAGTTGGGAATGATAAAAATGTAGCAAAACTGTTCTGACTTTAATAGGGCTGTGCAAAGCTTCTGTCCCTGAATCAATTCGGTGGAGATTCGGCCTGGTTCAGTGACTGAATCTCTGAATTTGAATTGAATCGGAGGACCCTTTAGTCTTCCGAATCGAATTGGAACGCTCCAAATTAAATCGGAAAGATTTGGAGATTCAGACATAGATACATCTTTAAATGTTTTTCTACTTATGTATAGGTAGCAGGGGGTCATGAATGCTGTGATGCTGAGGCTCATTGCGTGTCCCACAGCAGCACAAGGGGGCTCCTCAGTGCGCTGAGCCACTGCATTAGATAGCTAAGTCTTTGGACATTTACTTATGGTAGATCTAATAGAAATGGACTTGATCTTGAATACACTGAGCACATTGAGTGTCTTGCCACCTATAAAATACAAGTGCTTGTTACTGGCCATTTCAATAAATTAATTACTAGCAGAATATGGGGTCTCTCACCAGCTTGCATCTAACCCAGGTTGGTACTAAGTTGAAGTCATTACTGTTTTGGTGATCTCTGTCCAGATTCTATTAGAAAGGTGTTCTTGAAATGTTAGGGTACAGTTGCAACAGGCAACCTTGTCAGGATGCTCTGCAGAGCAGTCAGGGATTAAATGAGCACAGAGACTAGACAGATCTTGCTTGCCTAGGGTTTGAGTGTATGCAACAGGAAGGAAAGATCTCTTTTATCTGATATATTAATGTGGGGTCAGATGCTTTTTACTTTATTGAGCAAAGGAGAAAAAGTGTCAGTGCCTATGTAAGGGTGGGGAAGAGGTAATTCTGTGGTATACCCACCTCCTCAAGGCTTTGGGGTAGGATAGGAGCAAGGTGGTGGTAGTTATGGCTGTAACATGGCATCATATGTCCCCTCAGCTATATCAGGATACCTCTGTGTAAAGTCTGACCTCCTTAACATTAACTTATGTTCTTTCTCTAATCTTTCAGTGACATTTATAATGCTACCCCCTCCCCATGAGATTTGTGGGACACTGACTTGCATGCTAAACTCATGAGAGGATGATTCCTTCAAGAGCTTGCTGTCATGGAATTTGGTTGTCGGGGGGGGAGGGGATGAAGAAGTTCAGGTCTTTCACCCGGTGGACCCCAGTCCCCTGGGGGAGCCTGCAGACTCTCTCCAAATCTTAAGAGAACACTGTAGTTTTAGTTGGTGCTGAAGTTAAATAAGTATTACACCCACACAGTCAGATAAACTGTAGGCCTGCTCCTATTTCCTTTGAAGTCAAAGTCAAAACTATTAACGTTGGTGGTGCAGGATCCAGCCTTATGCTATCTTCTGCAGAAATAGCCCTAGCAAGGATTGGCTTAGAGCAGTGGTTTTCGAATGGAGTCCTGCACAATGCTGGGATTCTCCAGCAGGTTGCCAGGATTCCCCTGAGTGATTGGGGTAATAGTGGAGCAGGCTGGGAGACGGTGCTTTGCTACTGCCACACTGATTTGCCTGGCCCTTTGGCCTGCAGAACAAAGAATAGGTGTTCTGCTGCAGAAGAAGTGATATGAAATGGCTGTGACCTTCTGAAGTTTGAAAACTATTCGTTTAGAGCCTACCATGAAAACTGTCTGACTAGGCTGTATGGTTTCCTTTAAAAGACAGTCTGGTTTGTGGTCTTTACTGCTGATTTCACAAAAATAGAATATCCTAACTTAGGAAAAGGCTGTTGTTTTGCAAGTTGCTTCTAAAAGAAAGCATTGCATATATAAATCTACTCCCACCCACATATGCAACAAAGTTAGAAAAATATAAATTAAGGAAAATAAAATGAAAGACATTTTCTGCATGCCAGTGGGAAACTGTGAATTCTCCTTTTGATATTCTTGGTTATTTCCCTAATTTATGGAAAAGTAGGTGATGATTTTATGATGCAACTGTACCAGTCATTGCCATAATTCATTTTTGAAGAGCCAAATTCTATAAAGAAAGAAAACAAAGTTTTATTTTCCAGTAAAAAATGAACCAGTTGCTTTCTCTTCAGCTAGTGGTCCTCTGTGTAATCATGTTCTTTTCTTCTCATTCCTCAGGAGCTTTCCACACATGAACACGAGAAGAGTTGCTAGTTAAAAGAAAAGTGAGCAGTGCAAAGCACAGTATGGCCACCATGAAGAGAAATGGACTCATTGCACTACTTGTTGCAGGCCTCGGAATCTTGGAGATCCTGGAGTTGACAGCAACAGAAGATTCCCTGTGCCAGCGTACTGAACACCCAGTTATCACTTATAAAGGTAAGGAGAAACCAAGAGCATTTCCTCTCCTCTTCCAAATATTTCCCCCTACCTCACCCCATCCTGAAAAAAGGACAAAATAATGCTCAGTTCCTTCATCTTGGGAAACTTCTGTTCATACTGTACATTGGCAGTAAGTAAAAATGAATTTTGGTTCACTTGGTTGCCTACAGACAGTTGTCCAGATTGCAGGAATCTCTGCACAGCTTGACTGATTGCATGATTAGCGATTTTTTGGCTCTAGGGGAGTCCCAGGCCTGGAACAGCAGAGATCTCAAAGGTCAGCATTAAAGTGCTTTGGCAGAGCACCTTGGCAGTACTGGCACAGATGTTATCTACTTTTGCTATCCTACACTCCCTAGCTGGTGTGGTTGGTCCTTCCTTTTCATATGTTCTGAAATGACTCAAATATTTTCTTAAAAAGAAAAGAATAATATTAAAAAGCTTTTCGTTGCTTCTCAGCAGCTGCGTGATTCCACAATCCCTTAACTCTGCAAAAAGTGTGTGACAGTTCTCAGCAACAGGTAAACACTGTACTGCAGTCATTTTGGTCTCTTTCAAGCACCGTTTTTGAAATCTGTCATGTAGTGGAACACGTGTTTCTGCCAACCTAGTTGGAAGAACTGAAAAGACATGACTTTAAATTAGAGAGGTAAGCAGGCAGCGGTAACTAAGTGAACTGTGTTTCAGAGCAGGCTAATAGCAATGAGTTTACAAACTTTGCTCATAACTGAGTCCTGAGGTGTTAACCAGAGGATACTCAGAGCATCTGATCTCAGGATTAGGTCTTTTTGTTTTTATGTGTAATTAATAGACATAACACCTGCTGTACAGAGCTGCACTGTTTGGCTATCACTGAAATCATTTGGACAGTGAGAGTGACAGCTGGATAAATCAGAATATATATTAACCAAGTCTGTTTTTCCTTTCCTTCCTGCTATGCAGTAGACTCTGGCTTCACTGTCCTTTCACCACAGAAATAATATTTACCACTACAGAGTCCCATTCAGCGGAGTTCTTAGTGTTCAATATAATCGAATGGCTTGAGCCTTTGACTTGCTTGCAAAGTTGTTTCCTTGACTACTTACTCTCTTGACTCCCAGACCTCTTGGGTAATTGCTGCTAAAATCCCTTGTGTAATAGACGCACCACCGCTGCTGCCTTTCTTGTAATGCTTAATAAAATGTCTGTGCTGGGAAAAAATAGCAGCCCTCTAGAACAACCGGTTTTACAATTAGTTTATTGATTCTCATGACCACCTGAATTTAATTTAAAATGTTTATTTTCTAGTTATGCTAATAATACTATTCTATTTTGTATTGTCTATTGATTCAAGGTTTGACCACTAGGTTAGTAATTTAAAGAGAGTCCCAAATGGTTTGTACATATGAGGATATTGGGAACAGGTTCCTAAAAAATATTGTACTTTGTATTCATTACATTATTCTCAACTGGTCTAGAAACTTTTCTATTTATTTAGTAAAAGGGCTATTTAGGTCTACTTTTGCTTCACTAAATTGGGATTTATAATTCTGTTTGGGGAAAAAACTGTGTATGTTTTAGCCAGATTATTGGAAAATTTAGGGCAGTGAATCTTGGTCTGTTGAATGAGGAGTGGTTCTATTTCAGGATTTATTGATGTATAATTGTGATAACTACCCTCTTGGCTGGAGCTGGTGGGGAATTGACCTTAGAACATGCTAAGCATGAGCTAAACACCAAGATCGGGAAGCAGTGATTTGGACCCACTCTCATCTTGTGTAGAATAGGTCTGGGGCTCATGAGCATACTCACTGGCATATAGCATATCAATGATTTATTTTCATAAATAAATGATGATTTTTCCCAAATTGTTGCACATTATTTTTAACATCTGTGCAATGCATATATTTAAGAGTAATGTAGAAGAATTGCTTTTGAGGTTTTATTTCAATATCTAATTATAATTTTGTTCAGTGGTCATATCAGATAAGTAAGGCAGTGCTGCATGGGAGTGTCACAAGCATCTGGATTTGGGGGGAGGGGTCAGAGTTCAGGAGCTGAGTGTCTACAATACTAGAAGTCCGGAAGCTGTAGTGGAGGGTCATTGTATTTGGTGTCACTCAGAGTCTAAGGTATCTCATTGTGGGTTAAGATGGGTCCATGTTTGAGGCCAGACAATAGTTCAGGAGCTAGGGAATCTAAAGCAGACAGTGGGGTAGGTGGGAGCAAGGTACTGGAGTCCAAGGCAGGGATGAGGCAAGAGCAAGGCTGAAGCAAGGCAGGAATAGGGTAAGAGTGTCCTAAATAACCAAGCCACTAATACTGTTGCCAAGACAAAGCCCTAGGCAAGTGGGTGGGTTTTATAGCCTGCCCCACATGGGTGTATGCCTTGCATTGGTTACCCTGGGTCACCTGGTCCACCAGGGAGAACCCCATAGGAGAACCCAGGCTAGGCTGGGTCCAGAACTAGTTCTGCTGCTTGGTGGCACTGCAGGCTAAACTTCTGGTCACAAGCCCAGGAAATGTGGGTTTTGAGCCTCAGAGGTCCTGATGGGGAATATCAGAATCTGCCTATATTGTAAGGGGGACTGGGTAGCACCACTTGTCCCTGAGATTGTCTATTTGTCTTCATAGCATATAGGGTTAGCCTTCCCTTCGCTGTGGCCACTTCTTTCCGTGGAGTCTCTGGATGGTTGATTCTTGTTGAACTGTGTTCTCCTCTAATGATAATGGGTTCTAAGGAGAGCCAGGAACCCTTTTTTTTTTCCAGTGCTACTGTCTCTGTTGATCTGACAAAATATAGTGCTTTGCAATATCAACTTGAAAGGGTTCAAAATCTGTGTGTGTTCTGTATGGACCATAGCAAAACTTTTCAGATGCCTTCAGGAGACAGAACTGACTCAGACTACTAATCTGAAAGCAGATGTTAAAGATTCAGATCTTTTTTTGCTTCCCAACAAAGATTCTGTTGAAACTGAAATGTCTCCACACCGTGCTTTGGGTTTGATGAAATGGCATATCTTGGCAAAATTTCATTTAGTCAAAAATGTTCTGACTATTTTGAAGTGTTGCATAATAAATAGTATGATCTTTTAGAACCCCACTGGGAGCCTATGTCCAGTACTTTTTTGTGACACATTTTGTAAGGGCTGGGTGACAGTGGGTGCATCTATACATGCTATTAAGGTGATACAATAAACTCTGGAGCAATTGGCACTCAAGTTAACTCCTTCTGGTGCCCCATCTACATATGTGCCCAGCACTGCATCAGTTAGAGCCAGGGTAGAGCAGGGAGCACTGCGAGTCAGCCCTGGGCTCTGGGTGGCAGTGTTGGGTGGCAGAGGGACTGACAGGAGCTGGGGGCCTGGCCTCCAGTTGGCTGAGCTAACCAGGCACAATTTGCACCTGGTGATCACCATCCACACAAGTGTTTGATTGCAGTTAATTACCCTGCCATAAGGGCGTAGGAGTTAGTTAATTTACTGCACCCCGTTTGCCTATAGATGGTGAGGCGTTACTGCAAAGCTAATTAGCCAACTCCACAGTAAAGCTCATGGTTAGATGGACCTAGCATGTTGCAAAAGCAGATGCTTTACTGGATTTTCATAGACTTGAACAGAGTTGAATAGAATCATGCTGGGCTGATGAATAGATGCCCAGTAAGAGGAATAGAATCTGGCCCCTAGAGTATTGGGCTAGGGATAGACATTCAAGAAGCCTGAGCCTGAATTGATTCAATCTTTGCAGGTTAGTCTAACCTGGCTAGGCTGAACTTGTTTGAAACTGGACAAACGTTCTCTCTGGACTGGGGAAATTCAGGCACGTGCCTGCAGTGGCTCAGGCTAAAAGCTGGGGGTGCTAGAGAAGCCCTCTCTTCCCTTGCACAAAGCTGAGCTGAGAGGGGCATAGCCAGGCCTGGGCAGGACTCTCATTAGGGAGATCTGCCTACATGGTTCCAGGCTTTTCCCATTTGGCTGCTCAAGAGACGTGGGTGTTACCAGCCTACTGCTAGCACTGTGAAGCAAGGGGAGCTATGCAGTGCATGCATCTGTTGTTGATGTGGTGCTTTTCAGTCTCCTTCCCTGCTTCTTCATACTGTCTGCAACAAACTGACGGGGGACCAAGGTAACTGGGGGCTGATGTTATTTTTTATCACCCAACTGACAAAACAATAGCCTCTCTTCATTATTTCAGACTTGTTAAACAGCTTACTGGCTGACCTGTTGATTAGCTCCAAGCCCTAAGCAGCCACTGTTTTGTCTGCCTGCCCCAGTGAAATTGGAAACACTCACACACTGACAACTCTTGGCATTAGCTAGCATACCACATGCCTGGGGTCCATGCTGTGGGAGATGGGAGAGAGGAAGTGGGGATTTCCTCATAGAGCAACAAGAGTTGGGTAGGGTAGCCAGGCAGATCCTGCTGTATCTGCAGTCCCTTACACAGCTCTATCTCACATATCACGTGCTGGCTATGGTTCGTGCTGGGGAAGAGAGGAGGAGGGATCCTTGCTTAAGCAGAAAGTGGTGAGGGGACAGGGGAAGGGGGGCATAGGGAAGCCAACAAACCCTGCTGTGAGCTGCAGCCAGAGAGCAGAGAGGAGGGGCCAGCCCTGCTGTGGAGCAGGGAGCCCTGCCCAGCCCAGAGAGCATGCTGGGATGCTGGGGGTTGTCTGATTCAATTTAAACCGGCTGGAAGTCTAAGACGGATGTAGCATAAAACGGTTTGACCTAAATCAGCTAAGTCTGATACTACTTTCAACCAGGTTTATCTCAAACTGGTTTTAGCCATTTTCAAACTAGTTTATGTGCACTGAACAGCTGTTCTGGTACAGGTTTACACCAGTTTCTGATTGCTTAAACCAGTTTATGTGTAATGTCTGTCCCTAGCCTTGTAGTCTGGCTGCTAGGTAATGCCTAGGGCCCCTTACTAATGCAACTATTCATTGGAGCTGGTGTGTTAAATAAGAGGAGGAGTGTTTCTTACTCTTGAAAGCTGTGCTGCAAGTGGGAAAGAGCAATGGCTCTTACAAGATAGCCCAGTGAAGTTCCCTCCAAGGAGAATGACTCTATGAAGGACCCAAGAATGAATAGGAATGTGAGTAGGCCTTTGGGGGAGGGGATGTCTTGGAAGCTGTGAGGCTGGACTAGGCCAGTTGCTATTCTATCTGGGGCTCAAAAGACAATACCTAATTCTGACTTCTGTTATCTGTATTGTTGCAGCAGGAATATTTGGTTTTACTAATGCATAAGAAGGCAGCTGCCAGCACTTCATTCAGTAACTTCCAATGACATTATTAGTGCTACTGGAGGACTTCAGAGTGACCTCTAAATTTACTTCTTTGTAAGGAATCATCTTCTAATATTATTGACTCTGTTGCCAAAGTCCTACCTCGCAGTTGCCAGGCACCAGCAAGGGCTGAGGGCACTTAGCAGACCCTAAAAGCAACATTAACATTTGCAGACTGCAGCCCTAAGTTTACAGATATGCGTATATTTATCATCAACTGACTCTTTGTTTAGTCATTTATAAACTGAAGAAGATTATTTGGGTCGCTTTTGATATGCTGAAGTAGCAGAGAGTTTATTTGACCATGTCTTCCTCTGAAAGGATGATAGGAAGCATGGTAGATGGACTATAAACTGCTATTAAATAAAATTAATGGAGTGAGAATCCACTGTAGTGTAAGGCTGAACAGATGCAAAAAAACCTAAAAAATGTCCCCTGGAGTTGTCATGGTGACTTATGGGAAGGGACCTTGGCTCCTAGCAGAGCTCAAACTTTCTTATCCACTGCCTATGTGAAACTATTGGTTTCAGCATGGAGCATACTTTAAGTGATCGTGTTGGACTGTAGCTGTTAGAAAGGCGCATCATTTTTTTATGATGATTTTCTCAGCTGAATATTTTTATCTGGAAGACTGTGGCATATCTTCCAAGTGCTAATAGCACAAGTTCCCCAAGTCCAGTAGAGGAAACTCCCCTCACTTTTTAGTTACAGTAGTTAAAGAGAAAGGCAAGAGATTCTGGGAGAAGCTGGGAAGACAAAAATGTGTATTCAGAGAATCATCTTAAAATATGTCTTTATAAATATATACATATGTGGCAGGGATAGTCACAAGGTAAATTGCTCAAGTATGTGGTTAATGTACCATGCATCTTTTCTGCTTTATTTGAACCCTGCCTAGTATTTTAAATCACCAGGAATTACACAAATATGTAAAAGAACTGTTTCTGTATCTGAAAATGTTATAGCTTACCTTTGACTCTTCCAGGGTTAGAAATGAGTTGTGGGTCCCCCTGCATTGGGGTACTGGAAAACTCCCCTACCACTTAGTTAAAGCCTGGGAGTGCTGCAAGGATCATGGAACATTTTGAAAATCACGCCTTTTGTTTAGGTGCCCAAATGCATTTGTCAGATTAATTTACAGTCTTTAAAATATTATTACACGTGTCTGCTGTGGATGCATCATCCTCTCCAGTGAAGATCAAAAGTACAGTAAGTGAAGATCCTGGAGTGAGATGGGAGGGTGTAAATATGGAAGGAGAGCTAGGCCATGAATATGTGGAGACAGGTGACAGAAGGGTTACTCTTTTATGTGCACGAGAACTTATGCACAGATATAGTTCTGGAAGTGCTATATTTTGCAGGTGTTTAAGGGCTTACTGTGTCTAACTTGATTATTTCTTAGAAGAAAACAAGTCTACTTAATAATACATCCTGTTACCAAATAGATTTAATGAAACTCACCATGGAAACTAAAAACCCTGTGAGGAGCAGACCACGGTCAAAAAAAGGATACTTAAAAACCAATAGGCATACCTGGAGAAAAGAAAGTATATAAATATAAGAAAACCTTTGACTTCTTCATATATAGGGATAGGGCATAAATATTAGGAAGCTAACAGCCATCTGAAGCTTTGGACAACTCAAAGCAGTTAGTCTCCTCTGGGTGGAGGATTGTGCAGTAGATGGCTCATTGACCATATGTTCAGTACTGCTTAGTTATATATATTGCAGATCAGTGGTCAGAATTAGAGTTTGATCTAACAGCTTTTTAAATCTCATTAGTGCTGCCAGCGCCTAACAGAAACCACATCAAAACAGCACATCCCTCTGCAAAACCAGGCTGCTTGAAATAGTCTCCTTCAGTTAATTGTCCACATGTACACTCATACTTGCATACATGCATGCAGCTGTGTACATGTGTCTCTGTTGCTGAGCCTCATTTGGACCATTTTTTTGCCTTAGCAATACCCATAGAGATTACTGCAGCCCTGCCACTTTTAGTATCCCCACTCTGAGGGAACAAAGGGCAGTGAGTATTCTCTGCTGCTTCAGCTCCTTACAATCACCTAGGTGGATACAGATTGCTTTGCTGTTGTTCATGATGATGGCTTTCACACATCAAGGAAACCTTTTATTGTGCCTACCTATTTGCTAGCTACTTATTCTTTTAAATATTTTTTTTCTTCACTGAACAGGGGAGAAGCAGCAGGATGTCAGGAAGCCTTAGAGCTGTGGCTTGACCCCTTTCTTATTGTGGTCTTCTCACTTCCCTTTTATGTTGCACCATAAAATACTGCCATTTTAGGATTGGCTAATGTGGCTATTATGGACCTTTTAAGGGTAGCACGCTGATATATTGGTCCGTGTATCATATTGGTATCAATACAAGGAAAATTACAATTATTGGAAATTGGCTTTTTTTGGCTGGTGTAGCTGATTAGTATTGCCTAAAAATGCTGTGTGCATGCATACAGCCACAGTGTGTGCATGGCCAAGAATGCAGTCAGGCAGTGTGGAGAGCTGCGTCTGACTTGTAAATCTGTGGGGGAGAAGGGGTGTGAGGATGGGAAGGAGTGTTTTGTGTGGGGGTGAGGGGCAGATCTAGGCCTCCATGGTGAGGGAGGGAGTGGGGAAGAGGCAGGCTCTGCCAGCCAGGGTGGTGAATGAAACCCCAGGGTGAGGTGCAAGATGGAGCCGCAAGTGGCTCATCTGTGGGGTGTGAGGGGATGGGGTGGCTTCTCACTGCTGCCTTATCCCTGGGGGAGGCATGGAAGGCATATGTCCCCTGGATTTGTGCTGTGGGCTCAGGCTGGGGCTGCTGTTGGGGCAGGCGGGGATGGGGTGGGCATTGGTGGTGATGGTGCTGGGAGGGTAAGGCTACGGGGTGGGTATGGGAAATTTTGGATTGACTATAGCCCACCCCGTAACCACTTCTCCCAGCACTGCTGCCACCTACCCCACCCCTGCCCACCCTGAGTGCAGCCCGAGCCCTGAGCCCACAGTGGGCAGCCCACCTTCAGCCCAGGCACAAATCCAGGGGGTATATGGCCCCCATGTCTCTCCTGGAAGTGTGCACAGTGCTGGAAAGCTGCCTCCCCTCCCCAGCCCCTCATGTCCCCCGGATGATGATCTGCCCGTGGGTTCACCCCACACCCATCAGGGTCAGATTCACTGCCCTGGCTGGGCAGCCCCTGCCCCTCCCCCCACTCCCTCTGTCACCATGGGGGCCTCAGTCTGCACCCCCACCTTTCCCCCTGACTCCTTCCCCACAACAGGCTTACCAGCTGGATGCTGCTTTCTATGTTGCCAGGCTGCATGTTGGCTATTGGATCAGTATCAGCCAATATGGCTGGTTAATAATCGGCCATTGGTATCAGCCAAAAAATCTTGGTGCATCCCTAGTAGTAGGATGACATCTGGCATCTTGTCCCCCTGACAGCTAAACAAGTGGCCAAGTGCTCCAGAGAGCCTTCTAAATGTAGTGAGTTAGCTGTACTCCCACCTGACACTTTCTTTTTCGTAGTTGCAAATACAATGAAAAAAAGACATTTTAAGAACAGAAGGTTAAGAAGCTATACCTGTTTGGGAAGAGGCTTGTAGGCAGTCTCAGCAAATTATAACTTTAAGGTCTGTGAGCAGTTGGCAGACTTGTAGTTGCCTTTCCTCTGTAATGGAAGGGAAACCATTCTAGCATAGCTTTCAGAAAGCCAGCTGGAGTCCAGAATGGCCTTGCAAGTAGCCCTGGATTGAAGCTCATACTGCCTCCATATCCATGGCATCGACAGTTTTAATGTAGCAGGCTCTAGTGCTTGGGTTTCTTCTTTTGGGGCTACAGAGCTCTTCAGCAGTAAAACTGACCCTCAAAGACTCCAGGGCCATGCTTCAATCATTGGGTGTCTAGTCACTCTTATATAGGTATAAGCTTAAAAAAGAATCACACACAGAATGAACACCTTCCTATCTAGGAGTTTTGCCAGCTCATTGCAACAGCCTGACCCCTATGCTGGAGAGCCTCCTAGAAAGCAACAGAGAATTCATAAGTGTAAACACTCCTTTACAGCCAACATCATCATGCAGGACTTCTGTATCCAGACATAGTAGACCATATGGTGAGGAGATTCATTAGTCATGTCTGGGATCCCCTTTTCTACAATTGTTCTACAGGTTTCCCTCAATTTTATGCAGGCTCTTTGTATGCAAATTCACTCTTATGTGATGAGCATATTTAGACCCAGAATTCATTGTATGCAAGGTAAATTCACTCTTATGTGATCAGCATAGATGCCGTGTTCCCCCCGCCCCCAGCAGGTTAAGTGTGTGTGGGGAGTGGAAAGGGCCGTGGCCCCACTCACCCTAGCCCCAGCTGCAGTGGTCCTAGGAGTGGCCGCCCCAGTGGCTACAGCCGCTGGGCTGCACCATGCTCTGCCAGTCCCCCTGTGCCTAGGCTCACTCCAGCTCCTGGGCTGTGCCATGCCATGATGCAGGCAGCTGGTGTCAGCTGCTCCCGGTACCATTCCAGCATGGGCTGGGGTGAATGCAGACAGGCGGAGCCCTGGGCAGCACAGGGCACAGCACTTACCCGATTCCCAGCTGCAGTGGTCCTGGGAGCAGCTGACACCAGCTTCCTGCACCAGGGCACGGTGCAGCCCAGGAACAGAAGCGAGTGGGGACAGGCGTAGCACAGTGCAGCCCAGCAGTTGCAGGCAGCTGGTACTAGCCACTCTGGGGCCACTGTAGTGGGGGCTGGGGTGAGTGCTGCTCTGTTCCTTCTGCTTTGCTGCCTTATGCAGTCCTGGGAGCAGCACCCCTCCCTCCATCCCTTCCCTAGTCCCAGCTTCACTCCCTCCCTCCCTGACATGGGAACCTATCCCTACTTATTACATTGTAAAATGGGTTCGCTTTATGTGAATTTGCTTTATGCACCGTTCTCCAGGAACACATGTATGGCATAAATTGAGGGAAACCTGTCTTTTCTTACCATTTAGGACCAGGCTCCTTCAGACCAGTGAATCCTTTATATAGTAGTGAACAGGTATTTGATCAAGATGCAGTCTACTGGAATTGAGCCTGGATTTATGAAAGCTTATTCTATGCATCTGATGTAGCTAGTCTATGAGGTACAAGTCTACCTTGCCTTCTGCCTAACTTCCAACTAACATAGCTAACTACCTCTCGAGACCATTAACCATGCAGGATTTTTGTTTTGATTTTCCCCAAGAATCCTTACTGACTCCCTCTCACAGGAGGCAGGGTATCACAGTATACATCAACTTTGATGACCAGTTATTAAGGGGAGCTGCTTCTTCACAGGATGTTGAATATTTTGTTTCAGTCTGTCTAACGATCAGCATTCAGAAATCAAAGCTGCTCCCCAGACATTTGGATCATAAATTTACTGTTTTTATTAATGGTGCCCTTAAACTCATTGGTGATGGTGAAGGGAGCAGCATGATGTAGACATGTCCACTAGATGCTAATGATGGGCTGATTGGCTTTGTTACTGAAGAACGTTATTGAGCCGGCCCCTAGCATCATCAGAGATGGTTATGTTGCTTCTGGCTGAGAGTGTAGCGCATGTGGAACAGCATAGCATATTTGAGGGCACTACTCTCAGACATGGGAATTAAATGGTCTAGACACAGCCTAAGTGTAGATTAGGGCTTTGACTCTGGAATCAACAGTTCATTGGAAAGAAAGTAACATGCTGCTGGAGAATAGGGACCTAACCCCCTCTTCCAGAGTCGATGTGATTTTTCACCCTTGGTGTTGGTGTTGACTCAGGCATGTGAGATCTTGTAAAGATCTTCTGTAGTGGGGTATGTTTCATCTTAGGATCCTACTATGTAGGTGTCAAATTTTTAGGGAGAATAAATGCTGCTTCAGTAAGAGGCAGTTTATATAATTTTAAAATCTATGGTTAATCTTTTAAAACACATGCTGTGCTATGAAAGGTCATGTGCTAAGTAAACAAATGCAATTAGGATGAATACTCAACCCACAGAAGAAACAAAAGCAAACTGTTTGTTACTTTGAGGGTTCCAGAGAATAAAAATAGCACATATGTTTTAGCTGTGGTTTAGTAACCCAAAGAAATGTCTCTCCTTATACCTCCTTGTCTAAACCACTGCAGTATTCCCCAATTTGATGTTTGTCTAAGAAATATAGGTTCAGTATAATTATTCTTTCCATTTTTGTGTGGTTTCTACACAGATCACACACTGTGTGCACTGGAGGAAATTACTTTTCAGGGATGAATAAGATAACAGGGAATATAGGATATAATAGGTTTCTCTGTCCCCCAGCCTCCCTTTTTGCACAAACTGCTATTGTACCTAGCAAACTATTAAACCATTAGACCATGTCTTCTCTTTTTCTCTCTGGTTTGGCACCTAAAAATATACTTTAAAAACCTTTTGTTGACTTCCACAGCATGGTCAAGGGATATGCTTTTTTTCTTTTTGGTTTTTTCCTTTAAATAAAGATGTATTCATCAATAGGGAAAAGTTCTGACTGGGAGAGTCAACTACTATAATCCTTGGTATAACCAAAAAAAAAGACAGCAGCAGGATAAATTTCCTCATGCTGCCTTGCCAGTGTTTCCAGTCTCTTACCTAGAGGGAGCATCTCTTTGGACAAAAAGTAACTTCATTCTTGACCTAATTATAGTTTTGTTTTTATATAGACTCGGATCACCAGTTTATTTTGCATGGTACACAAATTAAGGCTTATTTGGTTGCAGCAGCTTAGTGTTCCTCATTATTAGCTTCAGATTATTTTTTACAAATAATCTGAAGAGTGAAGGATTATTTCCTATTGGTTGTCCCTTGAGTCATATAGCACCTTTGCAATACTCCTGAATAAAGAAAAAAGATAAAGGCTAACAAGGCCAATTGTTGAAATCCCTGAAAAATGCATGTGCCTAGTTGATGACAATAATCACCTCCCATCTTCCCCATAAAATTCTCCACATTCCAGAATGAGGGCTCAAACAAGCCTAGAAGCTCTCCTTTTTTAAGCTAACTGAAGAGAAGCAATGCACATCACAGGCACCTGCATGCATGTGGTACCAGAATGTAGAAGCACATCAAACCGTATTCTCAGAACAGGAAGTCTGGCAATTCTACTTGGAAGACATGGGAGGAGTGAAAGACCACTGCTACATTATATATATCTTTGCTGTCCAGACAAAATAGGCAATGAGGATTTTAAAGTAGACATTTTTGTTTTAAAAAAAAAAAAAAAGGATTCTAAAATGGGGACAGTTATTTTTAATATAAGTGTGCCATGGGGTGACAGCTCCCAGACTGGAATATTTTGAAGAACCAGTATAGCAACAAACATGATGACAGTCATAAGGGTTAGGGACAAACATTACGCATAAACTGGTGTAAGTGATCAGAAACTGGTTTAAACCTGTAACAGAACAGACCCAGATGGGTACTTTGCATCAGTTTTTCACCAGTCCCATGGGACGCCCCTGCCCAGTACGGGACAGGGAGGCCCGGGTGAGGGAGATTCCTTGCTGTCCATCAATGTTGACCTCATGAAGGAACACCTGGAGAGGCTGGACACCTTCAAGTCAGCCAGCCTTGACTGTTTACTCCCCAGGGTCCTGAACGAGTTGGCTAGCATCATAGCTGAGCCCAGGCTCAGGAAATGGGCGGATAAGAACCTGATCATGTTTAACACCAAAAAATGCAAGGTTCTTCACCTTGGGAAGAAAAACCTGCAGCATGCTTATAGACTCGACAGTGCTATACTGGCTAGCACTATGGATGAAAGGGACTTGGGGGTCATGACTGACCACAAGATGAATACGAGCCTTCAATGTGATGCTGCTGTTTGTAAAGCAAGGAAGATGCTGGCTTGCATCCATAGATGCTTCTCAAGTAAATCCCAGGACGTCATTCTCCTGTTGTACTTGGCCTTGCTGAGGCCACAGCTGGAGTACTGCTTCCAGTTTTGGGCTCCACAATTCAAAAAGGATGTGGAGAAGCTTGAGAGAGTCCAGAGAAGAGACATGCGCATGATCAGAGGTCAGGAAAACAGACCTTATGATGAGAGGCTGAGAGCCATGGGACTCTTCAGCCTGGAAAAGTGCAGGCTCAGGGGTGATTTGGTGGCCACCTATAAGTTTATCAGGGGTGTTCACGAGGATCTGGAGGGAACGTCTGTTCACCAGAGCACCCCAAGAGATGACAAGGTTGAATGGTCACAAACTCCTACAAGACTGTTTCAGGCTGGACATAAGGAAAAACTTTTTTACTGCCCAAGCCCCCAAAGTTTGGAATAGGCTGCCCACCAGAGGTGGTTCAAGCACCCACTTTGAATGCCTTCAAGAGACATTTGGATGTTTATCTTGCTGGGATCCTGGGATCCCTGCTGAGTTCCTGCTCCTGGAGCAGGGGGCTGCACTCGATGATCTTCTGAGGTTCCTTCCAGCCCTAATGTCTATGAATCTGTGACAGTCAGTGTATATACACTAGTTTCAAAGTGCCCCAGACCAGTTTGAGATTAATCTGGTTGAATGTAGTAGCAGACTTAACTGATTTGAGTCTCAAGCCAGTTTATGCAGTGTCTGTCCCAAACCCCTTCTTGGTGTAACCTAAACCATCGTCCCCCAGCATCCCAACATGTTCTCTGGGTTGGCTTCTCTGCTGCAGCCCAGCAGGGCTGGCCCCACCCTGCTGCTCCTCAGCCAAGCAGGGACAGGTAGGGGTGGGGGTCTGGCCAGAGAGGGGTTTAATTCCCCCCTCCCTGTCTCACCAGCAAGGACCTGAGTTGGGTTTTCCAGGTGCTTCTGGGCCAGCATGGTCCCTGAGGCAGAGGGTGCAGGGATGGGGGTTATTCCCTACTTTACTCCCACTGCCCCTGTGGGACTGCAGCTGGGTCTGCCCGCCCCAACTGCCACCACTGTGCTTGCTTCCTGCTTGGGACAAGCACCAGAATAAGCCCCCTCCTGCCATCTCCACTGGACACTGCAGGGAGGAGGAATAACTCCCATCCTTGCCCCCGACCTAAAGGGCCCTGCCAGGGCATCTGGCTGTGCCCCCACCCTGCGGCTGTAGGGCCCTTAATGGGGGCAGCAGCCCTGTTAGCATCAGGGAGTGTGAGCCCTTCCTGGTTGAGGGGCCTTGCTGCAGCGGAATCCACGCAGCAGCACCAAGGCACAGGGACAGCCAGAGCTCTCCAAGCTGCCACCACAGCTGCCGCTGCAATCTGCAGCAGCTTTCCCTGCTGAGAAGAGGCTCACACTTAGGAAAACCATGATGGGGTCGCTTCCCACCTTGCTGCTTCAGTGGCTGGGCAGGGGCAGGGCCCCTTAGGCAGGGGCAGGAAGCAAGGTTATTTTCCCCTTTTCCCAGGGCACTGCAGTAGGGTCTGCCCACCTTGGCCACCACTGCTGCTCACTTTGTGCTTGGGGCAAGCAGTTGAATAAGCCCCCTCTGCTAGATCCCGGATAGAGGGGGGCAGGAGGGGGGCTTATTCTGTCGCTTGGCACGGACACAGACCAAATGGTGGCAGCAGTGGCCAGGGTGAGCAGACACTGTGTTGCTGCCACTCCAGCTCCCTGCATGGCCAGTGCAGTGATTGGCAGCAACAGAGAGCCCAGCATCATCAGGCAGAGCCAGCCACAGCTCCCCTCCTGGCCACAGGTCTCCTGAGCACCAGCAGCAGAGCATGGCCAGGTAGCAGCGCCTCATTCTGTCCCTGCTGCTGCCTCAGGTGGGATCTGGCACTGCTGCAAGAAAGAGAGAGAGCGAACGATCCAAAGGGGCCTATGCCTCCATTTCCCATTTTTAACCAAAACCTTTAAATTGTACTGCTCCCCTTACTATCAACAGTTACAGGTCACGTATGTCTCCTTCCTGGGAGCTGGCTAAAAAGAAGGTGTTCTTTGTGGGGCTGCAGTGAATCACTGGGGAAGCTAGGGATAGAGAAGATCCAGCATCAAAAAGCTGGAGGCTTGCCCCTTGTGAAGCCATGACAGAGCGGTCCTTTAGGAGAGGGAGGCTGAGTATGGCTTCTTTTTGGGGATATCTGAGACAGAGCTTCCTCTGAAAGGGGAGTGATTCGTGACAAATACTTGCCACCATCATTTTATTTTGACTGAGAAGTATATACCCAGTGAATTTTTCCACTTATTGTGGTTGCACATCTGCTTTATACATAAAAAATAATTCTGAAATAACTTCACACTAATTTTCTTCACCAGCTGTGAGCTCTTTGAATGCTTAAAGCTAAAAGATGATTCAGGTTGTAAGACAAAGTAAAAAACACCGCATATCATGCTCAGTTTATTGCTCCTGTGTGTTGTGATGTCACATAAGCACCCTCATGCCCCAGACCCGGGTGTCAGTGTGGGGTGAGCCTCCAGGTAGCTCCCACACTGAAGTACCCTCATGCCCAAGCCAGATGGGGCAGCCTCTATATGTGTGTTGCTGCACACAAAAAAACTCCATGGCAGTACTTTTATTTACAAAATAAAGTTTTGCAGAGTTTTAGTTTCTTGCGGCATAATAGGGCCATAGATGTAGATGCTGAGACTTGTATTGCGTAGCTAATTAGGCAACTCCACAGTAAATGTCTCATGTACCCACCATGGATCCACTTGAATATCTTTGATTTTTTTCTCATGACTTCTCTTTTACCTTCTGCTCTGCAGGTTTTCCTTTTAAGGTTGCTCTTTGATTTTCTTGCTACTCTTCAGTCAAATTCTGCATTGAATTTATATAAAATTTGTGTCAAAAGCCCTGAAATCTTTAGTAAATCAGAATAAATTGGTTCTATGTAAAATTTAGGCCCAGTCTATAATAGCTTTTTGACTCTTTTTAACTTATCATATAGCAGATTGTTTGGTTTTTTTTGGTTTTTGTTTTGGTTTTTTTTGTTGTTGAAAATATTGTCACAGAAACCCGGAACAAAACTGATGTTTAAAATATAACAAAATTAGTCCAGTTACCTTTTGAAATCACTTGTCGAACTTGGAGTAGCTTCAGAAGGGCATTCAAAAGCATAATTCAACACGACATAAGCAGGTTCAATCATTTTGCTTGTCATGGAGTGGAGGTAAACAGCATGTGAGCCTGAGGGGGCATATTACAATTTCAAACTTCATTGGAAGATTTGCGGAATAGCTCATGTCTGCATAAATGCCCTCCATATTTGGTAATATTACGTGATAATTTGACCTGAAAGTGCAAATTATACAGATAAAGGATTTCACTTTTGACCTTGCAACATACAACTGGCCCTGTCCAAACGAGGTAAACATCTACTCTGTTAAGTGCTTAACCTTGGTACATGGAGTGCTGTCTGGGGCTAGGGACAGACATTATACATAAACCGGTTTAAGTCATCAGAAACTGGTTTAAACCTGTAATAGAACAGATTTTCATTGTACATAAATTAGTCTGAGAGTGGCTGAAACTGATTTAAGATAAACTTGGTTGAATGTACACAACCTGGGTAGCTCAACTGGAAGAGTGTCAGACTTAACTGATTTGGCTCAAACCAGATTTGGCTCAAATCTGGGGAGGCAGTTTATGCAATGTCTGTCCTACACCCCTGGCTAGTTTAAGATAAACCAGACACCCCAGCATCCTAGCAGGGCTCTCTGCTCTACAGCAGGGCTGGCCCCTCCCATCTGCTCCCTAGCTGGAGCTCCAGAAACTGTGGGCTGCTTTCCTCCTCACCACTCCCTGCTAAGCAGGAATTCCTCCCTCCCCTGGGCCTTGCTGAGGAGGTGTCTGTATATTAGCTAGCAGACCACATGCTGGCCAGGGCTCCTTGCATGGCTTCTGTGATACAGACATCCTTTCAATCACAAGCTCTAACAATAACATAGTCAAGGAGGTGCTAGTACATAGATCAATAGGGCTGTGTGAGGCTTCAGATGGAGCTTTGGGTCTGAAACAGCACATCCAGGTCAAAGCACTGGCCTTGGTAGGCTTCCCAAAGTGGTTTGGAGCTCCCGAAGAGCGTCAGAGCTGCCTTGGAGCCACCTCGGAGATCCAGCCATAGGGTATAACGGGGAAACAATAAAATATCTATAACTTTCTTGTTTTTTGTTCAATTTGGATGATATTTTTGGAGGCCGTAGACTCTGTGGAGAGGATGAAGCTTGCAAAGTTTCAAGAGGACCAGTATAGGGGCTTAGGAGGAACTGCACCTCAAATTCTTGAAAGCAAAACTCATGTCACGTCTATGCATTACAACACAGGAGGGTCAAAACTGTAGGAATGGTAACTCTTACTGAGGCCACAAATTCTGCCAAGTTTGAAGAGGATTGGTGCAAGGGTTTGGGGGAAACTGCCCTTCAAGCTGCGAATAAGCAAAACTGGTGCTATGGGTGCTTGTGGGACTGACTGTTTCTGACTTGGGGCATGGGGGACACTACTGCAGGCCTGGTTGCTAAGCTGTTGTGTTACTAGTTACCAATCAGTCAGTCAAGATTCACTCACTCAGGGACCAGCTCACAGGACCTAGCTACTTACTAAATAACGACTTAACAAGCATCAATTAGCACCTGCAAAACCAGGCTAAGGAGAGGAAAGACTGAATACAGACCATTAACTGCCCCAAACTGCACAAGTTTTGCCTTTCAGCAGCTAGGGGTGCAGGGCGCCAGACTCCCACTGCACCAATTTCCTCGACAGCTGGCAGGCATTATGACTGCAGAAGGGGCCACTGTTTCTGCAGCTATCACCCCGCTGCACCTTAACACGTGTAGTGTCAACAATGGCACAAGTTTTGCTTGTCTTCAGGTTGGGGTGCAGTTCCCCCCAAACTCCTGCACTAATCTCCTTGAAACTTGGCAGACTTTGTGGCCTCAGTAACAACTACCACCCGTGCAGTTTTGACCCCCCTGTGTTGTAACACACAGCTGTGACATGAATTTGGCTTTCAAGAATTTGGGATATGGTTTTTCCCCAAACCCCTGCACCCGATCTTCTTGAAACTTGGCATGTCTCGTGTTCTCAGCAGAGGTTACAATCCCTGGAAGTTTCATCCAAATGAAACAAAAAAACAACAAAGTTATAGATATTTCATTGATTCCCCATTATACCCTATGGCTGGATCTCCGAGGTGGATCTGAAGCTTCGGAGCTGCTTCAGCCAGATTGAGGCAGAAACCCGATCCGGAGCTCTGAATCAGATCGCTGCCATCTGAAGTGGGCAGATCTGAAGCTGGATCAAATCGCTGCTGACTTGCACATGCCTATAGAGCAAGTGTGTCTCCAGTTAGTCTTGTATTTTTCACTCTGTCTGAAGATGGTGTTTACAATGACAAGACCTCGCTCTGTGTATTTGTTCAGAAGGAGGTTGTTGTTAAAGTTGGCTTTCCTTACTCCTTCCTTCCCAATGGTGCCACTCCAGATTTCCAGGTCACATCTGACTCTGGTGTTGAAATCACAAACAAGAATGGTCTTGTCTTTCTTGCAAGTATTAGTCTGTATATGGTCTGTTAGAGTAAACTCATTCTTTGACATCATCATCAACAACAAGCACTGGGGTATAAACACTGATGACAGTGGCATATTGGTTGTTGATGAGCTTAAGATACAGGGTCATAAGGCATTTGTTAATGCCCACAGGGAGCTCTGTAAGCTGACTGACAAGCTGATTCTTCATGGTGAAGCTGATGCTGTGAACACCTCTGTCCTGGGCTGGTTTCCTCTTCCTAAAGAAGGTGTAGCCTTCAGCCTCTTCCCTCAGCTGACCCTCATCTGGCCATCTTGTCTTGCTCAGAGATGCAATGTGGATATTGCATCTCATTAGTTCCATGGAGATGATGGTATTTCTTTCTTGTCATTGATTGTCTTGGTTATCCATGGTGTGAGCATTCCATGTTGTGAAAATCATTGTTATCTTATGATGTTTTCAGCTGCAGAGAGAGTGATTCTGCTTGACATAATTATCCAGACAGAAGCTGATAAGACAGCCTAGGTTTAGGGCACCTTTTTCTAGCTTCTTCCTCATGTGGGGTGAGCAGAGGGGATCCTGAATTAGGACTGATCAGTCACAGCAGCAGCTGCTGAATTGCACCCCTGTTTCATCCCAGGTACAAGAAGACCAGCAGACCACCTCCACCTGTGTGCAAATTGATGGCTAGAGATTGCTGAATTTATTAATCCTGTCTTTGTCACTACTAGTCCATTGCTGGAAGGCTTATTGGAGGTTGGTACAGGAGAGTATGTTGTTTCTTGTTGTAGAAGCCTGTGTGTAAGTTTTTTTAATGTGAAGAAGCTGGAGCGTGGAGATAGCTACTACACAGTCTTGACAAGGTAGAGATCTGGGCCCAGTGGCATGGGAGAACCCTAGACAACAGGAGATCTGTCTTGTTGCAGTCTTCTTTCATTTTTACAGCTGTTGAAATCCCAACATCATGTTCTGCCTGATCTGACAGTTGGGAGTTGGACCATGGTTTGCCTGGAACCCCTCCTCAGGTATGCTTACCTTAGGTGAGACTGCCAGAAGTAAAAAAAACTCCAGGCAACATAGCCCTGAGGATCATTGGGATATGCAAGCCTCTCCCCTGCTACAAGAGAGGGGTAAGACCATATGTAAGAAGGTCTCAGCTATTGAACCTATTACCAGTTAGTTAAAAAGGCTCTCCGAGGACTTATTGGAACTTATCTGGCACAGATAGGAATAGCATCAGCTGTCTGATTGGGTACTATTTCCCAGTCAGAAATGCAAAGAACAGTAATACAGAGCTCAATTCATACACTACCATCTATTCTTCTGTTGTACAAACTTGCAAGGTGGTATGCTAATTTTGACAGGGGTATCTTGCAATCTCTTTTCAGGTAAGACTCCTTTTAACTACCTCGTAGCAACTGGGCAAGTACTTATTGGTAGACTTGAGTGCACCTTTACTTGGAAAAAGGAAGGACAGTTTCTTACTTTACACTCACCATAGATCTCTGAGTTGTGTTGTCCAGATACAGTCCAAAACTCAGTGCACAATTGGGGTTGCTCCATTCTTTGTCTGTGGTGAGTGAGGTGTCGGCATGCCCATGATGAACACAACGGACTGAAAGAGAATCAGATCTCCTGCACATATACCTGGAGTTCATGCATCACAAATGGAATCTATGTGAACAGTTCATCTAAAAGAATCACAATTATTGCCTAATAAATCAGCCATTTTCTTATATTATAATAAAAATGTCTTCCCAGACCTGCCTTCCCTTACCTGTTTTGTTGATAGAAGGTTTATTCCTCCTTCTTTCCACTGAGATGCTACGAACACCTTCTCATTTTGACCTCCTGTCCCCTTAGAAATCAGCAACATGTTTATTTCTTATTGTGGGCAAGATGAGGGAAACCAACCAGAGAACAGCATTGTTCTGAATGTCATTGAAGAACTGGACAGCTGCAGATGAGCGTGCTCAATAGGGCTGTGCGAAAGTTTGATGGCTGTTTCAGGCCTCCCTGGCTGTTTCGTGCCTCCTCGTCTCATGCCTCCCCACCCTGGTGTGATCTGGGGAGATATTCCAGCTGGCCTGACTCCCCACACCCGATGGTGTTGGGAACTCAGCCCACCAGGGCTGAGTTCCTTTCTCCAACCCCATGGTCCAGCAAAATGGTTGAAACAGTGTCAAACCAGCCTCAGTATTTCGACGAAACCAAACAGTGAGGCTGTTTCGACTCAAAATTATATTCGATAAAAAACACTGTTCTGTCCAGACCTGGAAACTGAAGTCGGAATGGAACAGTGGTGTTTCGCACAGCACTACTGATCAGTGGTTGTTTTGGGTGGGTAATTTCTAGCTTATGTTCTTGTTCCCATCAGCTGCTCTCAAATGTGTTTTGGAGTTAAAGACAGGAGTTCAGAATATTGAATGTCACCTGATCCTGTTCACTTGTAGATGGCTGAATACATCTGATATTCAGCAGGTTTATAATGTGGTGTGACTATATTTTATTTTCAGGAGAGTTTATAGGTTTAGTCTTGAATGAACCACTTGACTCTCCTGTTGGTCCCTCCAGCATGGGATATAGGCAAGCAAACTCTCATGCTCTTGTTAAACCTGCTCTGTGCACAAGTGAAAAACATTCTAGCTCATCTTTTTTGGTTAGGAATCCAGCATCTCTAACTATCATTTCAGTACATTCACTAAACAGATTGACATTAAGAGAAAACGCCTGAAGTCTGACATACGAAAACAGTCTAAAGAGGAGAGTTGCTGTAATCTTAGATCTTGGGTATGCTCCAACTCAATTCCTGGCTCCAACTCTTACAAACAAGTCCAGGAGGAGCAGGCTTTGTCCTCTTTATTATATTTTGGGTTGTTTTCTTTTGTGTGGTATTTTGAGGTGAGAGGGTTGTTTTGTTTTTTCATTCTTCTTCCTAGTCATACTTTACAACAATAGCTTTAACAGCTCTAGACTTCAATATATTTTATTCAATGCTGTTCATGTTGCAACATAAATAGAGAGATTTTAGACAGTCCAATGACAGCGTAAGAAGTGAGTGCACATCAGTATAATATGAGGTCAGTTCTAGAAACAGATCTCACTAATTGAAGCCAGAAATCTTTCCCAGAAGTGTACTAAAGAATGATTATAACTGCCCGTGTACAATTAACTTTATATTTCTCCTTTTGCTCATATTTAAAAATGAAACCAGGTTTTTCTTTCTCTTTTGTGATTAGTCGCTAAGGGAAAACACCATATTTTTAATTGCACAGTAGAATTTTTTTTCAAAATAAATTCTAAGGTCTAACACTTTAAAAGCATAGAAAAATGATGGAAGATGAAACCAATTGAAAGGAAGAGTGACTGGGAACATAAAATGGAAGTGTCTTATCCACACATATCTGTTACTTTCAGGATTGTAGGTAATTTCTGGACAGGGTGCAGTGATTAATGCCTTGGGTTCTTTCTTGGCTGCTAGAAGGTGTGGTAGGAATTGGATGAGGAACGTGTTCTCAATAAAAGCCTTGTTGCACGGTAATTTTGAGTGGTTTCTGGAGCTCTTAACACCTGGATTGTCTGCACATTAACATCTGAAACTAGTTTTATGCACTGGTTAGGTGCATTAAAGTTGTACCTCTCCAGGCCAGGATTATCTCTGATGCATATTACCCAGCTCATGTTACACTAAGGTGTAGCCAGTTTAAACATCCCACCTGTCCCTCCCTCCCTACTGGCATGGATTAGTCCCACTTCCCCTGCTGCTCTCCTTAGCACCCCAGATCCCTGCTCAGTGCCTCCCATCCCCTCCTCCCCCTGGTTCTCCCCCCCTGCTTACCTATGGCTGCCTGCACTGTCTGTTTGGTGGGTGGCAGCAGGTAGGGAAGGGTTAACCAGCCTGCCTGGCAGCTGCTGCTCTCTAGGCTGGGCTCAGACCAGAGAAGAGCAACAGTCTGACAGCAAAAGCAGTAGGGGCCAGGTAAACAGGTTAACGCTTCCCTACCTGCTTCCTGGGGGCAGGTAGCACGGGCAGCCACAAGTAAGCAGGGAGGAGGCTAGTGGGGGGTAATGAGGAAGCCCAGAATGGGAGGGGGAGGATTCTTACCTTCCAGCCCTTTAGGCCCCTGCTTGCCTGAATGTGCAACTGCTCCAAACTTGAGCTAGTATCAACACTGATCAACATTTGTGTGGCTCGCAGTGCACGGTGTAAAAAGGCCCAAGGGGCTACGTCAAGCTGACTTTTGGATTTTCTGAGTCTAACTAGCTATGTTTCCTCTAATGCGAGAAGGAAAAAAAACCTTCTCCAGATACAGCTACAGTGGTGTACCAACCCATTGGGAATGTAGTTCAGTCTTGTTGCATCATTGGAAATCAAATGCTTTTCATTCTACCCTTGAACCACGTTATATGCCAATGAAAGCCCAAGGTTGCAGCTTGGTTTGAGCATCCACTTCAGTCCCATCTACACTGCGAAATGGCATTTCACACAGTGATCTATCACATTATGTTTGACTCCTACAAAATGACTTTCACTTGTCAGTGGAACTGAAATCTCCCGGGTGCAACATATTTTTTTATTCTGTTCCATTTCCTTGGACTTCACGTGAGTTTTGGCTTCATTCCCATCTTTCCTGCTTTCCTTCTTTTGGATCCCTCCCCTTGCATTGTCTTTTGTATTGTCTTTCTTCTTCTCATTCTCTTTTCTGGTTCAGGGCTTTGGTCAGTCTCTAACTATTAGAGAAAAGACTCGGATGTAATGCCCACAATGGATTTCTGTTGTCTACTGCAGGCTTACACCATCCTTTGAGGCTGCTGGAGCTGGTCGCTCTCACCAACAGAGTACTGGAAGAGAAGGCCAGTGGATGTGATGTTGTATGGTAGTGGTGTGAGGCTGGTCTGAGGGTTAGATCTTGCACACGGAGTTAGTCCACAGCCTTGATCCAGCACAGGGTTGGCATAGTCTATGGGTGTGATCTGGCTATGAAGTGACCCTACGTGATGGCTCCCCCATGAGCCAGTGTGGTCTAGAGCACAGGGCCATTTCTTCCTTGCTATGGGACTCCCCATGGATCAAGAAATTTGGCAGCAGGGGAGTGTCAATTTACACTGTCACCACTCCCCCACTGTTTAATGTTCAGACCCATAAGGAGACCCGTGGGCTGAATGACATGGCCTCATGAGCCTGATCTTCCCCGCAGGCCAAGGCTGAATACCACTGCTTTAGGGCAATTCCTCTGAGGCCCTCTTTTCCTCCTTTCCTCACTTTATTCTCTCTAAAATTGGTCTTAGGTCTTTTCTTCTTGGTCTGCAGCATTTCCCTAGAACATACCATGCTGAACATTTTGTATTACTCTCTCCACATTCCCCAAACAAACAACATCTTTTTATCACTTCTCTATCAGCTTCTCAGCCTTCCAGCATTCTCCACCCCTGGAGCCACCCTTGGCTTATACCCATCCAGAGTCCCTTCACTACCTCTTCTGGCTTAGCGGTTTCCCCTTTTATCCCAGAAACTTTCCTTTCTGTCCTTTAGATCCTTCTTTGGGGCTTAGCTCACCTCTAAGATGCCTTTGCTTCTGTGTCCCATTCTGATTTAATTGTTTTATATATAGACAGAGAAGGGAAAGAAAGTGTTCAGCAGAGGCAGCTGCAGAAACTCCTACTGTCGTGAGGAAGGAAGCAGATTCTCGGCTGCTGGGTGGAGAGAACTTCTAGGTTTTTGAATGCTCATTGCTGATAACTTAGATTATAGAAAATCTGAATTGTAAGTAAGGTAAGTGGTTCCCTCCACTGCCTTCATGAACAGTGAGCTTCTTGTGTTGGGGTACTTGGTCATATAGACTTAGGGCTACAACAATTGTCACCACTGCTTCATTTGTAGAATGATTAGTGGGTGCTGTAGATGTCATGGAGGAAAGTTTATGGTCGTGTGTAACCTGCAAGTAAAAAAACAGATGATGGTCAAAGGAGATCATAAGTGAATTGTACAGGAGACGAGCACCTTCCTAAAGTATCACTTGCTTTCCTTTATTCTCTGTGTCTTCCTCTTCCTTACTCCATTTTTGAATGTTTCCTAATTGGTGTCCTGCTTGTATGAGTTTTATTTATTTATTTTAGTGATTCCTTGTCCAGGCCACAGATGGATTTGTTGTATATGCATGGACCAGAGCTGGGAAACCTGGTTGTGGTGTAAATTCTCTTTGTGTCCTTGAATCTGGACAGTAATTTTCAGACTTGGGTGTCGAAACCCATACTTATGCGAAACATGCTAATATCCTCAGAATATAGTGTTTTATAATTATGAGGTAATATAGTCTTCTTCAGCAATCCCTTGCTGTTGAGGATTGTCGTATCTGTGGGTCCAGAGATGGGTGATGAGGCCAATCCAGTTTTGTCAGACTCTGTTGCAATTTGGGCATGTCAGGGTGGGTGGCTCTGAAGTTTTGATGCTGTCTGCTACACACTGTTTCTGCTGCTCCTGCTTTTTTGTCTCCAGTTATCATTGTACGGTTTCAAAGTACTGAGATCCTTGGATCAGACTCTTCTTCCGTTTGGGGCAGTCTTGGCCAATAGTCTCCCTGAGAGAAATAAAATATTAAATAAAATTCCCGGTAAGATATCTTTGTCAGCTTTGGCCTCTTTCCGTCTCTGCTTATCATTATGGATTTATTAGTAAAGATGCAAACTGAGAACAAAAGAATATGCCAAAAAGCTCTCTTTGTTTACAGTGCCTAACTATAGTTTCCTTACTTTCTGAACTGATTTCTAAGCCTCTAAATACTGTTTGTCTGAGAAACCAACATCCCTTTCATTTAAATGGGAGATTTTCCTTTTTCTCTTATGCTTTCTTATAGCTGTATGCAAAGTACATGTGTGGCCAATGAAACATAAACAGTCCAAACCTTTTATTCTGAAAAATGCAAAAATGAGTAGTCGTCGTAACAGATGTTACTGTCTCTTCCCTGAGGGCTCAGACGGTCAGACTAAATTCCCTCTAATTATCACAGGGATAGATATATGCACACACGAGCACATAAAATGTATCTTAGCTCATGGAAATATGATATAATGTAAGGTTAATGTAGGGTTTGGAGCAGGAATATAGTTTGGTTTGAGTCTTTGAAAGTTGCATTGTGCTATAAAGAGAAGTGAATGGATGAGAAAAAAATGATATCATTCACATAACACCTCTTTTTGTGACCTGCCTTTTGGTGTGGGGTTGAGTACTTCTACGATCATTTTACGAATTGGCAAAAACCGTAGCAAAAAGCGAACAGAAATGGCGCCATTCACTATGGGATGTCACCATGCTTTCAACAGGTTGTAGAAAGCAACAGATTTTTGTGGGGGTTTTTTTAGATGGAGATTTTCTGCTTTTTTCCATGGAAAAATAGAATCCCTGGTGATCACTTACTGGACAAGTTTAATGATGCTCAGGTGTCTTGGGAGTGGTCTAGATACTACTTGGCTGATTTTAGGGATCCTTTCCAAGCCTCTGAAGGAGAGAGTTAAATCTTGTGTTTGTTTCTTATGTTCAGTTCATGAATAAATATATAGTCCAGGAATAGGGTAGGTTTTGATCCCATTGCAACCTGTGTAGATTGTGTTTGATGCAGAATGGGGGAAGGTAGCTGCTTATTGTATAACACAAGGAGCTCTCAAGGGAACTACTGCATATTGAAAGGGAGACATGTTTTCTAGAAACCCGAGTTCTGAAGTGTCATTGGAGGCCTAACACATTTTCGTGTGGTCTGCTTTGGCAATGTGTAGTTTTGTGTTTTAGCTTGTGGTTGCTGTTGTAGTCTTACTAGACAAATTGCTGAGTCCTATAGCTTTCTTTTATGAAAGTTTAAATGCTAGTAGCTAACTTTGTGTGGCACTATGTGCCACACAATACTTACAGTGTTCTTTATTTCTGCAATGAGAAATGAAATGAAATGAATGGAGAAATGAAAACTCCACTATTGTTTTCTCATGGATCTTTACTCTAGACATTTCATAGCTTCTCCCTTTCTGACTTATTCTCCAGAATGAATGTGTTTTGCCTGTGTGTACAGTAGAGCAAAGAATGTGTTTGTCTGTTTTTTTCACCAGAGTACATTGTGGCTGAATTATTCATAGTGAAAGTCTTCTCCTATTTGTTCCCAGTTAAGGAACAACATTAACCAACCTTGTGTCGTTTGGATCCATTAGCCTGGTGTTTGATCCCGTAAGATGCCAAAATCCTAAACTTGTCTCTGGCTGCAGAAATATTTGAAGAGAGCAGAGATCCCCTTTTGGAGAGGCTGAGCGCTTCATAGGATTGGGTTGCCAGAGAGGTGTTTTCAGATGCTTATTCATTAGGTGCCTAGTTCCCACTGAAGGTTGAGGGGGATTTAGTTGCCTAACTGCCATTTGTGCCTTGGAAAATCTTTTCCTTTCTGCTTATTTTGATCCTTATGAAGATTAGAGCTTTTGCTTGCAAGGGGCAAAAATACATGGAAAGACCTCCACACTGATGCATATTTTCTCATATAATTAGTAAAAAAAAATAAATCAGTCTTTAATTAGTTGACTGTGCTTTACTTGTAGTGGATGAACACCCAGGAGAGCTAGGAAAGGTTTGGAAATGACAGTTATAGTTTCTATATGCTCTGCTATCTGTCCCCTGGGAGTTGGCATTACAATTCAATTTTTTATTTGCATGGTTACATAACTTTTCCCCACAGGACCCCTGCTTCATTCAGTCCAGGTGAGTGGCCTGCTCTGGGAATATATCTAGGTCACATGAGGAAAAAGAATATTGTCTGTAGTACCTGCCTCATTTCTTGCAGAATTTGTAAGGTGCTTAGTGAAGGAAGTAGGTGACCTAGGAAGAAAAACTGTAGGTTCATGGTTCAGGCATGTAAAAGCTGCTATAGAAAGTTGGCTTCAATCCTAGCCTCTGCTAATACATATGTATATGTTGCTAAACAAATCACTTAAGGCACACCTTTCAGAGCTGGTCACTGATGGCATGTTCCTTTTTTATTGTGTCCTGGCCTTATTACTCTTATGCTTTTCAGAAGTACTAAGTACTCCTAGCTGCAACTGAAAGCAATGGAAGCTTGATTTTGAACATCTAACGTGCAATATTATGTTAAGAACTCTGAAGAAATCAGGTCCTAGGTATCTGAAACTTGGCATCCAAAATTAGAGGATGCTCTATGTATGCCCTACGTGGGAAAAAAAAACAAAAAACAAAAAAACCAAAAAACAAACCAACAACAAACAAACCAAAACCAACCAAACAAAAAACCCAGAAAACCTTCCTCTAATATGAGTTATTAAATCTGCCCTTGTAGTGAAAGAAATTTGAATTTAAAGATACTACCTTACTGAAAAGACTGGGTGTGAATTGGGAGATGGTCCCTCAGTTAAGCTAGTTATTTAGAGCCAAACAGGGTCTGCAGAGATACTTTATCTGCGGCACAATAAACAATACTTTATTGTAAAGGGAGAGGAGAGGAGAGATTCTTACTTGCTTTGGGGACTGCTGATCCGATGGGATGGTCCAAAAGTGGAGTGTGACTGGACCTCCTGGATTTGCCCCATGCCTGGTTCTGATGGGGCTTTGTGTCCTCCTGCTTTTGGTTCCTGGGGGGCTGTATGCCTTAAGGGACACCAAGATCTCTGCAGATGTTCAACCCCTGCCTGAAAGCTGCACTGTCAGTGTTATGTCTCTGCTGGAGAATCTGTGCACTTTTGGGGTGAGAGGAAGACATTAAAGGGGTTGCCAGGGTCTGGGGGACACTGCATGGCTTGTCTTCCCCTCACCCCAAATAAGCCTGGCATCTTGGAGTGCAGGGTCTCTAGCAGGGATGTGAAACTAACAGTATGGCTTTCAAGGCAGGAGTTGAAAAGTGACGGAGACATTGGATAGGGTGCACACAGACCCTCAGGAACCACAAAGCAAGGGCCACACAATCCTCTGGCACCTGGTGACCCCTCCACCCTGCCCTGGAAGGCATGGTGGTCTGAGTACTCTGCTAGCCCCTTGGCATTTCATCAGTAGTGCAGCCTCTGAAAGGTGATGGTCCTACTTAAAATCCTTAGCAGTGTATGTGTGGACACATTAATGCTGATTTGGAGAATTAAACGATTTGCACATAGATACAGCTTTAAAAGTTTTTTCTACATACTTCTAGGTAGCAGGGGCTCATGGATGCTGTGATGCTGGGGAGCATGGAGTGTCCCACAGGAGTTCAGGAGACTTCCCAGTGTGCTCAGCAGCAGACTCGGAAGTGAACCAGAAGCACCTCCAGTCCACTTTCAGGTTCACCGTTGAGCATGTGGAGAGCTCCCCCACACTCCTGTGGGACACTCCATGCACCCCAGCATCACAGCATCCACGAGCCCCTGCTACCTAGAAGTATGTAGAAAAAACTTTTAAAGCTGTATCTATGTGCAAATCGTTTAATTCTCCAAATCAGCATTAATTTTTCAGATTTGAATTCAGCCAAATCGAAGCAGGGACAGTGATCCAAATCAACAAATCAAATTGCTATCCCTGATTCGAGTTGAATCCAAATCAAATAGGGTCTGCTTTGTGCACCCCTAATGCCCAGTATTCCAGATGAAGTCTTACCCCTGCCTGGTATAAGAGTATTAATGTGTCCCTCTCCTTGACCAGAAATACCTTGCTTATTAAAAACTAGTAAAAAATGCTTTAACCAATGATTGATTGATTAAAGGGATGCTGTATAACTGCCACACCTTTCTCCAGTTTAGTTTTATGTGAGAAGAGCTACAACAGGCACCTAAATCCTGAATGCAATGTGTGTCTGTGAAAGACACCATCTTCCACTTAGGAATCTTGGATCCTGAAGTCTAGCACTGAATCCCTGGGAGGAGGAGGGCTTAAGATGCAACTCTGCATTTTAGTTAGCTCTCCCCTCAGCTTGTTGGCTTTTGTGGATCCAGTTCCTAGGTTCCTAATTCTTCTTAGGCATTTGATAGGGAATCAAGATACTTTATGCAGCTGGCAAGGTGCTTATAATCCGAGTGCTGTAGTGTTGTCCATTTTAGCACTTAAGACCTTTCATAAATCTGCCCCTATATGCATTTGTTCAGTATGTACCTGAGTTGTTTGTTGTGTAACATTGATTGTAGATACCATATATTTCTAATTGGGAATAGGCTGACAAAGTAGGGACCATTTTTGTGTGCATGTGTGTGTGGGTGTGAAGGAGGTATATCCCAGTGGGATTTGGGTTCTGATTTCAGTGTATTACAGTCCACTGTCTATAGTGCATAAATATTTTTTTTCACTTGTAATAGATACCATTTGCAAACATACTTTTCTTGTGGTGGGTAATTAAAATGGAAAGCTGTACACCAGGGGTTCCCATACTGCGGTATGCATATCCCTGGGGGTACCCAAGGCATCTCTGGGGGTACATGGGATCAATTATGTAATGGTGGATTTAATTTTCATTATAATCTTAAATGCCAATTATTGGGTTCAAATCTAAAACATGCTGGTAAGGCAATTGGTAAATCTGAAAAGGGGTACACAAGACAACTTTGGGAACTTCTTCAGTATACAGTACATTTAAAGAACTCTTGCATTTTATTTAACTGTGTTCGAGTACTCTAAGACAGCCCAAAGGATGAAATTGTATACACAAAAATGAAGAGGGATAGTATATGGTTTTGTGTCGCATGACACACCTGTCAAGATAATGAAAGCTATACATACCTTCCTTTTATTAACAAGACCTTCTACCTAGTATGGGGCAAACTGCAGGCAAAAATCTAGTCTGTAGCATCTAGTTCAATTTAGTGAGAAGAAAGTGACATGCCATAAACTTGTTTAACAGAAAAAGGACTTGTTCTTCTTTGAATAAGACATGCTCAACCTCCAGGACAAAATGCAATATGAGTGTCCCTTTCACTTTATTGAGAAGCATGACACAAATCACAAGCCATTATGACCTTAACTGGAAAAGGTTGCATTTTCCTATGAACTCTTCTGAACATTTCTGTTTGGAATGTACAAACAGTACCATTCAGACAGTGGCAGTGCCTTTTGAAGCACTGTTACTTGCCCTGCCTCTTCTTTTGTGGCTCCAACGCTAAGTACAGACAGCCAAAAAGGCTAAGGCTGAATCTGTTCAATTTTCACAGGTTAATCTACGTTGCATAGATTGAATTGATAAGCAAGTGAATAAACTTCTGCTTTTGATTTCAGAAATGCAGGTACATGCCTGCAGTGTCTCAGGCCAGAAGCCAGGGGATGCTAGTGCACACCTCCCTGCTTGCCTGCAGGAGTCAGCTTGGGCCAAAGCTAGGATGCCCACCCTCTGAGGAATTTGGAGGGGATCTGGGACAGAAGTTCAATAAATTGATTTAACTTAAATCAGTTAAGTCTAATATTACATCTACCCAGGTTGATCTTAAATCCATTTCAGCTATTGTAAAAGTGATTTATATGCACTGAACTTCTGTTGTGTTATAGATTTGAACTGGTTTCAGATCACTTATAGGTATTTGTGTAATTTCTGTCTGTAGCCCAAATGTTCAGAAGACAAGGGTAAAAAGTGTGGCATCATTGCCAACCACCTCCATTTTTTACAAGCACACTAGTAGAGGGACTACAGATCTAATCAGGTATTTGAACACATATTTTTCAGAACTGACTCCTTAAGTTGCTGTTGCCTTCTTAGATTAATTGATTTGGGTGGTTCAGTTGCTCCTTATTTCCATTTTCATTTCTTTGGTGAAGGATCTTAATGTAGTGGCTTGAGTCTTTGGTTCCAATATAAGAATCAAGAAAACATATTCATCTTGCTCTGCCATTTTCTCTCATTTGGATATATATATAACATTCACCTTCTTGCTGCTTCATATACCTCCATGTTCCTTCAGCTTCAGGGCCAGAAAGCAATGTTAGAGTTGCCTCTAAATTACACTGTTGTAGCAAGCATTACCAGTTAAACCTCTGAAATGTAGTGGGTTAAGAAGGCCACAGTGTTGTGTTAGAAAATTTTTGGAAGAGGTTAACAAACCCACCCTTACGTAGGACCTCAATCTAGTACTTGATTCATGAAACTTCCCTTCCATTCCTTGGAAGAATGTTCACTGTTTCAACTTAAAGACAACAAAAAGGCTTTTTTTTTAGGTATGTAGGGAATAACAGGAAGGTGCGGAGCAGCGTAGGGCCCCTACTGAACAAGAAGGAGTGCAATTAGTGACAGATGGGGGGGATAGGGCTGAGCTATTCAATTAATTTTTTGCCTCGGTGTTCCTGAACAGGGCTCAAAATAAGTCTCCTAATGGGTTCTTAGATGGGCATCATAGGGACATCAGCCCACCAACTGTTGATGCTGGCTTGGTGCAGAGTCACTTGGATGGACTGGATGTGTTCAAGTCAGTAGGCTCAGATGAGCTGTATCTGAGAGTACTGAAGGAATTAGCCGGTGTCATAGCAGAACCACTGGCATGTCTGTTTCAGCATGCATGGCGGCACTCAGGTCAGGTCCTGGAGGACTGGAAAAGGGCCAATGTAGTCCCTATTTTCAAGAAGGGAGGAAGGAGGAATCGAGCAATTATAGGCCAGTCAGTCTAATCTCCATCCTTGGAAAAGTCTTTGAAAAGATTATGAAGGGTTAGATTTGTGGGAGTCCGGTGGGAAAAATAATGCAGCAGGAAAACCGGCATGGGTTCATAGCAGGTAGATCATGCCTGACCAGTCTGGTTTCGTTTTCATAGATTCATAGATGTTAGGGTTGGAAGGGATCTCGATAGATCATTGAGTCCAACCCCCTGCATAGGCAGGAAAGAGTGCTGGGTTCAGATGACCTCAGCCAGATCCCCATCTAACCTCCTCTTGAAGACCCCTAGGGTAGAGGAGAGCACCACCTCCCTTGGGATTTTATGACAGGATCACAAAATGCTTAGACTTGAAAGGAGAGATGGATGTCATTTTCTTGGATTTTAGCAAGGCTTTTGATACAGTATCTCATCTGATTCTCATAAATAAATTAAGAGGCTGTGACATAGATGTTTACACGGTCTGGTGGGTGGCAAATTGCCTTAGCGGGCACACCCAGAGAGTGGTAGTACAAGGGTTGGTATCGACCTGGAAGGATGTGGGTAGTGGGGCCCCACAGGGTTTGATCCTTGCACCTGTACTCTTCAGTATCTTCATCAGTGACTTGGATGTGGGTGTGAAGTGTACTGTGACCAAGTTTGTGGATGATACTAAATTGTGGGGTGAAGTACACACTCTGTGGAGGGTAGGAAACATTTGCAACCAGATCTGGACAGGTTAGAAAAGTGGGCGGTACATAATAGGATGCAGTACAACAATTTTAAGTGCAGATTGCTGTACCTAGGGCGCAAAAATATCCAGCACACCTACTGGCTGGGAAGTTACCCTCTCAGCAGCATGGAAGCGGAAAGGGATCTCGGAGCCATAGTGGACTCCAAGATGAACATGTGTCACCAGTGTGACGAAATCATCAGCAAAGCTAACCACACTTTATCATGCCTCAGTAGATGCATGACAAATAGAACCAAGGAGGTGGTTCTTCCCCTCTATGCGGCATTGGTCAGACAACAGGTGGAGTACTGTCTTCAGTTTTGGGCACTCGCTGTTCTTCAAGAAGAATGTTCATTAGCCTGGAGAGCGTCCAGAGGAGGGCCACTTGTATGGTTAGGGACTTACAGGACAAGCCCATTGAGGAGAGACTGAAGGACCTGGACCTCTTCAGCCTCTGCAAGAGAAGGCTGAGAGCTGATCTTGTGGCTGCCTACAAATTCACTAGGGGGATGCAGTAAGGGATCGGAGATGCACTATTTACCAGGGCACCTCTTGGGGTAACAAGGAACAGTGGTCACAAACTGACAGAAAGCAGATTTAGGCTAGATATCAGGAAAAACTTCTTCATGGTAAGAGTGGCCAAAATTTGGAATGGGCTTCTAAGGGAGGTGGTGCTCTCCCCTACCTTGTGGGTCTTCAAGAGAAGGCTGGATAGGCATCTGGTTGGGGTCCTCTGACCCCAGCACTCTTTCCTGCCTATGCAGGGGGTCAGACTCAATGATCTGTTGAGGTCCCTTCTGACCCTAGCATCTATGAACTATCACTGAAGATGATACTGCTGCAATCACTGCATCTAATGGAAGAGTGAACAAGCTGCAGTCTCTCTTGACTGAACTCCTTTCAAAAAAGGAACGTGGAAATAAATTTCCATGATCAAGATTTCTCGCCAAGACGGTAGCATGATTCATTTTCAAACTAGATAGTGTTTGTTTTGTTTTATTCAGGGGAACCTAGGCTATGTGGCGAAGAATAAGAGAGCGTTAGCCTTCTGTTTGGATCACTCAAAGGAATACAAACACATAGCTAGATTTTTCTTCTCCTATGGGAAAAGAGGAAAGTCACTTAAAAATTCAGTTACATCTTAGTAGGTGGCATTTTGGACTCGTATAGACAAATAATCTGTATCCTAGCATGCCCAGAAGGCTCCTTATGATTAGGTATGTTTTGAGATCACCTTATTCTACCCAAGCAGGTGAATAACTGTAACTAATCACAACTATTTACTGTTTGCCAGAAGAGAAGGGTCCTCAAAATTTTAGTGAAATAAGAGCACCTGTTCAGAAAGTTGGGGACCCAGGTTGTAGACCCTTCCTCACCCAGAGGAGGTTTGAACCTATTTCTTTCATTCCTAGCAATGTGACCTGATCCCTACTTTCCCCCCTCCCACCCAAACCATCTCACTGAAGTTGGCCCATGGCACACTCAATCAGGGGAAATTTATGGGGCCAGGGAAAGAGCAAGCCAGAATGAGTAAAGCTTGGTGAAATGGGTATTGTTCTGATAGGAAGGAGGCCCTGCCTGGATTTCACCATTTCTCCTGTTCCTAGTGAGGCCAGTGTTAGCCTACTGCTGTTTATCCATTTTATTAAATAACTGTTAAGTGCATGGTATATTTTCTAAGCATATGAGCCATCTGTTTATATATTTAGAGTCCCCAAATTTAAAGTGTCTTGATTTCAAAATCTATTTAAGATCTTAAATAACATATTTAGGGAAAATTGTCTTTCCAGCAACCCGTAACATAATCTTCACCTTTATTGGTAGAGGAGAATTTTTGCCCAGTTGTTTCTTAGCTGTGTGACACACATTTCAATGCCTAATAATTTACCAGTCCCAGACCAACTGTAAGAGAATTCTAAATTTGCAAACCAGCTTATAATTTACTTTCTAATATTAGAAACTAAAATGGATAGATTTCAGATTTATTAACATTGAAATATGTAATTTCCTTTAATCTAGAAAGGGCATATCTACTCATGAATATCTATACATGAAGAGCATATCTATACATGAATCTAAGTAGGGGGATTTATACATGAATCACAGAATTGTAGAAAATTAAGGTTGGGTTGGAAGGGCTCTCAGGAGGTCATCTAGTCCAAGCCCATGCTCAAAGCAGAGCCATCCCCAACTAGATCATTCCAGCTGGGTCTTAAAAACTCCAAGGATGGAGAGTCCACAACCTCTCTGAGTAACCTGTTCCAGTGTTTTACTACCCTCCTACTGAGAAAGTTCTTCCTAATATCTAACCTAAACTTCCCTTGCTGCAACTTGAGACTGTTGCTCCTTGTTCTGTCATCTGCCACCACTGAGAACAGCCTAGCTCCATCTTCTTCCAAATCCCCCTTCAGATAGTTGAAGGCCGCTATTAAAGTCCCTCTCAGTCTTCTCTTCTCTAGGCTACATAAGCCCAGTTCCCTCAGCCTCTCCTCATAAGTCATGTGCACTAGCCCCCTCATTGCCCTCTGCTCGACTCTCCAATATGTTCACACCCTGTCTGTAGTGGGGGGTCCAAAACTGAACATGCTACTCCAGATTTGGCCTCACCAGTGCTGAATAGATGGGAATAATCACTTCTGTTGCCCAGCTGGCAACATTCCTACCAGCGCAGACCAGTATGCCATTAGCCTCTGTGACAAGGGCACACTGTTGGCTCATATTCAGCTTATTGTCTACTGTAATCCCCAGATCCTTCTTTGCAGCATTACTGGCCAGCCAGTTATCCCCCCAACCTGTACTGGTACGTGGGATGCTTCTGTCCTAAACATAGGACTTTGCATTTGTCCTATGACAATCATGAGATTTCATTTGGCCCAATTATTCAATTTGTCTAGGTCATGGAATCCTGGCCTTACCCTCCAGTGTATCTACTACTCTCCTCAGCTTGGTGTCATCTGCAGAGTTGCTGAGGGTGCACTTAGTGCCATCTTCCAGCTTGTTGATGAAGATATTGAACAAAACCAGCCCCACGACTGACCCATGGGCCACTTCACTTGATAATGGCTGCCAACTAGACATCAAGCCATTGATTAGACATGGATTCAATGGACTGGCTGGCGATGGTTCAAAGTAAAGGGAGCTGTGGGAATGAGAGAACAAATATCATGAATCCAGAACACTTACAAATTTGCCTGATAATTTTATGAAACTTAACTGTTTCAACAGAACATAAACTTTGAAAGAATATGATACTGAGAAAAAAGTATGGTGTGCAATGGAAGAGCATTAGAGAAAATGATCTTCACTGACATGCGACTTTCAAACCCTTAATGTTGTAAAAATTGGAGTCTGTTTGAAATGAGTCAAATCAGAAGGTCTGTTGGCTAAATTTCAAGACCTTTTTTGTTCAGTGAAAATTATATCTTCAATGGTATACAGCCGAGTAGTTTGACAAGGTGCCTTAATGTTACTTCTAGAGCTGCATTTAAATTTTTTCAGAAGTCTGAGGACAGCATTTAATTTGCATGCAAGTTTACCTAATTTTAAAAATCAGAAGTCAGTCTTCCTTGACAAATAAACAGAGATTTTTTTTCTTGGTTGTTTTCGCTATATATAAAAACATGTACTTAATCAGTTTTGATGATGCTGAGTAATTATAAGGAAAAGTGAGAATAAATATCTGTTTTATGGATTAGGAGGATAATATGCCCTAAAGAAGTTATTAAAACAAACAAACATCAGGCAATTCATACGGCCATTAGGGAAGAATAAAACATTTTGGGATCTTGTCTATCTGAATCATCAGCCTCTGTCCTGCATCTCCTTCTCAAAAGTTTATTAAATGGAATTTGACCCCAGCCCATTTTACTATCCTCCAGATGTTGCACACTGCACAAGCCTAGTATAGAAGAAGTTTAAATCTGATGATTGTAGTTCTTAGGTCTAAGGGAAATTATCTTCTTAATGATACATGACAGCACATTCAACTGCTAGAAGCATAGGAGGGGGTAGCGTTCAACTGCTCAAACATTCTGAATTTGCATAATGTGTGCTAAGTTATTTGTAGCTGCTGGAAACATCAGTGTATGAGAAATGGGGCCAATATTTTACACAATTTATTTTATTTTTCAAGCTTTATTTCGCTATTGGATTCAGTTTTCCTTTTCACCTTAATTTCTAAAGTTTGCATGATTTATATTTTCTCTGAAACAGATGGCCATTTTTGCCATGTTACTGATATTGATTAGTATATCCAGAAGAGAGCCTATTCTACGCTATATTGTAGTGACTTTGGTCAGCTGTAAATAAGACCGGAAAATTGCCCACCATAGACGGACCTTTCTCTTAAAGAGGGCTGAACATTTTCCATCTGTGTATGTATCCATGAACATAATGAAGCGCAGTGCAGGGGTACCCACATTAGTTCTATTCAAGTTATCTTGGGTATCAGAAGCATAATTAATTAGTATGCCATTGGTGCATCTACATGTGATATTACTATGACACAATAAAATTCGGTGCATTTCACACCAGAGTTTGTTGCTCCTGGGTGCTGTGCTTACATGTGTGCCTGGGATTGCAGCATGTTGAGCCAGGCCTGAGTAGCCCCAGCTGGCACAGGGCCCAGGAGAGGGTCAGCCTGCCAGTCCGAGGCTGTTCTAACTTCATCATAGTATCTAGGGTCAGAAGGGGCCTAGAGCAGGCCATCTAGTCTGACCCCCCACTAATGGCAGGAACGAGTGCCAGGGTCACAGGACCCCAGCCGAGTATCTATCCAATCTACTCTTAAAGATTCCCAAGGTAGGAGCAAGAACAACTTCCCTAGGAAGCTGGTTCCACATCCTAGCCACCCTAACTGTGAAGTAGTGC
>JAGPOW010000261.1:142519516-142542955 GCA_030014935.1 Caiman crocodilus
TCACCCCCGCCAGCTCCGTCAACATCCTTGGGTGTAGGTCATCCAGGCCCGCCGACTTAAAGACATCCAGCCCTTGCAGAAGCCCTTGCACCAGGTCCACCCTCACCCTCGGCCTAACGGTGATTCCCGAGGGGGAATACAGGCTTCCAACGGGAGGGAAGTCCCGGTCCCCCCTCAGGAAGACCGAGGCAAAGAACCCATTGAAGATCTTCGCTTTCCCATCGGCCACGAGCACCAGGTTGCCTGATGAGTCCGTCAGGGGCCCGACGTTTCCCAGGGCTCTCTTTTTGCTGCCCACATACTTGAAACAGGACTTCCTGTTTTTCTTGATCCTATTCACCAGGCGAAGCTCTACTCCCGCCTTGGCCTTCCCAATAGCCCTCCTACACTCCCGAGCACAAGAGTAGTACTCCTCTTTGGAGGCTGCTCCCCTCTTCCAAAGATAGTAAGCCTCCCGCTTAGCCCTCAGGCCCCCCTGAATATCCTTATTAAGCCAAGGGGGCTTCCGGGCACTTTTGCCCATCTTGCATCGGGCGGGAACGGTCACCCCTTGGGCTCGGAGGATCGTCTCTCCCCAGAAGGGAGACATCAGAAGGGCCAATTTCAGAAAGCTCAGGAGGCTAGTTGAGGAGGTGCTGTGGGACTGTAGGGTTGAGTCCAGAGGAGAGCCACGTGCACGATCAGATGGCAAAAGAACAGGCCTTATGAAGAGAGGCTGCAAGCTATGGGACTCTTCACCCTGGAGAAGCGCAGGCTCAGGGGTGACTTGGGGGCAGCCTATAAGTACATAAGAGGTGTGCATCAGGATCTGGAGGAATGCCTGTTCACCAGAGCACCCCAAGGGATGACAAGGTCCCATGGTTACAAACTCCTGCAAGACCGTTTTAGGTTGGTCATAAGGAAAAACTTCTTTACTGTCGCAACCTGTGAGGCCTGGAACAGACTCCCCCTAGGGGTGGTACAAACACCTACTCTGGACACTTTTAAGAAACATTTGAGCATTTATCTTGATGGGATCCTTTGACTTTAGCTGACTTCCAGCCCCTTGGGCAGGGGACTAGACTCAATGATTTTATGAGGTCCCTTCCAGCCCTAATGTCTATGAACTCTATAAATATATTATATATAAGTTGTCATGCATAATGTACTTAGATGCATCTGATTTTTCTGGTTATTTCATTTTTTGCACATGAAAAAAAGCCTCTGGTTTCCCATCCAACCACTCACTGCCCTCTTCCCCCCCCCCCGCCCCCCAGTCCCACCGCTAATGCCACCACTGCTGATGGCGGCTGCAACTTCTTTGTGTCTGGGGTGCATGGGATTGGGGCACGAATGGAGTGCCACGTGGGCTGATTTGCTCTGGGCACCCGACCTTGCTCTGGTTGTCTCTGGGCTAGGGACAAAAATGGCACACAAACCGATTTAAGTGATCAGAAATTGGTTTAAACCTGTAACAGAACAGAAGTTCAGCACACATAATCTGCTTTCAAAATGGCCAGAACTGGTTTAAGATAAACCTGGTTGGATGTGGTATCAGACTTACCTGATTTAGATCAAACCGGTTTATGGAACTTCTGACCCAGACCCCTCCTCAGCTCAAGTTAACTCACAGTCCCCTAGCATCCCAGGATGCTTTGCATCCCGGGGCTGTTCTGTCTTTTCCATTGGAGAAGGGACTTCCCCACCCCTCTTTTCCATATCCTGCTTCCTTCCTGTGTCTGTCAGCCTATGGGGGGAGAAGAAGACATCCCCCCTTAACCTGGGTCTACACAGCGTGTTGGGGAAAGCCCATGGTGGGAGTTTTTTTGCCCATTTGCAGCCCTCCCCCTGCTGGGGACAGCCCAAGTAGCTGCAGGCATTCCCCACTTCCCCCTTTTTTGTATAGCTGCTTGCCTTAGCTGTTGCCACAGAATGGAGGGGGACGGAGGTCCCAAGGCCCCAGGGGGGTGTCAGCACCAGGGGCCCCTGCCTCAGGGGGTTTTCCCAACCCAGGGTCCCCCAGGCTGGGACAGCCCCAGGTTGCTGAGGGGAATTCTTTCCTTCCTGAACCTCATATCTATTTGCCTGAGCCCCTGCAAGTCTTAAGGATAGCCTAGGGCAGCCTCAGGGAGAGGAGGGAAATTCTTCTGTTCCTCTGCATCTGCTTGCCTGTGACTTGTAGCAGGGGAGGCAAAACCAGCTGCAGAGGAGCAGAAGAAATTCCCTCTTCTCCCTGAGGTTAACGCCAGCTATCCTTGAGACTTGCAAGGGCTAAGGCAAGCAGCTGTGGGGTTTCGGAGGGGAAGAATTGCTTTCAGCTCCCTGGGGCTGGGCTGGGGTGGGGGAAGCTTCCCAAGGCAGGGGCTCCCAGGTGCCCCATGCTGGGCTACATGGGTAGGCACCTGGCCTGGAGGACGACTTCTCCCTCTGTCCTGAGGCAGTGGCTGAAGCACTCAGCAGCTGAGAAGAGCAGGTGGGGAATTCTCCTTGGCTCCCCAGGGCAACTTGGACTGGGGAACCCAGGCTGGGGGAAATCCCCTGAGGGGCAGCATCCTCCAAGGTGGGCCAGCACCTGGATGGGGGCCCCTTAACCCTCTGTAGGGGATCAGCGGAGTGCTGGGAGTGTGTGCTGGGGAAGCAACTGGGGCAGCCCCATTTGGGTGGGCTGGCAATGGCCAGCAGGCTGGGAGATGTGCTCTAGTGCGCCCCACCTTACCTGGGTCAGTGCAGTCCTCTCCCTGCCTTTCCCAATTGAAAACTGAACATCTGTTAAAAGAAGCTGCCTAGATTGAATTGATTCTGCTTCTGGGCTTTTTGATAGTCTGTACTTAGCCTAAATGAGCTCATTACACTTATTGTCAGTGATTAATTAACATAACTTATTGTCCAAAATAAACCATGAAGTACCTGACATACCTATTGATGCACTCGGCCTGAGCTCTGGGTAAGTGAAAAATGTGCTTGAGGATGTCAAACAAAATACAGCTGGGTTTTGAGGAAAACTGATAGTGCTCTTGGTTGGAAGGTATTGAATAGGTGCTGCTCGTGCTTTCCTATTGCAGTCCAGAAATGGTACCTTTTTTCCCTACCTGCAGTGAAAGCCAGTGACTTATCGACAGGAGCGTGCTTAATTCACTGCTGTGAAGAGATATTGGAATGAAAGAGCTAGGAAAGGAGGTGGAGGAGTGGAAATACAAGAAAGAAAAATGAGAGTAGTCAGAAGATAATAAAATAAAATGAAACAGGTCCACAGATGTCATTTTTCTTGCTTCCTAGTTCTTTTTTTATGCACAGGATAGTGTCCATTTTCCTAACAGTTTTGTGTGCATTTTTTACTTATAGAAATGTTTGCTTAATGAAGTGAGGCTTAATGTGACGACTTAAAAAATCCATCTGAAACAGATTTATTGTGTTTTTAAAAAATTGCTTACCAATCTTTCTTTTCTCATAGTTTAAAAAAAAAAAAAGTTGAGAAATTTGAAATCCTGAAATGTCACAGCAGAAAGCCTGCAGGTGCGTCTAATTAGAGCCATAAAGAAAGAGGGGCTGCAAACACTTTCCCAAGTGTAATACTGAGAATGAGGGAACAGGTGGATCTTTTTCTGTCAGCTTGTCAACTAACTTAATGGATTCCTCTGGGGTTAATGAGGCTGGCGCCAGGGTAGCAGGGGTAATGGAATGGAATCAAACATGGCAGGGCAGAGCAGAATGCTACCTCATCTTGTTGCCTTTGAAGAAGTTACTAATGTCTTACCAGCTATGAGAGGAATCATCTATGGAAGTTATGCTGGGTCCATGATATAAGATTACAAGGGATATTTTACTGAACTTAGTCTAAATTTATGTCATAGTATTAGAAGATAAATACAACATGGAATTGTATCTTTTAAGTAGCATCTGGTAAGATTAGTGAATTTGTGGTACAGGTGCCACCCAGAGACTCCTGTTAATATTGCAAACTCAGTAGTTTGTTAAATGGTGAAATAAGATAACTGCTATTTTTCTCTTGCAGAGTGTCCTGAAGAAGTCTGCATTTGCACTGTATCTTGGTATAATTGTAGTATGTCATAACTTTGTTAGATGCATATGCACATTGACAGATAGGGCAGTGCAACGCAAGAAGTCCTCAGCATATCATGCATTAAAACTTTAATATCCAGGTTAAAATATTTCTTGTGAGGCTCCTGCCTGCCTTTTAATTGTGTTGTTTGCAGTTGAGATCACCCCTGAATACAGTTACAACCTTGCCATTGCATCTCTCACAGGTTTGCTATCAACCTGCTTGTCTGTTTACTCATGAGGTGCTGAATAATGATAGCAAAGTTAAGAGCAACTTACTTATTCCAGTTGCAAAGAACTGTATTACCTAGCAACTCCAGACAAACCTCTGGACAATATAGAGAGCAAAAAAACCCATTGTCTGCCAGGCAGAAATTTAATTCTAGTTTAGGATTATGACACATTTTGGAATGGCTTTATTTGGACAAGTATCTAATATCCTTCTGAACAACTTTTGAATTATTATCATAATTTGTGTCTCAGGTTCTTTAGAGGACTGTCTTAATTTTTGTAAAAGGTTGATAGGGGGCTTTAGTATATTGGATGTTTGGGCAAGCTTCTTGTTTTCCAATACACCCGACGTTACTTAAAAAAAAAAAAAAATAGAGAAAAAAGAAAAGAAATACTGTAGATCACTAGTATCTTTCTTGATGTCTTTCAAGACCAATGCAGCTTGTTTATCCTGTTTTTGAAATGTACAGATAGACTTTGCATTAACTTCCACGGATTCCAGGTCTTGGCATCATTAACTTAGAACTCTACTATTGAAATTTAAGCTATAGTTGTATTGACAGAGCCTGAAGAGAGAGACCTTGCACCAGATAAGTTAGGGACAGACATTCAAAAAGCCTGCGCCTGAATTGATTCAATTTTTGCAGGTTAGTGTAACCTGCCTAGGATAAACTGGTTTGTAACTGTACAGACATCTCCTCTGCACTAGGGAAATGCAGGCACATTAGGTCGTTCCCCCCGCCCTTCCCCCATACACACTGTTGATAACAGAGCATTGAGTTGCACAATAAAGAGTTGCACAGAGAGCTAGCATTTATCAGCCCATCAAACAAAACAACAGCTTTCAAGCTGTTCTTAAACAGCTTTTTCCAAGGAAAGAACATCGGGACATTACTAGCTATCTGTTGATTAGCTACAAAAAGCCCTAAGCTGACACTGTGATGTCTGCCTTTGTCCTGTCTCCCACTGCACAGAACATAGCCAGCATGTGGTATGCTAGCTAATGCTGAGAGGTGTCTGCGTAAGGCAGAGAGGAGTTGGGGAAACCTTGCTTGAGCAGGGAGTGTGTGTGGTACGGCATGGACCAGGAAGAAGCCAGGCAGACACTGCTGTACTTGCAGTCTCTGCTAGAGCTACAACCAGGGATCAGAGAGGTGTAGCCAGCCCTGCTGGGCTGGAGCAGAAAGCAGAACCCCACTCAGAGTTGCAAAGCATCTGAGATGCTGGAGGACTCTGATTTAACTTAAACCAGGGAAGGGTCTGAAACAGACATTGCATAAACTGGTTTGACCCAAATCAATTAAGTCTGATACTACATTCAACCAGATTTATCTCAGACCTGTTTCAGGTATTTTCAAATTGGTTTATGTGCACTGAACATCTGTTCTGTTACATCTTTAAACCAGTTTCTGATCACTTAAACTGGTTTGTGTGTAATGTTTTTTCCCTAGCCATAGTGTAAGATCCTAACCTTGCCAGCATTTATACATGTGCTTAACTTTAAGCACACTAGAAGCCCCATTGAAGTGTACAGGTGTTCTCAGAATCAGAGCCAAAACCTACAGTGTTTTAAAGGAATAGCAAACAAGCAAGGCAGTGGTTAGCTGAGTTTGTCTGGTTATGTGTTTGGTTGGGTCATGTATAATTGGGGATAAAAAGGATAAATGTAACTGTAGGGAGATAAGTTAGTATTGGGAAGGGAAGAGAGATTGTCACAGTTTTGTTGTTTGTCCTCCTCTGATCAGCAGGTGGTACAACTCAGTTGCATATCAGCAGGCACTGTAATTAAATTATATGTTTAACCATGCAGCAGTTATTATATAAGCCTATAACTATATTATTTTGGTAAGTATGTTATGTTGCATCTGTACAAAAGTCATTCATGAAATGAAATTACTATTACTTAGCAATTATATTTGAATGGCTATTACTTTGCCATGGTGTTTGGATTTTAAGGAAAAGTACTGGTAGACACTCACAACATCTTGTACACTTCTAACAGTAAGGACACTGATTCACAAATCTTTTATCACCTATTAGAAGTGACAAATCTTGAATCACTTTTAATAGTGTTCCTTTGCCTTTTTAATGATATATGCTTCAAAGTGTAAGTCCAGAGCAGCTTGGTACTTCCGAGTTTGGGCATGAGTACAGATGTAAGTGGGCAAGGCTTGCTTGGGCATATTCTTGTTGTAGCCATCTGCTGCTAGGTGGTAAGCATAGCCAGCATGTCTTGGTTGAAGACACGCAAGAGGAAGATGGCAGGGCACTGAATGCAGGTCTGAGGCTAGTGTTTCAGTCACTGCACTATTCTTCTTCTTTTACTGGAGAGGTTGGGTTGTTTAGACGTCCTGTTTACTAAGTTGCTTTTGTGAGTACCACAGGGGATGCCCCTAAACTCATTCGTGGTTCTGAATAAAGAACCACCTGATTGCTGGACTTCACTTTTGCAAAGTTCAAAGGCCCTGACCTGTATGTCAAGGGATTTGTGCAATGTATTTATCATAATTAGTCGAGCTTGCTGCATTACTGTTCTGCCGTGGATTCCTGCTTTGGTTAAAATCAATTCACAATCATTATGACAACATACAGTTAGATGCACTGACCAGCAGTGAATCCAAACCCAAGGGCAGTGCTGAAAATCAGAGAAGTGTCTTTGCTTGCTAAGACCACTAGGGTCATATTCTGAGACTTCATTCTGCATATGCTTAATGATACAGTCTTTCACTATGTCCTTTTTTATCACAGGACTCATGCCCCATTCATTGCAAAGGATGTACTACACTTACTGGGTGAGCGCAGCTGTTGTTCCTGTTCATTCAATGTGTGGCCTGTTGTCCTTTTTAAAATTTTTTTTGGAGACTTCTTAAACCTGAGAGCATGCTCAGTGCAGATAGAAAATATGATGAATTTAGCTATCAAACTATACTCAGTACTCATAAACTGACATTTTTCATTGACTTGTAATTGTCCAGGTATATGCACAGGGATATGTAGAGAGATTTGAACTGGAAGAGTGAAACATACTTTCCTGATAAATTGCATCTGCCAAACTTCAAGATGTTTTTTCTGAATGTGACCTTTGCAATTTAGTAAGTTTTTTTTTTTTTAATGTGGTCAAAAGAATATTTTTTCCCTCTGGGAAATGGCTGGATCATTTTTATTGAAACTTAAAAAAAAATCAGGCTAAAGCAGACACCTGGCCTGTACAATGTCAGTTCAGTTGTTTAAAATTTGGTGAAGTGATAAGCCAGTGAAAAGAAGTGCTTAAAATATTGAACAGCTGTAATGCCAGGGTGTCAATTCTCAACTAGGGTGTCACAGCACCCAAAGGGTGCCACCAGATCGTTTGAAGGGTGCCTGCAGATTGAGGAGATAAACAGGTGTGAGGATATAAACCCATGTTTTGTCTTTTCCTGCCTGGAGGCTCCCCCACTTCCCCTGCGAAGCCCCTCTGCAAAGAGATGAGCACTGTAATAAATAAGTCAGTTTTTGAAATGATGCTACTCAATTCACAAATGTTATGGGAGGGTGCCTGGAATCTAAAAAGGTCGAGAACCACCGCTATGGGGGATGCTACTAATTCTACTTACACTTATGAAATTGTTCCTTGAGGTTGGGCAGTACTGCTTCTGCGTATACATCATCATTACAGCTGTAGATACCACATTTACACTGTCGATTGATTACTGCAGAAACACAGATTCAGTTAGTACGGCTTAGTGGTTAGAGTCAAAATATTTTTAAAGAAATACTTTTTTGTTCTCTGAATTGAAAGAAAATCCCACAGAATCAGATTTTTGCATTGTTGCTGTTCTCTGAAAAGCTATAGATGAGCCTTACACCACTTAGGTATGCATAAATAACTGGGATGCCTAATATGTAAGCAAATACTTATGTCATGTATTTGGCTCATCTCTGCATGCAATAGAACCAGACAGGCATGGTCATATGTACAACCTAATAGCTGACTTGTGTCAGCCCATCAAGCACTTCCATTTCATTTGTTGGTTAGGTGTGCTTACTTCTATGTATTTAACTTAATACTTAACTTAAAAGATTAGGACATAGGAGTAACCTGTTTATATGAAGGGTGTGCTGCTGCTTCTGAAAAAGTTGGAATTTGCCATTGAATCTTCAGTTTTTGTACTTTAGCCTGCTGCATGACTCTTGAGAAATTTGTGACAAAAACTTGTGAATATGGTAACAAATCAAATATTGCCAGTTTTACTTACTGTGCTCTGCTCAGCCAGGATTCATAAGGGGCAGGTCAATCACTAGTTATTTCTGGTTTACTTGTAAAGGATATAATTTTGTTTACATTTGCTTATCATCTACAAATCCTGCTCATACTGTGCTTTTGTCTACATTGTTCAGTGCTTAAAAAAGAAAATCGCATCTGGCTTGTAAATCAGAGCTAAATATGGATATCTCATTCAGCTGTTTATAGGGTGACTGCCCTGTGTGTTTTATAGATCTGTAGAGTAGCTTATTTGACATAGTGGTGAAAATCCCAACTGGTTCCTTGTAGGGATCACCTTGGGAAGCCTCTACTCCCCCACAGTACTCCTGTAATGTAATATTTACCTGATACATTGTAGTTATGACATCTTCAGTAACAAGCATATTTTTTTCCATTCTTTAGAAATTGCCCCCTGGTTGTGTGTGTTTAGAGCCGAGAATGCTGTGGACTTTTCGCAGTTAACATTTGACCCAGGACAGAAAGAACTTATTGCTGGAGCAAGGTGAGAAATATGTTTCCTTTTGATCACGATGGGGTCTGTGCTACTGAGCCATAGTCTGTGTTCAGCAGTCACACAATTCTGCTGCTTTTGGTTATGAAGACCCATTGAACTGGCTGTATCTGAGGTGTTGAGGGGTCACGTATTATTCTTGAGGATGTGAATACACAACATGAAGTCTATGGAGCAATTCACTCCAGATTTTGTTCCATAGAAAACTTACTTTGTGGTAAGAAGCAGGCACACAACCCAGTCCCTCAAGCTGGTGGCCCCAAATAGGCCCTGTTGTATTGCCTGGCCGCCAAGTGGCTGGGAACCATTTTTTATTGGACGGTGGGCTACCCCAGGATAACATTGACTAAGGGAGCTGACTCATACCATGTTTTCAAGGAGTAACTTTACCCTGAATGCTAGTGATTTACAGCCTACTAGGGCTATGCCTCATGCACCTGGTCCACTTCTGCTAGATTGGAAAGTCAATTTATTACATCGTAGATGTGGCATGGATATGTACTGTAACTTAATTTTGAAAGTGCCAAGTGGGCCCAGAGTACCTAATGACTTGTTCTGCATTCTGGATTTTAGTAGGCTTGTCCTGCAGGCATTGGACTCAGAATATGATCCTATGGTAGTTAAAGGCAGCCTTATTTTAAGACAGTGTGGCAAGAATTAAGTTAAGGGAACCCTTTTTTAGCAGCTTCATGTGTCGGTTATTTAGTGCTGCTTTTTCCTCTTCTGTGATTCAAGTCATGGTCCATTGTGGTCATCTCCATCTCTTAAAGACTCTCAGTCAGTCAAGAATAGTGTAAGTCTTGATCATTATTTTCTTCAGTAGGCTATACATTATGCCAGTGGTTGTTAAATGGCAGTTCATAGCAAAACACATTCTGGTGCTATGCAGAATTTCTTCTCTCCAAGTAGTAATGCATTTATCAGTTTTCAAACTGAGTTCTTACAATCCAGTAGAACACTTAAGTTTCCAGAGATTTTAATTAAATAAACTAAATTTTTAAATATATTTTTGGGTGTATGTCTCCTTTTAATTCATAGAGGACCCAGGTTCTCTGTATTACAGGTATTGTGCTGCTGCTGTACATATTTGTTTCTGGGCTCAAAATATAATCCACCATATGGGGAAGTTTAAGAATGCACTTGGCATCAAACTGTGCCCTGATGCATGAAGATGTTTGCAAAACAGAATTGGCATCAAATACTGACTTCAGACCTATGCAGTCTCCATTGTTTTCAGTGAAAGTGCAGTTAGGTATTTCTGGCAAAATTTGTATATAAAGCTCACATCATTTTAAAAGTTGTTTCAAGGGAAAAAATTTTAACCATTCCAAGTTTTAACTTCTTGTTTTAAAACTGGGGAGATTTGTGTGTACATAAATACATAGTTAGACAATGAGTAAGATGAACCTACTGTCACAATGACCAATTTTCTCATTTGTTTTTCACCTGGGGATGGGATTTGGGCTTTTTCGTTTCATTATATGTTTGCACAGAGCATGGAGTGGTGTTTGGTCTGTATTTGGAGCCCCTAAGTACTAGAATTTATTAGCCGTATTATTAGTTAGAGTAAAAAAAGAAGCTGTTTTATACATTTGAGGATAAAATTCAGGTTGATACTATTAAATCCATTTCTGTGTAGTATGAATAGTAGATAAATCTTTATTACTCTTTCAGCTCATAATAAACATTTGTTTCTAGTTATCTGACAGATACACACTGAAATAATATTCTGTACCTAAAAATTCTAAGTACCTAGTTTTGAAGACTACAATAGCAACAGTTAGTTATATAAGAGACTTAGCGTGAATGCAGTCCTTGTTCAGAGCTTTGCACGTTTTGGAAAAAAAGAGTCACATTTAAAGAGGTATCCTCAATTAAAATCACTTCTGAGAATGCTGATTAAGTGTATGCTAAATAGTCAGCAAAAGCTTTATAAATTATCTCCTCCTTTAACATAAATATCCTTTAGATATTTTCCCTCTTGCCCTTAGCCCAAGATGAGGAGAGTTGGGACAGTTGAATGTATTCAGTTTTTTGAATGAAAAAAGGCTAGACTGTAATAGTTCAGGCCTTTTTGAGGTGAATGCTGTGTAGCAGGGGTATAGTTTGGTTAGTTGTGTCTTTATGCATGGTTGGTTAAAAGAGCAACACCACTTCTGTTTGGATTGCAATGTTTTCACAGTGGAAAACTAGGGATGCTTTCACTCTACCTGGTGGCCAAAAAGGTGGTTATCCAATATGGAGTTATTTAACAATTCATTCTTTAGACATGCTTCTAAGGTCATGTGCTCATCCCATTGACAGCTCAGTGTTACTATGCTCTGGATTCTCCTTTGTATAGGGGAATCCCCTAGTGAAGTCAAGCCAGCACATCTACTTTCTTATCACCTGCTGTTCCTGCCCCCCCCACATTCCCTGTAGTATATTTCATCCTTAAATTCCAAGATCTTTCATGTGACCTAAAGGCTTTTTTGTTCTGTGGGAGGGAGGGAATGCACATTCTAGGGTGTCTGTGTTTGCCAGTTCATTTTCTAATGGCATGTCAATAACTTGTCTTATTTAGCTGTGCTGGAAGTCATTCATGCAACTGTAAACTACTGTACCTGTAGTTATATTCAGTTTAGGAACATTTGTACATCCCCAAATTTTGGAGCGAGAAGAGAAAACCCTCTTTTTGAGCACATTCTTTCCTTGAGGAATCAAATCTTTGCTTTCCTGCCAAGGGCAGTATTGTAGTGGGTCCAGAGTGTTATAGTCATGATAGCTAAGTGAATATGCAAGAAGCAAGGTTTGTTTGATAATAACATCTTTTACTAGAACTACTTGGTAATTGAGAGAAATGTTACACAAACAGTCAAGGCATAACATTCCCAGAATTTTTACCTCAGACCTGGATATTTGGTGCTTGAAAGCTTGACTGACATGCCTGTCCAATTACGTAGTTGGTCTAATGAAAGATATTACCATAAAAGCCTTGCTTAGGGCAGTGTTGGCATTATCCGTTAAGCCAGGGGTAGCCAGCCAGCAGCACAGGTGCCACAAGTGGCATAGGCAGTCTTTGTGGATGGCACGTGACAGACTAGGGAGGAGATGGGCAGCACAGGGACAGGCAGGGCAGGGAGCAGAAAGCAGAGCAGCAGCTTGGTCAAGGAAGCAGAAAGCTAAGTAGATCAGGTAAGGGAAAGTGATTAGAGTGGCACTCAGGTAGCATGTGGGACTCATCTGTGGCATGCCTGCCATGAAGATTGGCCCCTAGTGCTTTAAACATAATGGTTTGGATAAAGCATCAGCATTATCATGACTTATTCTCTGCCTTATATTTGATGGTGCCATCTTAATAATGCAGTTTTTCCAATTACTTGAAAGACTGCCCCTCAAAACTCTTGTGTCATGTGGGAATGCATGGCCTGTTCTAACCTGCAGAGTTTTTCCCCAAACAGATAGCAAGGAAAAAGTTGTATAGTTTTAATTAATGCCAGTGGTTCCTTTTGGTAGTACACTAATTTCCTTTACGGAACTTAAACTTCTGCCATAATAAGCCACCACCCATATAAACCCTTTTTAGCACATTCTAGTTGGTTTGTTAGGTGCATAACTGGACTAAGGCACCAAACTATCATTTTGTTCCACCCAAAAAACTGTTAATGCAAAAAGTGGATGGTGGCTTCTTTTGGTTCTGCTATCATGATGTAAGGGGGCTTAATTGTACCTTCCACTTACCCCGACAAAAGTGCTTAGCAAAGTCTCCATTGTAACCAGGTTTAGTATTGTCTTTGGACCAACTACTTACTTGACGGCAGGCATCAACTTCTTCCAGGATCACCAAAGATTATAACAAGTGATTGTTTTATAGTAAATGTTGAAACTGAAGCGCAACTGTTAGAGCACTTTTGTTTTAAAACAGCATCAATACTTAATACTTATTCTGTCAGCCTACATTGTAAAATAATATATATATCTATCTATAAATATATCTATAAATATATGTACATTATTGGAAGAGGACTTCTGGAACAAGGGAGCAGCTCCTGGAATGACTGATGACTTAGCCTGGCTCTTAGTGACAAAATATAATTGAGTATTTGCCTGGGACAACTCTGCACAAATTGTCTGTGTAGCAAAATTCATTTGGAAAAATATGGAGAAGAGAGTGGGGGAGAGGTGAGGAATTTCTCTTGCCCAGTTTTGATAAAATGGCCCAAAGTACATAGTCAAAGAAAAGTGAAAGTTTTCTGAAGCTGAATCAAAAAGATAAGGTCATTTCTTTTATGTCTGCTTAGGTTTGAAATCTGTTCAGGTACAAAAGAGCAGATTCTTTGCTGTTATGGCAGGTTTGTCCAGATTTGATATAAGAAACCCTTTCAAATGCAACTCTAACCTATGGTGGATTCAGGTGATACTTCACAGATATTGCTTTCCATGTGAGACGTCACATTTGTTTGTTTTATATGTTTGCTTAAATGTAAAAGCAGCAGAATTGAAGGAAAAGAAATATAGAGAAAATTCTGTGCAGAAGTAAAATGGTTGTTAATCCATGCAAGCTAAGCAACTCTCTGAAAATCACTGCTCCCAAAATATATTACCAGACTAGAAGGTATTCAGGGGGCAATCCCCCTGAAATCTCCTTGAAATCCCATCCTACAAAAGAATAAGAAATAAGCCCTCTGCCCACGGACATTAATAACATGTCAAGGGTTACTTTAAATGTCAAATGTGACCTTGCCAAGATGTGAAATGACTTCTCTTACCATCTGAAGTTACATAAAGGCATCTGTTCCCCTTAAACAGAAAAATGGGTAGAAGTGGAGGAGTTGCTTTCAAATTAAGTGGTATCAAAAAGAGAACATGAGGCAATGTGCCTCATTAGCAACAGAGGGGCTTAGCCAAAGGAAGTACCCCTCACTTAGGTCTGTGCCATTCTGTATTACATTTCACAATGATGTGGGTTATGTTTCCCTGTCTAGTTGCACTGCAAGCTGAGGTACTGTCTTCAGGATAAGGCTTGGTGAAAGCAGCAGCTAATGGAAGTGGGATATGACCTCCCTCTGCCAGCAGTTCTGGGCTTTGAAGGGGAGAATTTAGGAGCCTGCAAGTTGGGGTTTGTTTGCTGTTGTGTTTTTTGGGTTTTTTTGATGGGGGCGGCGGTTGGAGTTAGAGGAAGTGTGAGGAGTTGAGCAAGAAAACAGGCTGGACGTGTACATCATTCATAGAGAGGGAAAGGATGAGGAGCAGGCCCTCAGCTGGTAGGTGCAGCATTTGCAGGGTCAGTGAACTCCATCTCATGCCAAGCAATATACTTACAGCTTCCCTGTGAGAAGCAGTGCTTTCCTCTGCTCAAGGGACTACCAGTTTCTGCTCCCTAGTGCTAAGTACAGGTGAGTCAAAAAGCCCAAGACTGAATCAATTCAGTTTTTGCAGGTTAGATTAAACTGAGACACAACTGGGCACACATTTATTTTTGATTCAGGAAATGCAGCCACATGCTTGCAGTGGCTCAGGCCAGAAGCCGGTGGGCACTAGAGCATAGCTTTCTGGTAGGTAGCCACCATGGGCTGTGTGTTCACTTCCTCTGCCTGCTGCCCCTTCAGTCTCTGGGAAGTGCAGTCCAGAATCACAACAGCGGGACTCTGCAGAGTTACTCACCACTTCTTTCTGCTTCCAGGTGTCCCTGGGATTTGTAGTCCACAGTTACAGTTAGCAGTAAGTTTCAGTAAGTTTAGCAGGGCAGGACAGCTTTTTACTTTGGGAAAGGGGGGTTCAATTGGGGGAAGAGGACTGCTCTTTACTTTGGGAAAGGGGGGTTAACCCCTCCACTCCCAGCCCTAGACCCCAGCCAGAGGGTTTTTGCTGGAGCAGACCACACAGCCCAGCACAGGGATGAAAAAACATGTTGGGATGCTGGGGGATGCTGATTTAACTTAAACCAGACAGGGATCTTGGACAAAATTTCCATAAATCAGTTTGACCCAAATCAGTTAAGTCTGATACTACCTTCATCCAGGTTTACCTTAAACGAGTTTCAGCCATTCTGAAACTGTTTTATGTGCTCTGAACTTCTATACTGTTACAAATTTAGACCAGTTCCTGATTACTTAAACTGGTTTATGTGTAATTTCTGTCCCTAGCCTGGAAGAAAAAGGCAGGACAGAAGTACGTAGCTCCTTGCAAACACCTTGTAGAGCAGGGGAAAGCTAAATGACCTTTGTACAGGCTGAGGGACTACACTGCCAGCACTGGTACAGGAGACAGAGGAGGGCTGACTGAGCTGCATAAGAACTGGACAGTGTAAATTAATCATACAGTCATCGCCAATTTGTGGCAACACCCAGTAAGAGCAACACCCTCTTACCAGTCGCATTTCCCCCATCCATGTATTCAGGGGGCTGGCCCTACAGAAACTTCTTAGGGAAAATTGTAGCATCAGGGCACCAGCATGTTGCTGTGAACTAGTATTGACTATATTAGGACTGGGGTGGCAGATTAATTAATTGTACTAAACTGAATTGGTAGACTGCTGGCTGGAATACATTAGAACTGGAGATACCCCTCTCCAGCATTCTCTTTCCCCTGGGGCACCATTCAAAATCTAGGTCTGCTCTTCAGGGGCTGTCTGCTGTCTGCCACATACTCAGACCAACTGTATGCTACTCCTTGTTTACATTTCTGCAATCGTCACTTTTTGCTGCAGCATTATCCTTCCCTCCCTGCCCTGTTTTCGGAAGATGTGCTAAGGCTGCTATCTTGGTCACACAATGATCTTGGTCACATATGAGCTGTAGCAAATTTTCATTCTTTATAGTTATTTAGTCACTTCCTTTTTGATTGAAGCAATACAAAATAAACCATCACTTTCTCCTGCCTCACAAATAAATTGCCTTATAACAACTTTAGCCATTAGTTTTGACATTTTGTATAAATAATTGTGCTTTTCTTATGCACATTCCTTTTTTCTTTCTGGAACAAATAAGTGCCAAACTGAGACAGACCAAACATATATTAGTTCAGGAAATTTAATTTATTGGAAGACAGTTTTCAAGAAACTGTTTTATGAGTCAGTGCTTTGATATAAATAATAATAATAAAAAAAAACAAAATGCAAGAAAGGAAGTTTTTTCTGAGGTTGTAATCAATTTAAATCTCAGCTATGTAGAACAGATAAAAGACAGGAGCTTTAAAGTAGTTAATGCCAGCTGTGTGAGGAGAGAAGGGAAATCTGTTCCTTGCTTTTGAATCTGAATTGATTTGATATTTTCTTGGAATCTGCAGCTACTGTGCTCACAGCAGAGAGTCTCTGATTCATGTTTGAAGTTTGAGGTTAATTTTGGTGAAGTCTCTTTTGCTCATTTTGTACCAGCTTTAGCTCCATCCCATCCCATCCCGTCCTTTTGATCAGAGGTAGACAGAATTTATGTTTGGCTTGTACAGTTTTGCAATTTATACTCAGAATTTGAATCTTTGGTCCCTTTTGGAGAGAGCTGTATATATTTACATATAATTTACCTTCTTTTCATTTCTGTGCTTGGTACTGATTTCATTTTGGAGATGCTGTAATCACTCTCTGATCAGCAGTCCAATATAAAGAAACACAGTTTGAAGTGGGTGTGTGGAGATTTGGATAAAACTCTGACAAAGAAAAGAACATGGAAAGACCATAGGTTCTACCTTTCTTATCAACATGGCAAATAAGGGTACAAGAATTTAAGAATTGTCATCCTAGGTTAGACCAACAGTTTTTCTAGGATGGAATCCTGCTTCTGAGCATGACTGATATCAGAATGTTTGAAGACCAAAACCTAACAGTAGACAACTTGGGAACCACTAGGAACAACCTACCCATCAGGAAGTTTTATCCTAACCCTTATTAGTAAATGGTTGACTTATTTCCTTAAACAGTGTCTCTTGACCTTCACTGTCTATGGGCAGTAACAGCATTTGTACAAGTCACAGGTGACAGGCAATGCCATATTTTACTCTGGACTAGCACAATTAGTTTCAAGGATGCAGATAGTTACTGTGTCTAGAGAAGGGAAAAAAACAAAGTTAGGGATTATTTAGTCCATGTACAGTGTTTCAGTTTCTCCTGGGAGAGTCGCTGCTCTTCCTCTAGAAACCAGAAGTGTACAGATGTTCAAGATTTTTTGCCCAAATGCTCCTTTGGGAGAAAAATAACCCAGGAGGAACAAGGGCTAAATCACTCTTGAGAGAGTTTTTCTAGGGAAAATGAATGTCTGTACATACTGTATTCTGAGAGAAGCTACAGGAGAATGGTTCTCCAGCATGCCAGGGTGCTTTTGTCTTCTCCTCTTCCAACGAGACAATATGTTGCTGGGCTTTAGTGCTCTAGTGGAACAGGGAGCAAAACATGGCCCATCACAATCCCCACATTTTGCTGCAAGGAGGCAAAACACAGGATAACCCTGAGCATATTGGGGTTAGCCAATCAGGGCTGCCCTGTGCAGTGCTGTCATCTGTCTCCAGGGAGACTGAAGGAGTCTGCAGAGCATGTTGCAATATGTGTACAGGTGCCTCCAGACTGCACAGCATCAGCATGGCAATCTTTCTGCTCTTCAGAGGTTCAGCATTCAAATGTCTATTTGGGTGTCTCTGAATAAGTTTTTCCACCAGGAAAATAAATCTGGGAGAATTCTCCCAAATCTTTTGAACATGGATATGCAGGCAAGTTTTGCTGGTTAATATCATTTATTAAATTGACATAGTTGGAAAGATTTAGACAAGTTTTTGCATGCAAAGTTTCCTTCCTCAGGTCTGGGAAAGTAGCAGATATAGTCTCAACTAAATACTAGAACAGTGACTTGTAAAACTCCATTAAGTAAATGTAAATACTGACTTTAAAAAGGGACAGGGACAATAAACTTGTAGGGCAAAGAGAAGTTATCAGAAATTGCTGCAAAGAAAGTTAAAAAAAAGAAGAGATAGATATTTATATAAAAGGATAGGACCATTCAAAGGAGAAGAGGATCGTTATTACTTGTGGAATATAAAGAGGTAAGCAGCCTCTGATTTGATAACAGCTAAATGCTGTTATCCCTTTTTAACCTCTCTGTGTATGTATTTATTTCAACTACTTTATAATTGTTTTGTAGCTACTTCTGATAATTTCTTTTTGCTTCAAAGGTTTACTGTTCTCTTCCCTTAAGTGACTGTTTACATTTACATAAATGAAATCAGTGGTTTACAGAACTGAGAGGGGTTTTTCAATTAAACACTTAAGAATAAGAATTTTCTAAGTTAAAGTTTTGTACCTTGGGAACTTCATTGCTTCTGAGGCAGACGTTGCCCCGTTTTTTGCCACTGATATCTACGCTGAGTGGCCAGAAAAACGCTAGTTTTCAAGGGCAAAAAAAAAAAGAGGTATGATCTCCTACAGCAGCAGTGAACCATAGCCCTGCATTCCACTGCCATTTTTTTTGTCCTCCCTGCTGTTGGAAGCTAGGAAAGGTGCAGTAGGGATGGATGGAGGGAACAAGGATGGGACAGTGAGCTGTCCCTCTACCTCCTTTTTGGCACCCACCCATCCTGATACTACTACTTCCCATACCAACATTAATACATTTAAGGTCGACCACTAGTTGTTGCATTTATATTCCTTTTCACCTTCTACATCTGAAGGCCAGATTATTAGCTTTCCTCCTCCCGATTATTATCTTCCTCAGTGAATATACCCCTTTAATGAAAATGCAAGGAAGGCAGAAACATGTCCAGTAGGAATTGCAGTACTATCATGCATAGCTGAGAGAGAACAAAAAAGTTCTCTTTCCCACAGCACCATGTATTTTTTGGTCAAGATGAATCCATTTACAAGAAAAAAGATGGTTTTAATATCAAATAATTTTAAACTACACAGTCATTTCCTCACATTTCACAGCAAAGCAAAACGTTAATTGTGTAAAGTTAATTAATAAATTAAAATGAAATCAGAAATAATTTTCTACAAAACATTGAAGGGGGGGGGAAACCCACTTAATTTCAGTGTGAATAGAAGATCAAGGACAATGGTTCAAAACTGCATGTGCCATCTGACCTGTGCCATCCATCCCTACAGACTTAGTTCTCTGTGCTCTGAATAATTCCTCAACTATCTACAGTCAGACGTCCACCTGCTCTGCTTCCACTGTGTACGTCCCATCTCCACACTGGTCCATGGTGCTGCCTGGAGCTTGTCTGTGCCCTCTCAGCGCCAGCTGGCATATTCCATCCTGTTCCTTCTGGGAATTAGCAGAACTTTCCCTACAGTTTCATCTTCCACTGGCAGAAATCTGTTGTGGGATTAGACACACAAGAACTAAGAGCACAGAGGCAGTTTTGTTGGTACTGTAAATAGCACCTCCTCCCACCCTTCATTCAGGCAGCATGGAGGAGGAGGTATTTTGAATTGCTTGGATGCAAAGGAATAAGATGAAGAGATGTAGAAAGTGCAAGTAGGGGCTAGTTGGAAGGAGAAGGAGTTAGGGCAGTGAATAACAGCAAAGCAGCACAGAAGCAGGAAGAGCTGAAGATAGCAGAACAGGGAATTGCTGATAGTAAAGACAATAATGCATGTGCATAAGGAGGCAGAAATTAAACCAAGAAAGACTACCATATTTCCAGCACTTATGAAATTTTGGGAGCTTAGTTTTCCAATTTTAACATTTTTAACACGTTTGAATTTGCTTTTAAATGCAAGTAATGTCAAACAACCCAATAGTCTTTTTTATTTGGCATTACCTCCTCAGGAAGCTTTTGGAAATTACCAATGGATGCTGCTTTTGTCTTGGAATCAGCTACTCTGGACAAAATCCCTTCCAAAAGATATTACGCTATTATTGGTAGTGGTGGAGTGATGTTGTAGCCATAATGGTCCAGGACAGTGGTTCTCAACTGTCTGGTCCTGTGGATTGAATGAATAGTGAGCTCTGTCCCACCTACAGGTCTGGTCTGGATGCGGTATGGGATCAGTCTCTGGGTCTAGTTTGGTATGCTGACCAAGACCCTAGATATTTCAACATGATGCCCCAATCTTGCATGCACTAGGGCAGGAATGGGCAAAATAAGGCTTGTGGGCTGGATCCAACACCTTGAGGGAATTTGTCTGGCCTCCAGCAGGTCCCTCGGTCCTGCTTGCTGAGAAGCGAGAGGCAGCCTGGGTTGTGGGTCTTGTGGCTGGTGTGACAGCATGGGGCTGGGGCAGAGCTACGATTCGCTGCCCACGTGCCCCTGTGACAGGTGCTGGTTGCAGGGAGCACATCACAGCTCCACCCTGGCCCTGGCTCCACGCTGTCACCACTCCAAGCCCTTGATGCAGCTCTCCACCTGTCCTTTACCTCCATAGGTAAAGAAATTTGGAATTAGGGAAGTGGCAATTAATACTGCACCACTCCTCTGCTGCCAGATTTCAAGACCTGTGGGGCACCTAACAAGCCAGATATCATAGCTCCCCAGGCCAGATTTGGCCTACTCTCCAGAGGCTGGGCACCAGCAGCTTATGTAATATTAAACAAGAAAAAATGTTGTGGGTGATACAATTAGTCCAATGAAAGATATGGTTGGGATAGACTTTCACAAGCTTTTAAATGCAATGTATTCTTCTTCAGGAGACCTGCAACATCCTTATTATATAATTTGAAGTATTCCATTTAATATTTAAGCAAATTCAGTTAAGATTGCTAAGATTTGACAAACTAAGTAAACCTGGAGCTCAGATTTTATTTGCCTGAAGCTGCATGCCTTATGCCACATTTGGAAAAAGGAAGTTCTGCTATTCCTGCTGCTATTACATTTTTTCTTCCATCCCACTCCATAGAGCATCAACAGCAGGTGGGAAAGAGGCAGAAGTAGCTAAGTTGTGTTGACAAGGTGTGCATTATTTTTTCCCAACCCCACAAGTTTTCCATTGGAGAAGGAATATCCTTGGCCACTCCAATTTCCTCTGAGAATTGCAGAATTATTTAAATGTATATAGTTAGAAGTGAGAGAGAAGAGAATCATTTTGGATAAAACAGGAACCAACCAGAAACCTCTCCCTGAACTGAGTTAAGGCAGAAATGTTGTTGAAGTTTCACCTTTTTTTTCATTGGTTGCTTTTCATTTCTTTTCACTTAATGGTACAGAATTAAGAGGACAATATTGGGAAGGTGGTATAATTTTTTCCCCAAACCCCCACTTCCCATTGAAAACAAGAAGGTCTAGAAACCTTGTGTGAGAGAGCCTGTTTTTAAGACTTAGTAGTTCTGTTTTTAAGATCCGAGTTTGGAAGAACATACGGCTTCTTATCAGCAATGTGCCCCAGCTACACGACTCCCCCATTACTACTACCCATGTTGCTGCTTATTGGGAACATGCTTTGCATCTGTTTTGCATGGTATTTTCTAGAGCTGCAGTGCCTTTAATTGTGGGCTGTCTTACAAGTTAATTGAAGTTGCTTTGAAGAGCATAACTTCCTCACGGGTGGCTTATTACCCCAGTCAGTCTTTAGCCCCCTGATAAAGGACTGCACTAGTAGGCTTGTTCACTTAATTAAATGTGTATTTGGGAACCTTAATTTGAACTATTACTACCCTTTGTTTGAATGAGGAAGTCAAATTAAAGGATTCATTAACATCTGTTTAAGAACCTCTTTAGTAAAAGAACAGATAACTTTATAGGTTTGCTTCTTGCTGCTGTCTGCTCTCAGCAGGAGAGTCTAGGAGCTCTTGTTTAATGAGGTGTTCAGAGCACTACCTAGCGAGAGAAAATGCAGGTACCAAGAATTTACATGGAAATGCTTTGACAAAGTATCTGTTTGTTTTGTCCAATTAACATTTACTTTCAAAAACATCTTTCTGCATCTCTCTTTGAATTAATACTTCTGATCTAGTTTAAGAACTGGAGATTTATGAACAGAGCACTTTTGGCAAGTTTCCAATCTCATGCTGGTTTTGTACCTACATAAATCCATTGACTTTACTGGCTGTACATTTCATTTGCCCTAGGTTTAGGGTAATGTCTTTGCAGCAGAAGTAGTTCAGGCTCTTCTACGGGTGTTTATTTTTTTGATCTGATCCTGACTACATACAAAGCTCTCAAGAAGTGTGTGGTAGTGTTATACACCTCATCTAGGTGGCCTGTGCAGAGCTCTGTCCCAAAGTCTGATTGCTGTTTACACTTGGACTGGTGATCTGGCTACTTATAGTAAGCAATATAATCATAATTCCATCTAAGATGTATTTTCATGTCCCCTTGCTTTTATGTTGGAAATTTAAATACACCAAGTCAATATTTATACCCAATGTTGTAAATAGCTCTTATACTATATTTCCCCCTCACCTCTCCTCTCCAACCTTTAAGCTGTATCACAGATACAATTATGTTAATTTTAATTCTTTTTTGTTGTAGTTTGCTTCTCCCTTTTTGCAAACAGTCACTACTTCTCTCCATTCTCTTATCCAGTAAGATAACGATCTTAATTTAGTCACTTTAAAAAAGGCCACAGGTGGACTAAACTGTCTAGGGTTTCAATATTGATCTAAGTCAATTGCCGATAATGACTTTGAGGTGATGTAAGGGAAATGTTTAAACTCCTTTTAAAGAGAAACATGATGTAACTTAGAGTGTAAAATAATTGAAAAACAAAGTAGACTGTATAGGATTCCAATATAACTTACTGCTAGATATATAGACTGAATGCTGCCCAGATATGTTAGCCTTACAATTTAAAAAAAAAATATTTTTTTCTTTCAGTGGAAGCAGTTTTAAGATGCTGCCGTGGTCTTTGTTTTGCTGCAACATTTCAGATTAGCCAAGATAGTTGGCTAACAATTCAGATTGGCCAAGCAATGCTAAAACAAATACTGCAAAACAAATCTCCCCATTCACTTCTGCTGTGTGTCTATTTGCTGAAAAATGTTATGAGACATGCTGATAGGCGGTTCCAGGATCTTAGTTTCATATGTGGCCATGCTAGCAATGCTGGGCTCTCCTGGCAGCACTCTTATGGTACTCACGCCCTATTTTTTTCAGCATAAGGCACATATTGTACTGGAGCCAGTGGATAGGGATTGTTTCTTGGTGGCAGTTTCAGATCAGATGTGAAGGCCATACAGACAACTGCAAACTTGATAATGATCTCAGACAAACTCTCAAAAGCAAATTCAGAATTGCCATGCACTTACCAGTACACTACTTTAAGAATGATTTCTACTTAGGACATCTAAATTAGTGCAGCTTCGATGTGCAAGTGCTGACAAAAGTGGTAGAAAGATTTAAATTAAAGTGCGAGTTGGGACTAATTTAATTTACATTTACGTATATCTTCCTTTTAGTTGTTTTTCCTACTGTCATTTCTTGCTGCTCTTTGGTATGGAAGCTGCATCAACTTTCATATGAACTAGATCAACTTAGATGCTGTACATCTGCTTAATTTAGAATTTACTCAGCCTCT
>JAGPOW010000261.1:142552569-142576693 GCA_030014935.1 Caiman crocodilus
GGGGGGGAATGGGACATGGTGGCAGTACCCCCCCTGCTGCCTATCACCAATGCCCCCCAGAACAGCCAGCAGGGAGAGGGAGGCAGCAGACAGGGAGGGCAGTGGACTGGGGTGAGGTGAAGGGGTGGTCATGGTGGTGGCTATTGTTAGGGCCGAGCAGTGGGGAGGGAGAGAGAGTGGGAGGGAAGCAGGAAGGGGGCCCTGACAAGAGGGAGCAGGGGGGAGGCTGAGCAGGCCCTGGTGGGTGGGTGTGGGGAGGTGAATGGCAGAGGTCATGGTGATGGCCGTTGGTGGGGCTGGGTGGCAGGGAAGGAAGGAAGGAAGGGAAGTGAGGTGGAAAGGGGAGGGAAAAGGGGGGAATCACGCTGGCAGTGCCTCCCTGCAGCCTGGCCCTGACCACAGCCATCGTGGGGGGGAGTAGAGGTGGAGGGAAGCCCCGCTGTGGGGCAGAGGCGGGTGGGGGTAGGGATCCCCCATGCTGGAGGCTGGAGGAGGAGGTGGTAGAGGGAGTCTTTGCATGGCTGGGCCCGAAGGGTGAGCAGGGACCCGGTAAACACTTCCTCATATCAGTCATTCTTGACAGGCAGTTAGCTAGTATCTCTATAAAGGGCTCTGAGATTTCTTCTGCCTGTTCCTTCAGGACCTTGGGATGAAGTTAATTTGGCCCTGCCGACTTGAATTCACTCAGACCCATCAAAAGCTCTCTGACTGTTGCTTTGCCATCTCATTTCACAGCATATCCTGGTCCTTGTCCAAATAATGCTTATTATTGCTGGCTGCAGCTTAATTTTTTTGTAACAACTCAAATAAAGTAGGTATTGAGCAGCTCTGCTGTTGTAGCTGGTGGTAAGAGTTTGTTGTTCATCAGATACGGACTGATGTGGAATCAGACCATATATGTGTGTTATGAATTATGCAAGGTAGAATGCTATCAACAGGAGATTTAGTGAACCCTGAACCCCTAGAAAACCATGCCCTCCAGCATACAGCAGGGGCTGGGAAATGAGCATGGGTCTCCTAGATCAAGGTCGAGTACTTTAATCAGCAAGCTGTTTGACTAAATGGTCCTGGCTTGAGCAGATTTATGAATCTAGCTTTCTTTTTCCTGCTGAAAGTATTAGGTAAATTTGACCCAAATTTGTGAGCATCTTAGAGATGCCCCCAAACCACCTTTTTGTTGAATGAGCCGTTCTTTTAGATATACTGAGAAGGTAGGGAAAATGTAGAGCAAAACAGGACACTGCCTTTTTGAATGAGTGGGCAAGAAAGCTGAAAAAGGGGGAGAGAAGGAAAGAATGGAACAAGATCTGGAAAAAGGAGGTGGTGATGGGAGTAGCACTTAATAAATTCCAGCACAGGGAAAAGAAATTGGAAGAAAATTAGATTATGAAAATGTATAAGCAGTAAACAAAAGGGAAGGACATGATGAGAGTAAGAGAGAAAACAGTCTGAAAAATGCATGAATGGAACATGGAAGAGCCCTGGAGCAGACCTGCCACAAATCTGGGAATCCACACCTTGCAGGTTTGGAGCCATCTCTCTATAGATGTAGAGAGATAGGCAGTATTAATCTCTTTTTTTTTTTTCAGGGGTAGGGAAATACTAGTTGTTAAGAGCAGGGGCACTCAATCCCTGGCCCAAGGGTCAAATCTGGCCCACAGAGCCATAGTACCTGGCCTGCAGGTCTCTTCATGGGTTGATAAATTTGATGGTGGGGGGAGTAGTGACAACTGAAACTGTCACTCCTCCCCTGCCGTCAAAAACCCAAGGCCTTTGCAACTGGGCCGCACACCACCCCCCTGTGCGGCTATAGCCAGTTTGGGGCCAGGCCAAATCTTTCCCCCATATAGTCAGGTTGGGGCCAGCCCATACCCCCTTTTTCTGTGCCTCTGGATTGAAGCTGGACTGCCCCCATCTTCTCTCCTTATGGCCAAATTGGGCCCTACTCTGTGTGCTAAGATAGGGCAAAAAGCACCAGTGGTATAGTGTGATTTGACACTGGTTGATGTATTTAGATACTGGGAATAAAACTGATTTAGCTGATGCAAAATACAGATATAAACTAAGCAGGTGCCACTTTGAGACGTTGTGGTAGGCCAGGGTAGTTTGTAGTATCACTTGTTAGCTTTTTTCTTTTACAAGTATATGCTGGAGAAATATTAAGACATAAGTTCATCTGCCTGAGTGCTCTCCCTCCACCTTCCACAGATTTTACAGTGATATGATCATATGTTGTTCTCGATCCATTCTGAACTCCCTTTAAGTTCAGTAAGTGCTTTAGGTGCTGATACTTGGCAGAAAACAGCCTTTAGATTTTTCTATGCAATTTATAAACACTCTGGCAACTCAACAAATAAAAAAGTAGCCCTGGGGCATGCATATTTGGCTTTGCATATTTACATAGGGAGCTGATGGAGTTGATGAAGTCTTGCAATGTACATTTTTTGTAGATTGAAAGCATAATGGAACATGTCTTTGCAGTGAGATTTTTCTAATTAAGTGGAGTTTTCTTGGCCTATTCTTGGCACAAGGTGGTTGGGTGTAGTACCTCTGACATCAAAGAAGTTACACAAACTTATGATCAAGCTTAGGTTAAGTTGGAGTTGTGAATACTCAGCAGTTTTGGAAAACAGGCTGAAGTGCCTGCAATTTGGTACCCAAAATTAGAAGCACATTTGGAAATATCCCCTTAGTAATTAGCCCAAGGATAGTCTGAGTCAGAGCCCAAACAGAATCCAAGAGTCTTGATTCTCAGTCACTTCTTCCAACCACATTCCTTTGTTCTTATTTCCATAAATGATTGTGTTTTACTATTTTATCAAAGCATTCATAGTAATTTTCTCTGTCTTTTTTTTCCTTTTTTTCCTCACGACAGAAACTACCTCTTCAGGTTGCAACTTGAGGATCTCTCTCTAATCCAGGTGTGTGCAATATATTTATCCGTCTCTTTGAATTTGTTCCTGTGTTTGATATGGCGAGACCAGATGTTTTAAAGATGATCAAGGTATCCATTGGCTTCATAACTACAGCTGACTGTGCAGCTATTTTTATCCTTGTTGCTGCTCCTTATTATGTAAGTCTCATTGCTTATTTTAATTCCAGATTGGCCTTTGTTCCAGGCCATACAGACTTGCGTGTGGTCTTTTTCTACTTGGATTTAGTAAGAGTGAATATATGCAAAGCGGAGGCTGAAGATAAAAAGTGCTGTATTCGAGAAATGGTCTGACTTGCTAGTAAGCATACGGTCACCTTGCATGGGTCACCTGACTCTCAGTCGTCTTTCCTGCCTGGTGCAGGGGGCTGGACTCAGTGATCCCTTGAGGTCCCTTCTAACCTCACAGTTTATGAGTCTATGAATCCTGCTATGGCTTTCTTGTATAACTCCCCTCAATATCTGCAATTCTCATGTGAAAAGGCTCTGCTCCTTCTCTATACTGGTAAAGAAAGGAGAGTACCCGTCTTTGCTAAGGAAATTGCAAACAGCAAAGAAAGCAAGCAAAGTTGTGTTAAACAGATGCAAATATGAATATGATTCTGAGCTCTCCCTACCTTAAAGAATGCTGCTAATTACTGTTTAAAGTTCTTAGAGCAGTGATTCTCAGCCAGGGTGCCATGGTAGCTCAGGCTGATGTAAGATCTTTTTAAAGGTGCCACAGGATGCCACACATTATTAGCACCATTAGGTATGCAAACATCTGGGTCATAGGACTGGAGGGGACCTCATGAGGACATCCAATTCAGTCTTCTGCTCAGGGCAGACTCACCCCTGACTAAATCATCCCAGTCAAATGTATCTCTAAATTGCTCTTGAACATTTCTAAGGGTGGAGATTCTGCAGCTTGTTTATGGAGCCTGTTCCAATGCTTTACCACTCTCACAGTCAGAAAGTGTTTCTTAATTTCCAAACTAAATTTCCTCTGACACAATATAATGCTGTTGCCTAGTCTTGTCCCCTATAGCTGCAGAAAAAAAGGCTATATCCTTATATCTTTACAATCACCCTTCAGGTACTTGAAAACTAATCAAATCCTGTCTTAGTCTCTTCTTTTCCAAACTAAGTAACTCTAGCTCTTTCAGCCTTTTCTCACAAGTTATGCTTCCCAGGCCTCTAGTCATTTTTGTCATTCTCTGCTGGACTCTTTCCAATCTGTCCACATTTTTCTAAAGTGTCGGTCTCCATTTGTGCATGTATTTTTTTTTTCTTTCCCACGCACAGGATTTTCCACTTGTCCTTTTTGAATTTCACCTGATTGTTTTCCTTCTCTTTCTCCAGTCTATCCAGGTTGCTCTGGATCCTAGCCCTACCACCCAGAGCATCTGCAACTCTGTCCAGCGTGGTGTCACCTTCAAATTTGCTATCTGTGCACTCAATCCCATTTTCCAAATCATTAAAGAGATACTAAATAATTCCAGACCCAAGACAGGCTCCTGGGGAACTCCACTTGGTACCTCCTTCCAACTAGACACTGAGCCATTGATGAATGGTTCAAAAGACGAACCCAGAGAGTTCAAATAAAAATCCAGAGCATCAGAAACATTCTGACCTATTGTCGTCTTTCTGAATTCTTTGTAACAAGAGAATTGTTCTATTATTATTTCTCTGTAGTCAAAAAAAAAATAGTGAACCTATGAGCTGTCATTTTCCAAGGCATGCCTTGAGTTTAACGAGGGTGCCTTGAGTCTAAAAAAAGTCGAGAACCACTGTTTTAGAACTTGACATTGGAATCTTTAGACTCTGAGGAAAGAGTAGAAAGAACCCCAAATCTGTTCATTTTCCCTCTGGACTTTTTAAATAGTGGTGAGACTTCCATGTTAAGTATTTGTCAGATATCACAGTCTTATGTTCCCTCATCTCATTTTTTCTCATGTTCCCTCATGAATCTCATTTTTTGCTCGTTTCCTCCCTCCATCCCCCTCTTTTCTGTTATTCCTCCCATGCATACACTGCAGAAATGAATAATTTGTCATTTCTGTGTTCTTGGTTCTTGCTTGTTTTACTGCATTTCGTTGAAATTGGCTAGGCAGGTAAAGTATGCAAATATAAAATTGGAACAAAATGGAAACTTCTGGTTTGACACGCTCTTGTTTTTACAGTTTAAAATCAACTTTGAATTGAATACTATGGCTTGCTTTTTTTTTTCCTTACAGTGCTATTCTGCACACTTGAATGTTGAAAAAATAGTCAGTCAAATTAAAATGAGGCTAGCAGTGTGATGTGCAGAGCTCCAAGGGTTTTGTATGTATTTGGGATTAAGCAAAATATCATCCCCTCCTTCTCTTTCTAGTCCTATATGACTATAGGAAAAAGGTAAAACTGTCTCATGTATTGCGGAAATTATAGCACTTCAATTAGTTGGCTGAAATATTTGAAATTAAGGCTAGACCTAGGCTGAGCTAAGATAGTCTGTAAACTATGTATCCTGAATCTGGGTTGACTATTCTTACCCAAGCAGTTTTGGTTTGTGTAAAGCTGTACACGTAAAAGTAGCAGATTATTTGTGTTTAATAGCTGGAGATTCCCGTCGATCTAAGGAGCTAAAATGGATCAGAAGTGGCTATTATAGTCTGTGATTTTAGTTTGCATATGAAGGTTCCCAACTAATGACTGACAGGAGAAATGACAACAAGTAATATAGTCTGTAATGCTTTAGATATCGGCTCCTTTTGCAATCGCCCTTGACTGCAAGGGATTGTCTTTTATGACTGTCTTATCTGTTCAGAGATGGTTGATGAGGGCTACTCAGGGCAGACTTGTGTTTCCATGTGTGGTATAAAGAAATGTCACTGATTTCCACCCATTTTTTTTAAACTACGATCAGAAAGAGTGCAAAGTAAATAGTAAACAATTGGTGTTAGCAAGAAGTTCCTGACTGACAGCATGATGCAGAATCCCTTCAGTTTCACAGTCCTTTCAAATTTAGTTTTGGTGTGGTCTTCCCCCCCCGCAACTCCAAAATTTTACCCAATGTTTTAAGACATAGTCCCTGCAACCTTCATCAAAGCTTTCTCCAACCCTTCCCATTCCCTATCACTGAAAAATAGAACAGTGAAAGCACCTCCCTGGCTAGGAATGGAAAAAGAAAATCTTATTTTCACATGAAATAAAACAACACACAACTGTTTTTTTTCCCCCTTCCAATGCCTCATTTACTACACTACACCCGTCTCTCCCCTTTTCTAATACCTCTCCCATTTCCAGATTTTCTCTTATCCTTAGAATCCCTTGCAGTAGTTCAAATTTTTTCTATAATTCATTTCTCCCTCACATCCTTGTCTAGTTCCCTTCCCCCTCATCCCCTCTCCCTCTGTTACTGTCCCTTTCTGGCTCATTCCTGGCACAAAAATAAAAAAATGATTAGGACACCTTTTGGCCCAAAGATTTTCAGTTCTTAAAGGTCTGTAGGCATTTTAACTATGAAGCTCAAGATCAGGGGAGAAATAGCCAAAGTTTTGTTGCAGTATAACAAGCCAGAACAAAAGTGAAATTTCTTATGGCAATGAAAACCTCACGCAGGCAGGATGTCAGATCACCTAAGTGTTTGTGTAGAAAAACTCAAAAGTTATCCCTGTATCTGAAATATGTATTTTAAATTACTCTTAAAAGTTTATCAGATGCCTTTCGAGACTGAAGACATGCAAATTATTCTAATTGGTTTAAAATAAATCTGGAGGTTTTTTAAAAAACTTGTTTTCTACCTTTGAGCAAAAGATAAATATTCAATCTTTGGACCATAATCACGAAAGTCGGAATTTTTTTTTTTTGTTTGAAATGCGAGATTTTTATATCACCAAGTGTATCCATTGGACCCCAGAGTGGAAATGTTTCAAAAGAAATGCAACAACTATCACAAGACCTGGATTAAGTCCCAAGATTTCGTAAAACTAAGATTCAAGTTCATACCTTAGGCTTAGAAATGGGCATTGGCTTTGTGCCCCAGTAACATTTTTTTATGACAGCCCAACAGCCAAGCAAGCAGACACCCATAACCATTGTTGCCCAAACAAGTGCCCAAAATTGTGGCCATGACATTAAGTGACATAAAGTGGTGCAGCTTTTTTGCTGGAGATGTTTCTTTGCTTTATGGTGGGAGCATGGAGGCAGCATGGTTCTCTAGCCACCCTGGGCAGGTGCTCCTGTTTCAGGGGCCTGATCATATGCACCCCAGGAATTCCTCCACAGGGGGATTCATGGAGCAGGTAGGATCTGGCCTCTGAAGTCCTGGATGTGCCTGCCTGGGTTAGCCTTCTTGCAGAGGTGCACCCCAGGAATCCCCCAGCAGGGCATTATCTGGCTGTTTGCATGTATTACACTTTCTCACCTGACTTGGAGCAAGTATCTGCATATGGAGGAACCCCACTGGCAGGCACTCCCAGGGTTTGAGGGGCCTGATCCTGTGTGCCCTGGAAACCCTATGAGAATTCCCCCTTCTGTTCATGCCAATGGGCACCCTAGGAATCTCCTCATAGGGGGATTCCCATAGCATGTGTTCTATGCTGCTGTGTCCCAGGGTTGGGTCACAGTCTGCAACTCTGGAGGGGGCCCCAGAAACCCTGGGAGTGGCAGGGGCTTATCTCTGCAGGACAGCAGCGGTGTTTGCTCATTTTGCTGATCAATCTGATCAGCTGATGCTGCAACAAAAAAACATCTGTTTTTAGCCTTAGTTCAGTGATGTGATGGTAAGCAGGAGGGTGCACAAATCAAAAGGAAAGGAAAAAAATGTCTGAAATACCTGTAAAACAGTTATTGATTATCACAAGTAGAAACAGCAGAACATACCCTCATTTCCTATGCAGTGTCTGCTCAAGGAATGACTGGACATTCTGAAAGTTCACATGCTGACAGAATAAATTTAATCTTAGCCCATCGATTTTACATCTTGGCTTTCACGCAGTTGTTGTTATAATAACAACATAAAAGCTTCAGTCTAATTTTCCTTCTTGCTTTGATCACTTTGGTTACTTTATAAGAACCAGACTTTATTAAAAACAAAACAAAACCCATGCAGCTGGTATACAGGCTAATAAACTGCATTTTCACATCTGGAAGAGGAGATATACTGTAAAGTGCTAGCAGTAAGAATTTTGCAGTGAAGCGTACTGAGAACACAAAGGGTCTGGAAACAATACATCCCAGAGACCTTTTGTTACATTATTTTGGAAAATTGCTCAAGACCTATCTTTTTCTATTTCTTTACTGAGGCAAAAGGAAAATTGCTGATTCTTCCTCATTCACAGCAGATACCACAGGCACAAAAATAAGGAAGACTGTTCTAATTTGCCACCTGCTTCCCCACTGTTTCTAAATAGACTTCTATAACTGTTTAATTTTTGTGTGAATTAGCTGAATTTTTTTTCTTAGCTTAAACCTATTTGTCAATTTAATTTTACTTGCGTGCAGAAGATTTTTATTTGGGAAATGGGGAGAATAGAAATATGGGTTGTGCTCAACTTTGCACAACTTTGTTTGCATGAGTATTCCTGTGAAATACATTGATGCCCAAGCTTTGGTCTTTGCAAGCTTGGATCCTTACATTGTTTTACATCTTGTTATGCTAAATATATACTTTTTCAATTGATGTTTAACAAAATCAACAGTAGCAATGCTCTAGTACAGGGGCAAGCAAAGTCCAGCCCATGGGTCACATTGGGCCCATGACAGACTCCATTTCCCAGCAGCCCCTGCCTGTTTTGCTGTGGTCAGTCTCTGGAGACTCAGTCTGCTGGAGACCCCAGCAGTGGTTGGGGCTATGACAGGGGAGAACCAGGGTTTCCATGAAGACCAGCCCCAGCAGCGCTGTCAGGACGCGTGGCTGGATGGGAAGCTGCTCTAGGGCTCAATCTTTTGGTCGTGAAGGCGTGGTCTGGAGGCAGGGCTGGGACATGCAGGCAACAGGTTGTAGCTCTGCCTTGGCTCCAGACCATGTTATCATCACCGCAAGATCCCAGGCCCAACCCCAGAGCAGCTCCCCAGGCTACAGGGATGTGGTGCCCGGCTGCCAGGCACATCCATGATTTTGCCTTCCCCTGCTCTAGTAGCAGGTTGCAGTTTGATTTTTTTGGAATTAGACTGGTCTCTCCACATTTTTAAGTTACAAAATTTCCGTTTTATTTTAAAAAAAACCCAGTGACATACTCTGTAAGGTCATAATGTGATAAAGAAACTACAGTGATTCATTCACTTCTGTGATAACTTTCCAAAAGACACATTCATGATTGTGAGTGAGAAGAAAAGAAACTCTCCACTCATTTGATTAACCCAGAACAATCTTTTCTATGGTTCACCTATTAATAATCAGTTTTTATATAAAACTATATTTTAAATTTAAATAACCAGGAAGGGAATCAACATCAGTTAATGTGTGTTAAAAGTAGCACTTCTACCAATCTAAAGAGTAAAAGTGATAGTTAAAATATTAGTAGATTGAAGGAGTCAGGGTGTGTATCTAATCAGGAGACGGCATTCTGTCCAGTAAGCCATCACCACCCATTGCTGGCACATAGTAACTACCATCCTGAACATTATGATTCTGTGCTCTGTCATTTGGAATAAAATACTATTGTTTGAGTAAGCAACTTTTAATGTGATACTGTAGTGAACCATTACTTCATGCGTTTCAGCAGTTCTCTTTGTGGAGGTGAATAAAGGAGAGTAAAAAGGTTGAAAGTCCTTTAATGTCCAGCCATAGGAGCATGTGGGCTTAAAATGTTTAAGGTTGGAATTGGGATATTAGTATATGGTGATTATGGATTGGGGGGGCAGGGGTAGGAAGACTTACAAGGCTGTAGTTGCAGAATGACAAATGTTTCATTCCTTGGAACAGCACATGAAACGTATAGGTTCCCTTGTTAGTATAAAAGGTATTACCATATATGCTTTTAAGGATTTTTTGAAATCCTTTTACCTTGCGTAAAATATCTTTCTCAAAGAGAAGAACTTTCATAAAGAGCCACTATGTCTATAAAGAAAGTATAACCAGAACTCCTTAAGTGGACCTCCTGGGTATATTTCACATATTTCTGAGACATTTTAAAGCCACATTAACATGGGAGAAATTATGGCATTAGAAATATTGAAGGGATGTCAGTAACAAGCATCTTGACTCTACATTTCTTCAAGAGATTTCATTTTAAAACTAAATCCTTTGGAAATGGATGTCTCTGAATCCACAGACCCATTTGTTTTCACTTACTGATGGTGCGCACAGCAGTTTTCCTATGAGTACTTATCCACATTCGTTCATACACACACTGCCAGGACTCAGGCCCCTTAGCAAAGTGTCCTTGGAGTATCTAGCTTTCCACCTCATGCCTACCCTGTGATAAGGATAAAAAGGTTGGTGCACAGGCCCTGCTCCTCAGATCTTCTCAACCACCTGGCTTTGTTAGGATTGTGTTCTTGGTAGCCTGTTGTGGCCCCTTTTTGTGGCTGGAAAGTCTTTTCTGACCAAGTGATTTGGCAGGATCCAGAAAAATATTAATTTCATTGGATACATGGACATTACCCAGCTCTCCATTTAGTTTGGAAAACAAATTTTAATAAGGCTTCCCAAGAACGTCCCCTGGAACGTAACCATGAGGAAGGAATATTGGGGACTCTCTCGAGAAATTTCCTCTCCATGAGTCTTCTATCCACATATTTGGTCTTGGGAAAGATTGATCTGTTCCTACAACCTCGACAGATACTCTGCTGTTCTGCTCTGCTTTGAACCCTCAATTATGCTCTTCTCTGTCATGTTTTTCCTGCTGCCTCAACAATGTATACACACTTGGTAATACAGTCCTGGAGCAATTACCCAGTTCTGAGATTTTAATATTGGCATTACTCTAGTCCTGGTGATCCCATCATCTCTAAATTCTGCCAAAGTTACTAAGATTTACATAGAATCATTTGACATTTTTAGTTATAGTGCATATTGAGTTTTATGTTTCAATGGGAATTCAAAGATAAATGTAGGGAAATTGGGCTATGATAATTTAATCTCTCTTTTTTGCTCAATGTAATCTAATTTAATCCCTCATTTGCCAAGTTGTCAACTGGATAGAACACCTGGAAAGATAGTATATTGTTGATTCTTTAACTACCACTCATTTCTGTTTACTTTTTACTGTGTGGATTCATTGTGTTCAGAGACTCCTGCTGATTTCAGAATACATGAAAGAAATCTGATCAGTTGTCACTTAACTTTGAGAGAAGATTGTTCCACTGGCACACATCCCAGGGGCTAGCTGGAGTGAGGAAACAGACCAAAGAAGAGTTTTAGCCAAAACAGTTAAGGGTGCCTGCAGATGAGCAGGGAGGTGTTTTCAATGCACTGTAATTACCGTGTGTCAGAACACGACTCAATTAATTGAATCTATTGAAGTGTGCTTGTTAGCGCACTTCCATCAGCCTCTGCATTTCATGTAATAATATTCTCATGCTTCAAAATGGTGGCGGGTGCTTTAACTAAAGCTCATTCAATAAGCTTTAGTTAAAGTGCCTCTACCACCATTTTGAAGCATGGAGATGCTTGCGCATAAAAAGCTGCAGGTGCCTTAATTAGAGCGGCTCTCAGAACTGCCCCCCTCCCCCGCCTCTCCTGAGCATGTGTAAAAATGCGCTAGGTATTTAAGGTCCTCACCTGGGATGCAGGAGACTCTGATTCTAGGCTGTCTTCAGCCAAAGGGGCTTGAATCTTTGTGAGTTGCCAACAGTGCTCTAATCACCAGTTGCAACATGTAAGGGGTGCATGTGCACTCCCTGAGCATGGTGGTGCACCCCCTGCAAAAAGGTGCCACTGACACTGCTAGCAGTATCTGCAGGCACTCTGAAGTTCCTGCGGGTCAGCGCCAATGCTGTTGGCAGTGACTGTGGGTGGTCACTGACCCTTGGTTAGTGCTCGCCACCCTTCCTTGCCACTGACAGTGCCAGTGGTAGTTGTTCCCCTGCTTACCACTGCCATGCTCCTGCCATTCCCACTGCCGCATTCCTGCCACCACCATGCCACCCTCCAGCCACCGGGGGCACACACTGTTCATGCCAGTCACTGTTATAAAGGTTCAGCATTATCCCTTCCCTTCTTCAGCATTTGTTTTGAACTTGAGCCATGGCATCTTGCACATAATAGGCGTTGGATAAGATGGACAGAGTGTAAGGCGAACATCTTTTCTATTGGAACAGGAGTCCAGACTGGAACCTGGTGCCCCCTTGCTTTTAAAGCAGGGTCCTTCTTACTGAGCCACGCTCCCTCCAACTTGTCTCTCTTTCCTGGCCATATGTATCTCTCTCTTCTGTGCATAAGTGTTAGAAAATCTACTTATGAGCTAAAGACCTGCCATGTAGGCACACAGATGGTATTTTTTTAAGGATTTACCATTCTGCTTTTTCCATAGGATAGTCAGAAAAAGATGTTTGTTAACAACCCTCTCTATACTTGTAAATCACACTGTTGGGATGGTTCTATAGTCCTTTTTCTGATGCTGGTGATTTTTATCTTATGATGCTCACATAGATGGTTACAGAATAGAAAGTGCAAAAATATAGTATAGAAGGAGGTAACTGGAAATGTAAATATTAATTCCAAAGGCTTTTCCTAAAGCAAAAGTTTATAACATTGTTACGCTGGTGGCCTTGGAAAAGCAAGTCCCAGCATTTAATGCTCAATAGTTGTAGAAAATGAGGTCTTGTGTGATGGGACCAGTAGTTTCCATAAACACCAGCATGTTATGGTATTTTATCACATACCATATGTCCCCAAATAAGATATCTGTTTTGTTTTGGGAAGGCTGAATGGAGGGTGGAAATTTGTCCTTTTTCCCTTTAGAGTCATGGCCAGAGCTGACTGCATGCAGCAGCTCACTTGCCCTCAGCTAGCTAACTCGCTCCTTCAGGCAAAAACTTGTTTCAAGTCTTCCATAGCCACTTGTGGTTTGCGGTGGTACAGCCAACAGCTTTGCCAATTAAGGAGAAGCTCTGAAAGGGTTAAAAGTAACTGTGATGCTGTAGAGTGAACTCTGCCCTTCTCTCTCTGAGGCCAGAGAGAGGAGCAGAACCCCAGCCACCATTATAGCTCCATATTAGGAGTGTGCAAAACAAGCCATATTCGATTTGCCTTTGACCCAAATTGGGGACAGTGATTCAATTTGTTGGTTTGGATTACTGTCCCAATTCAATTTGTCCGAATCCAGTTCTGAAAATTTGATGCTTATTCAGAGAATCAGCAATTCGACCACAGACACAACTTGAAATGTTTTTTCTACAAGGTACCAGGAGTGGCTTGTGAACACAATGTGATGGTGGGGCAGATGGAGCATCCCACAGGAGAGTGAGGGGCCCCCTGCGTGCTTGGCAGCAGACCCAGAAATAGACCAGAAGTACTTCCAGTCCACTTCTGGGTCTGCTGTCAAGTGTGTGGGAGAACCCCCACACCCGTGTGTGCATCCCCAGCTTGGCAATTGACTGCGGGGAGACCTCAGGCACCCCTGCAAGACCCAGGAGGCACCAGTTGCCAAGCTGGGGGTAGGGGGGTGCGCAATCCCCAGCAGATGCAGGAGTGAACTGGAAGTACTTCTGGTCTACTTCTGGGTCTGCTGCCAAGTGCTCCGGGGACCCCCCCACGTTCCTGTGGGACGCTCCATCTGCCCCACCATGTCAGCATTCACGAGCTGCTTGGTACCTTGAGATATGTAGAAAAAACATTTAAAACTGTGTCTGTGTCGAATCATTGAATCTCTCTGAATTGACTCCAAGGGTTCTGATTTGATTCAGAGAAATTAAAGGGTCTTCAAATTCGGAGATTCGGCCACCGAATTGGACTGAATCTCCACTGCATCGAATCAAAGACCAAAGCTTCACACAGCCCTACTCTGTACGTATAGGGTGACCATAAGGGACAGTGTGAAATTTGGGACACTGTCTCTCTCATCCCCCAACACAAACACTCTCAAGTCTGTGGTGCTGCACTAGGGAGAAGTGGGGGTGGGGTATACAGTGCAGCTCTGGTATTACTCTTCAGGAAACTAAGGGAGTTAATGGCCTGTTAATGGCTCATTATTCTTTACTTTGTGGGTGTTAACAATCGTCTCCCTTTTTTAATGGTCATTCCACTAATGCAGGTGACTTGTTTTAGGGCAATTTTGTTATGTAATAGAGCTTCCTATTTCACAGCTTGTGCTGCTCCATCTCCCTGCCCCAATTCACTGGCAAGCTAGGACCAGCCTCTGAAAACCAGGACTGTCCCACCAGACTGGAACATATGGTCACCCTACTTATGTAGTCATTATGTTAAGGATCAGGACATGGGTGGTTATGCGTGATTCACTAGTAAAGTCCAGGCTGAATTCCCAAGGAACTGGAGAACTGGAATCAGGAGTGTTAGCTGGAGTCAGGATACATCAGGAGTTAGGACTGGAATGGGGAGCCAATAGTCAAAGCCAGAGATCTGATAAGAGAAAGCCTGCTTAACTCTCAGCATGTCCTGACTGTGGCTAACACTTCTGATTCCAGTTCTGGTGTTGATCCCCACCCCACCCCAATCTTTAGAAGCTAAGCCTGGATTTCACCAGTGTTTCAGATGATTGACCACTAGACCAGATCATCCACGCTCTAGTCCCTAACATAATGGCTATGTAGGTAAGGTGACCATATGTCTCAGTTTGGCCAGGACCGTTCCATATTTCAGAGGCTGGTGCTGACTTGTCTTTTAAGGGATGGAGTATGTGGGGCCTATTGTCTATGGCCTTAGGGGACTGCCAGCTCCCAGCCCCCTGCTAGCACTCTGAGGGAAGGAGGGATGTGCAGTGCATGCATTGTTGATAATATGGGGCTTTTCAATCTCCTTCCTTGCTTCTTTTACTGTCTGCAGCAAACTGATGGGCAAGCAAGCCAGAAGGGAGTTGATAACAGTGTTTATCACCCCATCAGCAAAACTGTTTTGTCTGCCTTTCCCAGTGAAGTTGGAGTCCCACACATGCATAGACACCTCTCAGCATTAGCTAGCATACCATGTGTCTAGGTTCCATGGGGCTGGGGTCCATGCTGTGGGAGATGAGAGGGAGGGAGGGAGGGATTTCTGCTTGAGCAGTAAGCAGTTGGCGGGGAGGAGGCAGGGGATAAGGCAGGAGGAAGCTAGGCAGACCCTGCTGTACATGCAGTCTCTGCTGGAGCTCCAGCCAGGGAGCAGAGGCAAGGGGCCAGCTCTACTTTGGAGCAAAGCTCTACCCAGCCCAGAGAGCATGCCAGGATGCTGGGGGAGTCTGGTTTATCTTAAACCAGCAAGGGGTCTGGGACAAAGATTGCATAAACAGGTTTGAGCTAAATCAGTTAAGTCTCATACTACATCAACCAGGTTTATCTCAAACTGGTTTCAGCCATTTTCAAACTGGTTTATGTGCACTGAACCTCTGTTCTGGTACAGGTTTAAACCAGTTTCTGATCACTTAAACTGGTTTATGTGTAGTGTCTGTCCCTAGCCCATGACTACAGAATATTTCCCCTTTTGAAAATCAGGATTGATGTATAGGCCCCCATTATGATATTGTACTCCATAAAGTATACACACCAAGAGGACAATTTTATTTATGTGTTCCCCCCACTTGTTTTTCATTTGCACTTGGCCTTCAGGTAATTGGGAGACTTCAGCTTCCAGAATTCATAATCCTTTACCCTTCAGCAGAGCTGAAATTCATCACTTAAATTTGAAAAGAGAGTAACTGTGAAACCAAAGAATGTTGATAAACTGGCAAAGCTCTACTGCTACTTTGGCTTATCTGTTTGTGTCAGCATTTTGTGAGAGGGGTAGGAAGAAAAAGAAAGCAGGGCAAAGCCTTCTTCATTTGTCATTTATTCACTCTATCTGTCATAGATTTGTGCCAGCACTGAAATATAAGCACAAGTACATTTCTAAACAAATGAGTCTGAACACATCCATTTGTCTAGAGAAGTTTAGCTCATTTTTTCACCTGTCTCTGATTGTCAGGCTGTATTTGTTGTTGGTTTATAGAAATCTTCTATCCTTCTTTCGGCAATAGAAAAGAATAGTAGGTGCTGATATTTTTCACTCTATCTACAGATAAGCTTATCTTTTCTTCTTTTAAAATTCAAGTGCTTGTACTTAAGTAAAAAATAAAGCGGAAGCCAGGATCAGCCAAATATACAACAGGAACATGTTTATTTTTATGATGGACTTAGAAGAAAGCAAAATCTACATATGCACACATTTTCCAGATTATACACAGAAAGGCTCTGATACTAATTTTACATTAGTGGAACTCAGTTGACTTAATTTGCTTTGCTCTCAATTTTCCACTGGTGTAAATGAAGGTTAGTCAGGTGCATGCCATCTTCATCAAGTTATGTGATACTGATGTGGCTGTATCATATAGCAGCAATGATAAGTAGGCAGCTGCTTTGAAAATGCAAGTTCTTCCAGCAATGCTGCATTCTTCTTAATACCTAAAAGTCTTATTTTAAGAAAGGTAACAAGTAGTTTATTTCCCTTGCTTCTGCATCAGAGCCACGTTGTTTAGTAAAGCAGCAGTAAAGTGGGGATACTTAATCCCACTTTTGATAACTAGGTTTTCACACAAAGCGTAAAAGTGGTAGAAGATTGCAGGAAAGAGTAGTTAGTAAACACTAATATGTAGGCTGAATGGAGATTCCTTGATTACATAACACAATTTACCTTTGTGAAGGGGCTGCCAAAACGGCCATTTTTGCACTGTGCTTTTTAGCATTTAGACATGATCAACCTTCATGAAAAAAATGGGCTCAGAAGTCTTCCAGGATGATTAAGACTCTGGCCCTGAAGATGTCTGATTTGTATCTGTAATAATATGCCCCAATATGGGCACTATTGAACTTTTTACAGAGACTAATCTGGGACTATACTGTGTGTGTTTGCCTGTGATTACTGGTAGGCTATTGATCCTTGTCTATATAGGCAGCTAGTTGTTCACAATGTATATTTAAGGAGAGGTCTTCACAGATAGGACAAAGATCCATATTTTCCAGTTGTGTACAGGTCCATTCAGTTACTGTGGAAGGTTTTATTTACACATTCAAATGTTTTCAAGCACTGGGGACACTTGTAACAGAAGTTTCTACAACCTTGGACAGGCTCTTTTCAAAGCTAGTTTTGACCAAAGGCAGGTGAATCAAAGTTATTCCGAGTTTAATTCGGGTATGCTAATACAGGCCTTTTGAGGACACTTTCCTCATGCAATCCCTGCAATCTCATTTTGGTCTGATGAAGCTTCCTTTTGTCCTCTGGTGATGGGTATGGCCTTTGGAGTGAATTGCCTCCTCTGTCCCTGATGCTAATACACTATAATGTTTCTGCTTCTGTCAGTTCCAGGAGTTATAAATCACATCACTATATGGAAATTACTTTGTTTCTTAAAATTGAAAACTAGATGTGATTTGAAATGCTGTATTAGATGTGTGAGTGAGGTTCCTGTAATAAATCATTCACAGTATCAACTATTATTTAGGGATTGTTTGAAGAAGAGGAGCTGAAAGCATCTTTTATTTAAATAAAACCCCCAGTGTATATCATAAACAACTAAATTATTTCTTTTAATTGTAAGTTTAATTTTACTCTCTATTCAGAGTTATTTGCATTACAAAGCTATTCAATATAGTGAGTACACAAGGGTAGATCCACAAAAGGGCCTTTAGGGTCAGTGTGGTAGTGTCTAATTCTTAGGTCCCCTGTGGCCCAGTGGACTCTACAACATTGGGTTAGATGCCTTGGCACCTTCGGCAGTGTCCACAGAGGGTAAAGCTAGAAACGTAGTCACCATTGTGCTTTTATAATAATTTTTATGCAGGCAAAGGGCAACAGAAAATAGATGCCCATGCCCTCTGTTGTGCCACAAATGCCTGAATTTGTGGCTGCAACAAAAGATAGTAATATTTTTTTCTATTTTTTTGTGGTGGACCTCTATTTACTTTATGACAGTAGAATATGGGGAGCCTGGAGCTGCCCATACTCTCCAGACCACACGGGCAGGTACTTGCACATGCTCTTGCATACATGGTCCTTGTCTTTGTCTCTGTTTCTGTCCCCCTTCTGGGCCCAATGGGTGTTTTATGCCAAATAGAAAAGCTTCAGCAGGAACATGGGACTAGCAGGACCCTCAAGTCCAGTCCCCTGCTTTCAAAGGCAATTGTTAACCAAAGGAATTACCAAAACCCTCACCCACAACTTCAAGGAGAGACTCACTCTTGGAATACCCTAATGAGTAAAGCACCCTTTTTGATAGGCACAGCAAGTGGTTTCAGATCCATCTGTCAGTCAAACCGAGTTGGTATTTGAACCTGTGTCTCTGTCTCACATCTCTAACCACTGCTCCAGTACATGTAAAGGATGGCACTATCATATACTCCTCCTAGCTTTTTTGTGTGAAGTCCAATCCAGTATACAGACTTTGAAAACTCCTACTTGATCAGTTTTTCCAGAAAAAACATAGCTTGTTACTCCCGGTGGGATTCGGTCATTAAGCGGCATGGTGCTGTCAGAGCTTGGGTGCTTGTGTGCATATCTACAGCATAAATTGAGGCACTGAGTTTCTAGGTTGTACCAGCTTCATTAATGCCAGTTTCTGATCTTAGGGAAGTCAGATGCCATCAGGGCTAGGTGGCAGCTGAGTGGGGAGTTCTGAGGAACCAATTATAGAGTTAGGCACTCAAGTACCCATAGAGGTCTATCATATAAGGCTTAGGAAATGGCAGCCTTTTGAAAAGTAGCACTCAGTTGGTCTAATAAAAGGTATCACATCTAATCAAGGAACCTTGCCTGCCCTGGTGTCGAATACTACATTTTTCTCAAGCAGGGTAGCTTGTGATTAATATATAATACAAAGCAGCCCTTGACTTAAATGTTTCGCACTTACAACGTTTATAAATTGACACCCTGTTTCAACTTTCTGACATCAGTTTTGACTTTACAACACTTGATCCAATGCCATGCCATGTCATGCCAATGAATAAGTTTGCTGCGTCGCCCATCTCCCATCTGTCCAAACTTTCTTGGACACTTGCTTTAAGAAAGCAGCCAAGACTCCTGAGAAGACTCCAGCCAACAACCCTTCAAAAAGTCCAGCCATGTCACCTCATAGAAGTCCTTGCAAATCCATATGATTGCTATTTACAATAAAATATGTTAATGTAGTTATATTACTCATCTATAATAGATTTGAATACAAAATTCTGGGTTATTTTTGGTGAAAATAGGGTATTGGGCCTTGGTTCAGGAACCAATCCTCCATTTATAACATTGTTTCCTATGGGAAAATTGGTTCCGAGTTGCAATGTTTTGACTTAAGACACGGTTCTCAAGAACGAACTGTGTCGTAAGTCTGAGGACTGCCTGTATAATTGTTCTGAGCTCTGCCTTGCCCACCTGCTTGCTTCTGGGGACAATTCAAGGTGTTGTTTATATTTTTGTAAATCTGCAAGATTTGGGAGTCAGGTCCCAGAGACTGCCTGCCCCATATGTTTCATGGCACCAGCAAGTGTGGTAGGAGGTGCCTGTGTGTTCACTAACTGCTTACCAGCTCTGCAGGACCAGTATCCCAGTGTTCTTGGTTGTGTGCCTATACCTTTAAGCCTGTCCCATATGACAGTCTTCCCAAGCTATTCTGGGCAGCCTAGAAGGCATTTTATTGAATCAGGCTTTTGACTGTTTTCAAAAGTTAATCCATCATATCAGAGCAACAGTGACATTTGTAAGATAAGGATATGGATTATTTTTTGGTACATCTGTTAGATAGACTCAAAAGTTATTCCACTCCTTTAGGTATGGTATAGCATTCAGATACAGTAGCATAGCCTTTTATAAGTGTATAAATATTCTAATGATTTCTCCTTGAGAACTGCCATGACTAATACCTAAGAATCCATGGCCAAAAGTGAAAGTTAATAATGATGGAAGAGCACTAGAAAAACTGTGCATGATATAAATATCACTAGGCATAACTGTGTGAAAATATGCATGTCCATATATTTATTTCATCCAAGCTCAAACTTATTTTATAGGGATTAGAATCTTTGAAATTTGCATTTATTAGGGGTATATGCAGTTCGCTCTCCCCTCAGAGCTGAGATGCCATTGATTAATACAAGCACTTTGCCTAGAAAATAATCCTACATCATTTTTCACAGATTCAGAAAACCACGTGGCGGGGAATGGTTATATGTTTAAACCATCTTTTTTGTCATTGCATTTTTCTGATGTTTGAGGAGCAGGATCCATAAGGTGCTACAGATTTTTGTGGTGATACTGAGTTTAGCTTTTTATACAACATTCACCAGACTCATAATATGATGAAACTGAAGACCACTAGTAACATTCTAATACAAGACTCCCCAGCTGATGGTCCGCATAGTGTTTGTGATCCATTCTCAGATAATTTGTAGATCGGAATTTATCTGTTGTCCATGATTTGTGTCATTCTGGTTTGAATACAAACTCCCTCATTACACAAGTTTGGAGCTTCCTAAGATGCTTTCTTGTGGGCATTGAGAAATATGTACTGTAAAGCTAAAGAGTCATTCTTCTATTTGATGTTAGTTAAATTGTTTCCCTAAATAAAATAAGTAATGAAACCCTAACATTAGAAATAAGAAGTCACTGAAAAACAAAATCTAATACAGTATGTCTATACCTTGTTTATTCCCATTCTTAAGAAATATATTTGAAGTTATTCAGTTTGAGGAATGGAAATGATATGTATCTAATGCACTCTCTGTGGAGAAGAAAAATTTAGGAATTTTTGCTATGAAGCAATTTGATGAGAGATGAATATTTACACTTGAATTTATATATAATTTTACTGAACATTGTTATCTTGAGAAAAAGTGGAGAAACCACCTATTGGTCTTGTAATTGGTATTTCTTTCTAGACTATAATTACCTTTGTAATACTCAGAAACATCATCAGTTCAGCACTGTTCTCTTTAATTAGTCATTTTAGTTTCCTGTATTCAAGGGCATATGAAAGAACTACATGAAATCAACTGATGACTAAATGTTAAGGATTCACTACTTATGTAATATACTATAGGACAAATGGCATTGGGGTATTAATTCCAATAAGGCTCTGTAATTGGGGCAGAATTAAAAGCATTCAACTAATTACTAATGAAAAGGACTTAGCTGTGGCACTGAACATCTTCAGGCTGTAGTTCATGTAGTTGTATGCTTTTACATTAAATTTTAAATTGGAGGCCAAAGTTAATTTTTTGGGATATTTTAATCATTCTTTAAGCTAAATTGATTTATTAGTAAATAATTTTAATCTAGAAAAGTGCTAAATATTTAGAACCCAAAGTGAGTATTTTCAGAGTGATTCTGCTTAAATAAAGCCTGTATTTAAACTTTCATGATATTTTGTTCTTGAGCACAGTTTTTGAACAATGGCTCCCTGCTGGCTAAATATGCCACTTTTCAATGCCCCTTTAACCTTGTCTTTTTGGTAATTGAATTTTACTGCCTGTGATTTGTTATGAACAGTTGTGAGTCCTTATTTGAAAAAGAAATGAAAGAGGAGGACTGAGAATGAAAATTTGTTACCTTGCAGTCACAATTATAAGGATCATAGGAAAGCAGGGGTAGAAGGGACCTCATGAGGTCATCTAGTCCATTCTCCTGCTTAAGGCAGGATCATCTCTAACTAAATCATTCCAGATAAGTTCCTATCTAACCTTCTCTCAAAAATTTCCAAGGATGGAGAGTTCACTATTTCTGTAGCTAAGCTGTTGCAAAGTTTCACCACCTTCATAGTCGAAAAGTTTCTCTTAATCTCCAAACTGATTTTTCCTGCAACTTGAAGCCATTGCTCTTAGTCCTGTCCTGTATGGCCACAGTAAAAAGTTCATCACCATGGACTATAATTGCCCTTCATGTATCTGAGAACCGTTATCAAAACCCTCCTCACTCTCCACTTCTCTTGACTAAATAACTCTAGTTTTTTCAGCCTTTCCCCTTATGAAAAGAGTCTGTGAGCCGTGGAACTCTTCAGCCTGGAGAAGCAAAGACTCAAGGATCATTTGGTGGAAGCCTTTAAGTACATAATGGATGTGCATCAGCATCTGGGGGAACGCCTGTTCACCTGAGCACCCCAAGGGATGACAGGGTCCAGCAGTCACAAACTCCTCTTTTAGGTCGGACATAAGGAAAAACTTCTTTACTGTCCAAACCTCCAAGGCCTGTAATAGACTTCTTCCAGAGGTGGTGCAAGCCTCTACTCTGGACACTTTCAAGAAACATTTGGATGCTTATCTTGCTGGGATCCTATGACCCCAGCTGACTTCCTCCCCTTTGGGTAGGAGGCAGGAGACGATGATCTTACAAGATCCCTTCCAGCCCTAATGTCTATGAATCTGAGTCTTGCTTCCCAGGCAAGTACTTCATGTGAGGTCTTACCGGGGTTAAATAGAGCATGAAGGATCACTTCCCTTGATTTTCAGGTGACCCTCCTCATAATGCAATCCAAGATGTGGTTGGCTTTTTTACAACCAGTGCACACAGTTGACCAATATTCAGCTTATAGTCTACTGTAACACTTGTTCTCTTCTCTCCAGTCATTCCTAGTCTGTATTGGTACATATAATTCTTCTCTTTCAAGTGACTTTGCACTTGTCCTTCTTGAGTCTCATCTGATTGATTGCAGACCATTTTTACAGGCTCTCCAGTTATTCTAGATTTTAGTGTTACTCTTCAGAGTGATTGCCAGTCCACCCATCTTGTTGTCATTTGCAAATTTACTAGTTATGAACTCAATCCTGTTCTCAAAATTATTAATGAAGACATTGAACAGTACTAGACCCAGGACAGACTCCTAGGGAACCCCACTTGATACCTCCTCTGAGCTAGACATTGAGCCATTGATGACTATCTAGCGAGCACAAGGATCCAACCAGTCATGTATCTGCCTTGCAATACTTTCATCTAGTCCATACTTCCTTAGCTTATTAGTAAGACTGTTGTGAGAGTCCATGTCAAACACTTTGATAAAATCAAGGTATATAACATCTACTGCTGTCCCCTGATCCACAGAGCCCATCACCCCATCAGAGAAGGAAATCATGATAGCCAGGCATGACATGTTCTTGGTGAATAGATGCTGGGTGTTCCTGTTCCCCTTTTTCTCCTCTAGATACTTAATGATAGCAGTAGTCCTTGAGGAAGACTTGCTCCATGCACTTTCCAGGTATTGGTGTCAAGCTGACTATCTATAGATCCTCCTCCTTCCAGTCCTCAAAGATGGGCATACTTTTTGTCCTTTTCCAGTCATTTGGGACCTCATCCAAACTCCACATGTCCTCATAGAGGGTAACTAATGACTTCAAAACTTCCACATTCAATTCCTTCAGTACCCTGGGGTACATCCCATCCAGCCCTGCCAAACTGAATATATCTGACATCTCTAACTAATCCATAAACTGTTCTGCCATTACTCCAGGCTGCTCTTCTTTTTCCTTATGTTTGCTGCCAGTTGGGCTCATTATCTGGTAGCTGTCCCTATCTGTGAAAGCTGAAGTAAAAAAGTCATAAATACTTTATCCTCCGTTGCATCATCATCCATAACTAGATTGCCTTCTGCATTCTATAAGGGACCTTTGGTTTCTCTGGTTATCAAGTTACTTTTGACATACTTGTAGAATCCCTTTTTATTGCCTTTTACATTCCTTGCCAGTTGCATCTCAAATCGTGCCTTGGCCCTTCTAATTTTCTCTCTGCATGCCCACGCAATATTCTTATACCCTTCTCTAGTACTATTATCAAGTTTCTACTTTTTGTAGGTTTCTTTTTTTAGATTCATCTTATTTAAGAGATTGCTGTCTAGCCAGGCTGGCCTCCTGTTGCACTTCCAATGCTTCCATCTCATCAGGATAGCTTTATTCTGCACCTTTAAGAGAGCCTTCTGAAAGTATCATAGTATCTAGGATCAGAAGGGGCCTAGAGCAGGCCATGTAGTCTGACCCCCCACCAATGGCAGGAATGAGTGTCAGGGTCACAGAACCCCAGCCAAGTACCTATCCAACCTATTCTTGAAGGTGCCCAAGGTAGGAGCAAGAACAACTTCCCTAGGAAGCTGGTTCCACATCCTAGCCACCCTAACTGTGAAGTAGTGTTTCCTA
>JAGPOW010000261.1:142588187-142601234 GCA_030014935.1 Caiman crocodilus
TCTGGGGTCTTGTGAACCCAGCATTCATTCCTGCCTGTGGCAGGGGGTCAGGCTAGATGATCTGTTCAGGTCCCTCCTGACCCTAGCTATTATGAAACTGTAAGTTAACTAGAACCTAGAAAAGGGACAGGCAGTGTACAGAGTTCCTATCAAACACAGCCTTGCTCTCAAAATTTCCTAAATCCTGAGAGAGATCCAGAGTCAACCAGTGACCAGAGACCCCAAGGTGAAAATGTTAGTTGCACTTTGGGAGATTAAGGTTCAAGTTTCTTGCTCTCCCTGATTCTCTCTAATCCAATGATGATTTAATTACCTTTTGAAAGTGGGGCAATTCAAACAGTAGAGATGGAGAACAAGGAGGAGATGATAACTTTTTAGCTATGAGTACAGCTGTATAGTTTTCCTGGTAACACTGAGGACCGCTTTTTAGAGCATGCCCCAGGATGCTCTCAGGATCTCAGTCCTAGGCATGTGATGGTGTGTGTGTGGCACTGTTCTAAAGGTGGCCACATGCCAGTTTTTCAGCATGCAGATTAAGGGGAGTGGGCAGAGTTTATTTCTCACCATCAGTCTCAGGATCTCCATGGAGATAAAATAGGCTGCTCTAAAATGTTCATTCTGAAGGGAAGAGACTCCAGTTCCAGCTGTTAGTGTTCTTGAACCTGGTTCTTCTGCATCTGACTGGAGTATTCTTGAGTAGTTGAGAGGTGGGTCAGTCTTTCATTTCCAAGAAGTTCTGTCCTGACCTGGAGAAACTTTTTTCTCTATGAAAATTTCAGCAAAACCAATTGCAATTTCTTAGTTGGTCTAATCAAAGGTATAATCTCTGAACCAAGAGTGTAGAGTTTTGTATTTCTTTTTGTCTTGGACAAACACAGCTATCAAATACCATTCCTGAAATGTGGAAGGTACTGGATTTTAGCCTTTTTTGGAATTGTAAACTTCTTTGTTGAAAAACAAAGAGAGATTTCTAAGGCTCCCTGCCTTTTTGCCATCTGACACCACCAGGGAAGAGAAACTGCCTTATCTGCACATCAAAAGGCAGCTCACACAAAAGGACTGTCATGGACCCATACATCCACCTTCAGCTTTCTCTGTTCAAAATGAAGTTTATTTTCTAACTAAGGGGACTTTTACCATGTTTAATTCCTCCCAGCCTGAAGAAGGGCATGTGTTTCCAGAAGCTTGTGAAGAAAGATTATTTTTGTGATTTCTTAGTTGATCTAATAAAATGTATCATCTCTGAACCAAGAGATCTAGAATCTTATGTTTCTTTTTGGCTCAGACCAAAATGGCTACCAAATACACGCCCCTCCCCCCAGCAAAAACAGTACGTTTCTGTGAATGTTCATTTTTGATGACTCACCGTTTTCTATTGGAATGTCCCACCCCTTTTTAAGATTTCCCAACCAGTTCTAACATGAGATTTCTGTGTGCCGTGCAATTATAGATAACAGGAAGAGGGGAGGGTCCAGGACCTTGACTATTTGTCAGTGGAATTATTGTGGATGTTGGAGGGAGAAGAAATGGTTTTAGGAAAATAGCCTGACATTTTTAATGATGTCCAGGTTGCTAACTCTAAGGATAATGACATGCCTTCTGTTTCATTATTGGGTGGACTAGTATTCCCTTTTCCACAGGAGTTCTGTGTTGATTTCAATCGATTTGTGTGTCAGGATCAGGAAAACAGGGTAGCCTGGAAATTCATGAGTTAGGGCAGCCATGCTGTATTTTTTTAGGGTAGGATAACTTACACTGGGAATATGGAAAGCACTGCATTTCCTTGAACAGATGAGCTTGATTATAAGATGATCCCCAATAATTAGATTCTAGATATAGAAAATTTATAAATTTGTTACAATTTTTCCAGTATATCATCTAAGTATTAGAGTTTGTCTTGAATTTTCCCCTTCCCACTGCTACAGCAGGGAAAATAAATCTTGGGGATCAGACAGCTCTTTGCCCTCTGCTTCCCTCCAACTTCTTCCCTCGGTAGACCCTTCCCCCTCACCTTACTGTTAGACCCTGGCTGTAGCAATTTGCATACAGTACTCATAGTCTTATTTAATTCAGAATTGGTGCACATTACTTTTTTTTTTAAATGGCTGGAAGTTTCAGCACAGGTGTTTCATAAACACACTTTTGAGCAGCACTTTGTCACCTACTTCTATGTAGTATAAACTAAGGCCAAGTTCATTCCAAATTCCAGATTCACTTGGGCAAAGCCCAAGAGTCAGGTTCCCAAATTTGAGAGCCAAACTCAGTCATCAGGACTGCGTGGTTCTACCACCGGGCAAGTTACCCTCCTTACCAGACAAACCTCTTTGGGGTTTCAGATACTCCCCAAATCCATTACAGTCATGTTACATGCAAGCCCCAGGTAAAGAAGTCTTGGAGTTCAGATGCCCCCTAGTTTTGCTTGCTCCTAGGCAAAAGGCTGAAGAGCAAGTGAAGGAGAAAGTGCAAAAGTAGTATCCCATGGCTATAAAATGCTCAGAGTGCAAGAGACAGGTCTCACCCTATGACTTTAACTTTATTAGTGACTGTTAAAAGGGTAGTTACAGAGTTGAAGAGATAGAAGGAAATACGATTTAGCCTCCCTCATCCAGATATTTGTATGGGGGGAACAAAGTGGGGAATGTGACAAAGTTACATAGTAAGAACATAGCCTGCTTAACCTGGGGGTGGGTTGGGGTGGGGGATGGGGGAGCTAAAACTGTGATGCTTACAGAAAAGAGATAATATAACGTGCCCTGTACAAGGAATTTGCATCATTACAGAGTCGGTTTTAAGGAATACACAAATATACAAGTAACTGCCACATGGGGTACAATTGCAGGGATGAGGGTGAGTCCAGGTATAAGTGTACTGGTTGTGATCTGTTGGCAAGGAGCAGTCAGGCCATCCCCTTTGGGTGACTTTTGGCTGGTGATCTGTTGGAGTCCACATCCTGGTGCTCATCTGTGACATGCTTGATGTAAATGTCTGTCATCTGATAGTGTTGGATACCATGAGGTGCTTCATCAGCTTGGCATAGAAGTGGGATACTTGGCAGGTATGCAGGAGGCTCTAGTTGCTGGGGTCCCATGCTTGGAGCACCCTAATGATCAGCATCTTGTTGGCTACCTCATATCCCTGGCGCTTCTCAGGCCTTTTGCCAGTGGCTAGTACTTCATCTGCTTCTGCTTATGGGCTTCAATAAAGGCTTGTTGCCAGTTCTCAACAGGGATGGTGATGTTGTCCATCACAGTGCAGCTGTTCTCCTCATTGGATATGACTGTCCATGCACAGCTGGCTCTCACAGCCTGGGGTAGTGCAGTTGAGTGACACAGTTCCAACTAAGGTGGAGGTGACCTTTATCAGCTGGTCCCGGACAGTATTTTGGCAGAGCTGTCATGCTCTGTTGTGTGGTTGGCCGGTACTTGCACGTAGGGTGGGTCTCTGATTTGTAGTTGTATCTTTGTGAAGTTGTTTTTCGCTTGGTAAACAGAGATCTTGGATGAAGCTTGGAGATTGCAGAGAAAGTTTAATTGTTATGAACAATCTGAAATAAAGGATTGAGCAGAGAGAATAGTTGGTTCTGTTGACTAGTCCCAACAACAGTATCTTTCTCCTCCTCCAATATGCCAAGTTGAGACAACAACTGGATTGAAGATAATATGGTTCTCTTTGGGCTCTGGGGAAAGGATTTTGTGGTTTGTGTTTTTCTCACTGTTTCCTTGTCAAATGTGATCACTGTTCAGGTAAAAATACACAAGTACTTTATATACAACTGCAGCCCATGCAAACTCCATCTTTTGAAACATCATCAATACTAACATTAGTAGTTAGTAACATTAGTGTCGAAAACATCAGATGCTTGTTGGAATTTAGACTTCTGGGTTTTCTCCATCACTAGCCATTACCTCCCCAACAGAAAAAAATGTTAGGAGATTTCTCGTGGGAGTGTCCTGGAGAAAAACATTGATGATGGTCCTGAATGCTTTACTTTCTACTCGAAAGCTTAACATTCAGTATGTGCTTTCTACCTTCAAAGCAGGTTAGTTAAGTGATCCAAGTGGAGCATATGCAGCTTTTGTTTCCTCCTTTTCGTGAGATGCCTCATGCTCCTGTCAGTGTAAACCAATCTCATGTTACAGCAGTTTTTAATATATGCTTATCGGTCTTACTCTATCTCCAGGCACAATTTAAAAGAGAGAGGATATTTTATCTTGAATTTGACCTTTTTCCTAAACCTCTCTCTTTTCTGAAGGTCTCCCGTGTACTATTGTGTTACAGTGACAACAAAGTTACTGGCCCAGCTCCAGTCATGGCATTTTTAACGTAGATGCTAGCAGTCAGGTATTTGAATAAAATATGTTTGATTTGTGGTTAGGGGACAGGCAGAGGTCTTAGTACTTGAATTCCTAAGCACATGAGAGTGCAATATTGAGAGGAAGAAAATCTACTTTTGAATAGGAGGGCTGTGGAAAAGACTAAACCATAGGATTTGTTTCCTGCAGTGGCAAACGGTTATGTTATGAATAGATGTCACAACTGTGCATTAGAGTAGCAAATATGTTTCACATGAAGATCCAAGTAGAAGAGGAAATTGTCAAGACTTTTCTTTTAAGCAAGAGGGAACAAGATACTTTGACTTAAAACATCATTAAGTATACTCTGTCCTACCTGTGGAGCAGTGGGCTACATCAGAGGTGGGCAAAATGACAGATCCAACTGGTGGCCAGACTCCCATTTCCCAGCAACCCCTGCCCATGTAACTGTGGCTGGTTTCCATGGAGACCCCAGCAGCAGTGGGACTCTGACAGCATGGGGATAGGGTTTTCATGGAGACCAGCCCCAGCAACACTAGCAGGGCATGCAGCTGGGCAGGGGGTTACTCCGGGGCTTGGTCTGGGATCTTGCAGCAATGCAGAGTGGTCCAGTGCTCCAGACTGTGCTGTCACTGCTGCAAGATCCTGGCTCTGAAGTAGCTCTCTGACCAATTGTGTGCCCTGCCAGCACTTCTGGGGCCAGTCTTCATAGAAACCTTGGCCCCAAGCTCTCATGGCACTGCCACTGATGGGGTCTCAATGGAAACCAGCAGCAGTGATGTGGGCAGGGGCTGCTAGGAAATGGAGTGTGTTCTAGGCCCGATCCAGACCAGAATTTGCCCATGCCTGGGCTCTGTATGACCATAATTAAATTAACAAAAACCATGCATTTACTTGAAATATTAAACTTGTAGAAATAAGCTTTAATTCTATTTTCAGAACTCTTGTTCTTTAAAATGCTGCTTAGACTAGATGGTGTTTTTATGCCAGAAATGTTGTCTGCATTATTTAATGGCAGGATGAAAAGTGAAAGTTAACTAGTCTGTGAGTAGTGGGAGGGCCCCGACCCAGGCAACACTTACAGCTTCTGAGTTGAACTGCTGTTGCCACTGCTATAGCTGCCAGTGGACCTGCTTTGCTTCCTTGGCCTCCAGTGGCTTCTCATCCTGTCCCTGCTTCAGTGGTTGTTCTGGGCAGCAGGTAGGGAAGCGGTGGTGGAGTGGGAAGGAAAGCTGCAGCTGGTTAGGAACCTGGGGCTGGGGCTGGTGGAAATGTGGAACTTGGGGCCCATGTCTAGTGGGGCAGTGGGAGTGCAGAACTCAGGTGGACAGGGTGTGAGGGAGATTGCGGGGTGGAGGGGGAGGGACAGTGCATGGATCCAGCCAGTTCCAGGAGCTGCATGTGGCACCAAGAAGCAGAGACAGGCTGGCCCACCTCTATCACATGGGGTTTCCCATGGTGCATGTGTGGCTCCCGGCACTCATGCATCACTGGGGGAAGCCCTTTGTGACAGAGACAGCTGCCTTCCCCAGTCCCTGCCACCATTTGCAGCTCCTGGGTTCAAGATAGAAATGTTGTATACAAATTACTCTCAGAAGTACATTTTTTAAAAATAGGAAACTCCTTATTGAAGCATGGGGCTGTCCTAGGTCTTTATACTTCAAAGATGAAATTTTCATTTTTTTATATTCCAACAACCAATTTAGACAGGGGAATTCAAAACCGTGTGTGAAATGGAGGATTCACAGGCAGAACACCAAGTTCAAGGCTTAGTGAGATCTATCTAAATTAATGCAGTAAGAGTGCTGCTGTGCGTAATATCAGCAAACCTTCTGTAGCTTCCATAGATTTAAACAACATGATCTTTGCTATACTTCGTATCTGTCCTTTTCCCTTGTTCAACTACTTTACACATCATGTGGACACTTGTAGAGGAGAATTCATCATTATTTCAAGGTTGCATATGAAACCCTCCTGCTCAAGTTCTAGGCCATTTATTTTAAAGAATCATGGCTCATGAGTACATTGAGTTCCATTATCAACTTTACATTTGTAACAGGTTCTTTATGATTATAGTATTCAAATAGCTTGATTTTCAAGTCTAAACCCTTGAGGTGCTAATCACAAAATGTTATGACCCATGCACCCTTTCAAGCTCTATAAGTGGGGATTTATGGCGTTTCCTATGTATGTTAAAGTCGAAAGGCAAATTCGTAGCATGCCTATTTAAAAACTGTGGCACGTTGACACATGGGAGAGTAGAGCTTAGAAAGAGGGTAATGACAGGCCTGAACACTTTACTTCTCTATCAAACAGGTGGCAATCTCCTACAAGACTGTCCACCTGTCATTGCTGCTACCTCCTTTCCTTGCCTCATTAAAATAATTTTCAACATGTGAATGCTTCAGCCCAGGTGCTTAGATGGGTCATACACTTATGGTAATTTACAGAAACGCAACAAACTTTAATGATGTGGCTAGTGTTTGAGCATGCAATACTTGGCATCATCATAGTTGGTAATGGTCCCTTGATATGAGGTGACGCTGTTCCAGTAATTCCAGGGGATTCATTGGTGAGTCCATTGACTGATAGCAAAGCAGTTTTGCTCAGAATACCTATGCTTTGTTGTATATCCTGGTGCCATTGGGGAAGATTCAGTTCTTGAGTCTCCCAGGTATTGATGTTATAATATTTCATTTCTTCAAATTGGCCTTCAAGGTGTCCTTGAATTTCTTCTTTTACCTGCCTTTAGAATTGGGACCATTCATAATTTGAGAGTATAGGGCCTGTTTTGGAAGCCAGTTTTCAGACATCCTTATTGCATGTCTTGTCCAATGGAACTGATGCCATATAAACATGGCTTTGAAGCTGGTATTTGCTTGAGAGAGAGAATGCTAGTGTTCATTCTTCAATCCTTCTAATTGATATGAAGGCTATTCCAAAGCCCTTGTTGATGGTAACATTCAAAAACTTTCAGGTGTATCCAATATGTTATCCAAGTTTCATACCCAAACAGCAGAGTATGGGTGACAACAGCCTGGTAGATGAGAATTTTGGTTTGGATCCTGATGTCATGATCATCGAAGACATGATTTTGAGAATGGTCAAAGGCAGCATTGGCGGATTTTGTCCAGCGTTGAATATCATTGTCTGTGTTCACTTTTTAGGAAAGGTGACTACCCAGATTGAAGAATGTTAAGCATTTCCCCTAAGCCTGTTTTCCAGTTGTAATGTGTAGAAGAGGAACTAGTTGGTTTGGGATGGGTTTGTAAAGCATCTTCATTTTTGTGAAGCTGACAGTAAGCCCAAGTATTTTATATACTTCACAGAAGTAGTCATAAGTGACCTGCAGCTCTTTAATTGAGTGGGCATACATGACACAATCATCAGGGTATTAAAGATCAGTAATGGAGGTGTTGGTTAATTTGCATTTGGAACATAACCTGTTAATGTTAAAGAGATTCCTGTCAATGTAGTTAATGGATGTTGTCTCCAGATAGAAGTCTGTCAGCAATGAGATGTAGAATAACTATGATATAAATGGAAAGGAGTGATAGTGCAATCATACTGACTCCTGTTCTAATAGTGGATGGGGTCTATTTCCAAGCTATTGCTTAGGATGGTTGTTGTCATGTTATCATGAAGGAGTCTGATGATGGTAAGAAATTTTGGCGGGTGTCCAAATCTCATCAGGATCTTTGATAGGGCCTCCCTGTTGATTGAATCAAAGACCTTAGTCAAGTCAGTGAAGATCATGTAAAGATCTTGGTGTTGCTTATAGCATTTCTCTTGTTTAGAAATGAAGAATATACCTACTGTACCACTAAGTGTTCTGGAACCACACTGGGACTTGAGTAGAATCTCCTCAGAAAGGAACATAAGTCTATTGAGGAAAATGAAGGTGAGAATCTTCCCACCTCTAGACAGGAGTGCAATGCCACAATTATTGCTGCAATGTGCCCCATCTCTTTTCTTGAATATGGTAATGATTCTGGCACGTGTCATATCACAGGAAATCTGTTCATATATCCAGAGTTTCATAATAGTGAAGTGTAGTTGGTGACAGAGCTTTTTTTCCATCTTGTTTATACATGTCATCTGGTATTCCATTGGGACCACATGGTCTGTAGTTCTTCACATGCTTAATGGCATTCAAGATCTCTGATAAGATGATGGATCTGATAGTCCTTATTGGGGAATTTGGAAGAACTTTATTCTCCTTGACATCAGAATCTTGATTTAGGAGCTCTTGAAAGTGATCCCACCATATGCTGAGAATGAAGTTGTCTTTAAGGAATGTTATTCTATCCTTGGACCTCAGAGGGATTTTTCCTTTGGCCCATATATAGCCTTGTTTGTGCTGAAGAAACCAAGTATGTCACGACTATAAGTCAGCCTTTTGAATCTCTCTTGCTTTGTTCTCCTACCATTTAGGCTTTCACTCTTGAATTTTTCTCTGGATTAATATGCTGATAAATGTCTTGCTTCTGTTTTGAGCTCATGTAATTTACTAAGTTTTGAAGGCTTTCCTTTATCTGTCAATGGGAGCTTAAATTTCACTGTCATTCGCATTCAGCATGGAATTCCAACTGGGGCAAAACTCACATTTATGTAGAAGTGCTGGAGTCCATCAGGGCCTCTAGCTTTTAGATTGCCCCAGAGAGAAATAAATATGAGTTAACTGGTAAGTCCAAGATCTGCAAAAACTGGCACTTAAAAGCAAACTCCAAAATACATTTTTAGGCATATAAACAAGTGGCCTTATTTTCAAGAATTTTGAAGTACCCAGTACTTTACCATTCTTTAAATCTAGATTTAGGAACATAATTGAAGACTGCTAATTTAAAAATTTTTGGCCTAATGATTGCTTATTCCTTTTGCCTTTCATCAAATCTCCTCTATATGATTGTCAAGGAATAATTAAAATTCAGTGAACCCCTATGGAATTATAAGTGTTCGTGTAATGTTAGTTTTACAGACCTGGGGTCATGAAGAGGTTAAATGGCCTAGTTACTCTGATTTCAAGGCAAAACTACGAGTGAAAACTCAGCATTTCACTATTAGATAATGATTTTAGATTTTTAAAAAGGAAAGTGTGCTTTGTTGGTTTTTTTCCCCCACTGTTGTTCTGCTCTTGGGATTGTTGCCATTTTTCTTAATATTTCAAATGAGCTTGGAAGATGCATAGTGATTGTAGAACATGTATTAGTGATTATTTCTTCTTTCTTTTGTTGTTATATTCAGTTTTATTTAAAAAAAAAAAAAGCTTTATACATATATTTCAAATGAAAAATATGAGTAGCCAATCTTGGTGAATGTCTGAGTAGCCAATATTAAGGATTCATGAGTTAAATAAGGAAATTGCCACATGGCTCAAATACCTGTGCTGTTGAGCCACTGCATGTTGCTTGAATGTTGTTTAGCCAATGTTACGCTGAAGATTATTTAGGTGCCCCTTCTGAGTTCAATCAGGAGACAGCAGCACGGTGTGAGACAAGTGATCCAGACAAAGAAGAACTTGAGGAGAATAAGCAAACATTTTTTTTTCTCTCCTTGTTGTGATGGTCACGGCAAGTCTTCTACCTTCCTACATACTTTTGTATGAGGGAAAAAAAGGATGCATCTCATCTCTTCCCCCCTTTCTCCCCCCTCCCCGCACCCCACATCCATACTTCCTTTTCTGCAGCAACCCTGGACTCTGCAGAACTGAAGGGCTCCAGCTATAAGAGAAGTTGGTTCCTCTAGGTTGTGTCTACACATACAATTAATGTGTAGTTAGTGGCAGCTCAGTCCAGGGCTGCTCTTTCCCTGCTCTGCCCCCCTGGACCAGCCAGGGGTAGCTCCAGGCTCCCCTGAGTGCCAGCCTTGGAGCTGTTTTGTCCCAATGTTCAATGGGCTGGGACAGCTGTTTTGGCTGCAGGGGCAGCTGTCTCCTGGCCCTGTGCACATGGAGGTGGGCATAGGCACTGACTTGGACTTTGCCAGTGGCTGCTTGCAGATGTAGAACCTCCCTGCCCTCTCAAATAAAGAACAAACAAACAAAAAAACACCCCCAAAAACCACGCTTTACTTTAAACTTGGAGCTTTCCAATGCCAAGCTCCAGACATGCATTGAACAGGCACTGCATTACTTCAACCTAGCTCTTCAGTGTTTGTAAAGATCAGGCACTTTAGTGTGGGGTTTTTTTGGCACTTTTTTCTAACAGCTGATTGAATCAGCTTTAGCTTAATGTTCCAAAAAGTCCCACTGAAACACTCAATCCTTACTGATGCTTTGGAGCCTAGGTGAAGTAACAAACTAGTTCTTCTGGTAAAGTGTATTTTAAAAAAAAAATCTAGAAGCAAAACAGCTGTGACTCATCGGTGCTGAGTACCTGCTAACTTTTTTTCAATGGGTGCATGAGCCCCAGAGCAGTTGGCCCCGTGCACCTGAGGATCTGTGCACAGGACTGGGAGACAGCTGTCCCTGCAGCTGGTGACCCATCCCCATGTACATGGGGCTGGGAGACAGCTGGCCCTGCAGCCAGCACAGCTTTGGGGCTTAGCCAGCATGGGGACTTAGCCAGGCAGCAGTTGCCCCCACTGCCTGGACTGACTGGGAGCAAAATTTCTCTTTGTCAGCATCTACATGCATGGTACTGTGCAGTAGCTACTGCATGGTAAATATACTACCTGTATCTACAGGTAGTAGCCAACTGCAGTAAATATAGATGGTGACGCTTTACTGCACAGTACATTACTGTACTGCACAGTAAAGTGTCTCATGTAGATGCATCCCTAAAGACCTGTTTCTTAGAGCTCCTGCAGAGCTGTAGGGGTGTCTTTAATTTCTACCTTCCCTGATTTGGTTATGGACTTGATTTCTCATTTCCTCAAAGAACTTGGAGAAAATGTGTTGCAGACACCTCTGGATAATCATGGAGAGAGCTTTACAGCATTCCCCAAAAGAAAATATCTAAAAATATATAGGAAATGGGGCAGAGAATAAAAAAGTTATAGAAAAAAAAAGCACCTTCTAAGGGTAGACTTGCTTTTGTTGGTGGCAAGCATTTGTTGGTGCATTCTAGGAGTGCATTAGGCAGTTTTGCAACAAGGGTTTATGGGCATGGAATCTGTGGATTTGAACTCCTGAATCTAAGTATCCCAAATCCTTATATCAACCCATTAGGTGATGATTATCAAGTGTCTGTCAGTGTGATATACCATGCCACTGTTCATCACATGAATCGCATCTTGAATAGAATTACTATGTCCTTATGGAACATCCCTGAGTTTCAAAGTTTTCAAATGACTGTACCCCAGACTTAGAAACTATTTCTTTCTCTAGGTAACCATAACACTCATTGGGCATATCTGCACATCGGCTTACGTCATCATAGCAACAAGCTATGGCAACGTACCAATCACATGCACCTACACATCACCAGCAGTTACTTCACCATAGTGGTGCACTCCTCTGTTTTAACTTGCTGCTAAAGCAAAGTAGTGGTTAAAAATAACCATGAAGTACCAAAAGTAGTACTAAAGCATGGCACAGTAACAATGTTGCCATAGGGCAATGTGTAGACACATGCCATGACATTAATAGGTATATGCATACCCAATTAAGGAGGTGAGGGAATAAAATGCTTCTAGGCTAGGTACAGACATTACACACAGATCAGTTAAAGTGATCAGAAACTGGCTTAAACCTGTAACAGGACAGCTGTTCAGTGCACATAGACCAGTTTGAAAGTGGCTGAGACTGGTTTGAGATAAACCTGTTTGAATGTAGTATCAGACTTAACTGATTTGGGTCAGATCAGTTTATGCAGTGTCTATCCCAAACCCCCTCTTTGTTTAAGTTAAATCAGACTCTCCCAGCATCCTAACATGCTCTATGGACTGGGTGGGGCTCTCTGCTCCACAGCAGAGCAGGCCCCTCCCCTCTGCTCCCTGGCTGGAGCTCCAGTAGACTGCAGGCATCTGCCTGCCTGTCTTCTGTTCCCCACCCCCGCCCCCCGCTTCCCTTACCACTCCCTGCTAAACAGGGATCTCCTCTCCCCTCTGCCTTACATAGACATCTCTCAGCATTAGCTACATCCCACATGCTGGCTGTCCCTGCTGTGGAAGATGGGACAAAGGCTTAGGGCTCTTTGAAACTGATCAATACGTCACTTGGTAATTTCCCTCTATTCCTGCCCTGGAGCAAGTTGTTTAAGAAGAGCTTGAATTAATGAGATTCTTTTGTTTTGCTGATAGAGTGATAAATGCTATGTAAAGCCCTGCTGGCTCAGGTGTCCTTCCAGGGTCTGGCCACACCCCTCTCAGTTCAGCACTATGCAAGGGAAGAGAGGGCTGCTTTAGCAGCCCCCGGCTTCTAGCCTGAGCCACTGCATCATGTTACCTGCATCTTTTCAGTCCAGAGAGGATGTCTGTACGGTTACAAACTGATTCAGCCTAGGCAGCTTAGACTAACCTGCAAAGATTGAATCAGTTCAGCCTCAGGCTTTTTGAATATCTGTCCCTAGCCTAGTCTGTATCTCACACTGGAAATATCTGAAACCTCAGTAGACTGAGACGTTATTAGAGCCAATGTATGGATACAGGCATAGGCAACATACAGATGCAAAAAACATGCATTCTCACCCATCTGTTTAGGGAAGAAATAAATCTCTTTCTGCTCCCACAAAAAATGTCTAAAATCTGTTTTAAATTTGTTTTCAAAATATTTAAAATCCTGTTTTCTTGTATG
>JAGPOW010000261.1:142601736-142617313 GCA_030014935.1 Caiman crocodilus
TTTTTTTGTGCTAGAAAGAGTTGCAGCTGGTCCCTGGCAAACTCCTCTGTCATTTATAGTGGCAGCTCTCACAGTTACTTGTGTCTTTGTCCTGCAGTTAAGCATTTGAATGCTGTTCTGACTCCCATTGCTCTCTTGGACTCGATTCATGTGCAACCTACTTTTATTTCAAAGAGCTGGGAGGCAGACTTTTATCTAGTGATGAACCTAGCCAAATACAAATCCTAAGAGACACTAGATACTATACCATGGGGTATTCCTCTTTGTAAAGCAGCATCCTAGCTAGAAAGCAAATGGTATTTTGGCTCAATAGAATACCTTGTTGCCAGATGCCATTGTCAAAAAAGCACGTTGTGACAAAGTTAAAACTGAATAATTTGTCTGTTCCACCATCTCCTGAGCACTCCCAGTGGATCTGTCTGTCTGTCTGTCTGTCTGTCTGTCTGTCTGTCTGTCTGTCTCTTTATAGTCATACCTACTCTTATGGTGGAGTTCATGAGCTGCAGGTTCTCCAATTGCAATGTTATAGTATGAATTTCAACCCATACTTCTTTCAAAACCTGTGTGTATACTCATCCCATTTTGTCTCCTCTTAACTGGAGAACTTTGTGAAAGAACCATCACTTCAGTATGAGGTGGCATTGCTCTGCCACCACTCAAAGAAATATCAGGAAAACTTGTTTGATGCTAGTAACAGATAAACTTATTAATTTGGGGAAGAGGGTTTGCCATCTTAGAATGGAAAAAGTTTCCAAATTATATATTAAAAATTACATAATAATATATTTTAATTTAATTCATAAAAATATTTTTGTCCTGATTTGTATATGTTTGTGTTGTTTATGTAGAAGTGATTGCATAATAGCTAAAAATGCTGTCTTATATATAGTGTGTGGGGTATGCAGAGGTGTTGATTGGTATAGGTAGGTGGGTGTGGGGTTTGTGTGGGTATGGTATCTGTGGGGTGTATGATTGTGTGTGGGGGAGGGTGTGGCTGTGGGCTTCATAGATTCATAGACACTAAGACTGGAAGGGACCTTGAAAGATCATCAAGTCCAGCTTCCTGCCCCAGGGGCAGGAAGTCAGCAGGGATCATAGGAACCCAGAAAGATAAGCATCCAAATGCCTCTTGAAGGCATTCAAAGTAGATGCTTGAACCATCTCTGATGGCAGGCCATTCCAGACCTTGGGAGCTTTGAGAGTAAAGAATTTTGTCCTTATGCCCAGCCTGAAGCGGTCACAGAGAAGTTTGTGACCATTTGACATTGTCATCCCTTGAGGCACTCTGATGAACAGACGTTCCCCCAGATCCTGGTGAGCAGCTCTGATTAACTTGCAGGTGGCCACAAAATTACCCCTGAGCCTGTGCTTTTCCAGGCTGAAGAGTCCCTTGGCTCTTAGCCTCTCATAAGGTCTGTTTTCCTGACCTCTGATCATGTGCATGGCTTTCCTCTGCATTCTCTTAAGCTTCTCCATGTCCCTTTTGAATTGTGGAGCCCAGAATGACACAGTACTCCAGCTGTGGCCTTATCAAGGCTGAGTTCAACGGGAGAATGACGTCCTGGGATTAGCTTGAGAAACATCTATGGATGCAAGCCAGCATTTTGCTTGCTTTACTAGCTTCAGCATCACAATGAAGGCTGATGTTCATCTTGTGGTAAATTGTGACCCCCAAGTCCCTTTTATCTGTAGTGCTAACCAGCATAACACTGCCAAGCCTACAAGCATGCTGCACGTTTTCCATCCCAACGTGAAAACCTTGCATTTTTCAGTGTTGAAAACCATCAGGTTCTCATCCACCTATTTCCCGAACCTGTCAAGGTCTGCCTGGATCACCCTCCTGTCCTCAGATATGGATGCTTTACCCCAGAGTTTGATGTCGTCGGCAAACTTGGCCAGTCCCCTTCTGACACCCAGTGTCTGCATCATTAATGAAGATGTTAAATAGCATAGACCCTAGGACAGAGCCTTGAGGGACCCCACTGATCATAGAGCCCCATGACAATTGACTTCCGTAAACTGCCACCCTCTGGGTCCTACTGCAGAGCCAATTCCCCAGCTAGTGGATCGTGGTAAAGCCAAGGCCACTGTTAGCCAGTTTTGTGAAGAGGCTGGTATCATGGGATACCAGATTGAAGGAGTTTTTAAAGTCAAGATATAGGACATCAATCTCTTCTCCCTTGTCCAAGTGATAGGTCACCTGGTCATCAAAGGAAAAGAGATTGGCCAAGCAAGACCTACCCGCAACAATCCCATGCTGGCTGTCCCTCAGGATGTTGCCGTGAGAGTTTCCAGGAAGGGCTTGAGGGTATGTGGGTTGTGCATGGGATCCCTTGTGCACGTGCACCTTTGAGACAGTCAGCACCCTTCCCCACCCCACAACAGCCCAGAGCCCGAGTGCCCTGCATTGCCTCCCCACCACTGACAAGAGCACACAGCCTCAGCACACCCCATACCCAGTCTGCAGCAGCTGGCCATGGCATGTCCTGCCGGCTCTGGGCAGCAAGCCTTGTGCCAGCTCTGGGCAGCAGCAGCTAGACAAAAACTGCTGCTCAACGTGGGGGAAAGTGGCCCCTCCCTCTCACTACCACTGATCAGCTTTTTCTGTGGCCAGCCAGAGCCTGTTCCAGCCTGCCCTACATCTCCTTCACTGCTGCTTCTGAGCTGCCCAGTGTGGAGCAGCCACAGGGCAGCTTACAGGTGGCAGTGTAGGAGCCACACCAGAGCCTAGTGTGGCATGGGCTCCGGGCAGCTAAAGCAAAAACTGCCCACAGGTAGTGAGGGGGAGGGGCCTCTTTTCCCCATGCCAAGCAACTGTTTCTGCCCAGCTGCTGCTGCCACTGCTCAGCCCTGATGGGCAAACCTGGAGCTGGTGTTGGGGGCCAGGGTGAGTAGTGGTGGTGCAGGACAAACTGCTGCTCAGTGTGGGGGGGAAAGTGGCTCCTCCCCCTCCTGGTGCCTCCACTCAGATCCCACATGGGGCTCCCCTATGTCTGCTCTGTGCTGCCATGTTTCATAGCTTTCATAGACCTTAGAGCTAGAAGGGACCTTGGAAGATCATCAAGTCCATCCCCCTGCCCAAGAGGCAGGAAGTCAGCTGGGGTCATAGGATCCCAGTAAGAAAAACATCCAGGTTTCTCTTGAAGGCGTTCAAAATGGGTGCTTGAACCACCTCCGGCGGCAGGCCATTCCAGACCTTGGGGGCTTGGATAGTAAAGAAGTTCTTCCTTATGTCCAGCCTGAAATGGTCTTGCAGGAGTTTATAACCATTCGACCTTGTAATCCCTTGGGGTGCTCTGGGGAACAAATGTTCCCCCAGGTCCTGGTGAACACCCATTTTGAACTTTTAGGTGGCCATCAGATTGCCCTGAGCCTGCACCAGTAATGCGGGGGAGACGGAAGACAGCCCCATGTGCGTGGGCTCTGATGTGCCTGCACTAGGAAGCGCTAGCCACAGGGAGTGGGAGGGGTTGCTTTTTCCCCATGCTGAGCAGCAGTTTGTCCTGCACTGCCACTTCTTATCCCAGATGGGCAAGTGTGGAGTGTGTGGGGTCACACATGCTGTGCATGCTGATCCCCACCTGTACTGCAGGGTTGGGGTGGGGGGGAACTAGGAATTAGTGGGTTCGTGGGAGCCAGTGACAGCCAGACAGGAGCATGGGGCCCACGCCGTTGTCCTGAGGCCAGTGCCATTGGGGCCCAGAGTGGAGCAGCAGGAGAATGGGGTCCTGGCTGGCAGGGGCTTTATGGAGTTGGGCCAGCTCCTTTTGGGCCTCACCAGTGCTGGCCCTAGGACACTGATGCAGGCCCTGAGCTTCTGCACACCCACTTGCTTCCACTCCCTTCTGCCTCCATTGCTGCTTTCCCCACTTTCCTGCCCACCCACCAGCCACTCTGCCCTATGTGGCTCCTGGCTGCATGACCAGACCACAGGACTTAGCAGAAAGTGGTCCTGCCCTAAGGACTAGGACAATTGCCCATGGTTCTCTTCCCCCCCTTCCTCCCCCCCAGCTTCTTACCTGAATTTCCTGCTCTGGCACAGGGAGGCACAAACAGCCCCATGGTCCCAGGTCAGAAGTCTCTGCTAAAAAATACGAATGGGAGAAGTTGATAATCAAGATGCCCCAGTAGTTCTGTGAGATGAAGTGAAGTTATTCAGCACATGGATGAAGGACACCTGGTTGACTAGCTGAGTTTAACACGGCCAAGACAAAGAAGCTGGAAGCCAGAGGAAAACACTTTTATGTATACGCAGACAGGGTGTGGTTTTCTCTGGCTGAAGGTACACAATTCAAATTAGTCCTTGCTTTCAGTGTATTCTTGGATTGATATCTGATGCTTAAATCTCATATGGCAAAATCCATAACCTATCCTTTCGATCATCTCTGATTGGCTGGGAGAGTCTCTTATACTCTTGGTCTCCACTATCTATATCTTTTCCACTTCTACTTTGGCTTACAAAAATATGATGTACATCTTCATCTGCACTTGGTCATTTTTAACCAATCCAAAATGCTGTATCAATAGCAGCCCAACATCTCAGGCTGGTTTCAGCCACACCAGAAGGCTCATGTTCTGCTTTGTTATGGCTTCCAACAAAAGCATACTCAGGTTCACAGGCTCAGGTCTTATCTTTGAATTTTTTTAAAGGATAATCACAGGTGATCTAAAAGACAGCTTGAAGTTCTGGGGTTAAGACCATGGTCACCACTTATGCTCTTCTTGCACAATGTAGCTATCTGCAATAAGGGCAACTCATCTATGCATGAAACAAAAGTTCCTTCAGTGTGGTCCTAAACTAGGGAGTGAACTCTCTGGAGAATAAAGGGTCACCTTCCTCTCCTGGTGCAAAGCATAATTCTTTGACCTCGGCTTTTCTACCATAAAAGCATGGCAATATGGATGTTTAAAAAAAAAGACAAAAAGTTGTAAAAGTTTACCAAAGCAAGATGATCCCTGCATGTGCTTCTTTCCCTGGAGGGGGTGGGGGAAGAGAAAGTGAGAGAGAGTATGAAAGAACGAACAGCATATAACAGATATGCAGTCATATTACTTTTATGCCAACTAGAAGGTGCTCAAATGCCATAATGGTGAGCCCTCAGTAAAATAGAAATGAGGCCATAAATTACTAAGCAATATCTGTGCAAATCAAAAAGACCATGCTAATTAGCTATTTACAAGTTAGGTCAAAATTTTAAAACATTTATATCAATAGGAATCTTAAAAACTTAAAGGTAATTAATCGTAAAGTCAATAGTAGACTCTGGGCATTTAGCACTTCTGAACAACAGTCTATTTATTTAAGAATATAAGAACTGCTCTGCATACAGACTTTGTACCAATTTTTCTTTGTGTTTATTGTAATTATTCTTTTAAAAAAAGAAAAAAAAATGCCAAAATAGGTATTGATTCTGAAAGGCTGTTGTCTGTTTGCACTGAGGTAGTGACCTCAGGAGAGACCCATCTAAAATGGGGTATGACCATGAAACCCAGCGTGCGTACTGATATTTTTTAATTTTTTTTTTAGTAGCTCTCGTTCAGGAATCCTAGAGGGTTCCCAGGGAGCGCTTACAGGAATGAGATATATTGCCTTGTCCAGATCTGAGTATCTTGGCCAGTGGGCTTTATTTGACACAAAGTACACAATGCAAGTATAATGCACATTCCCCTATGTCAGTATTTTGTTCTATTTGTCCTTATTGGTCACCAACCAATATTGCAAAATTTTGAAGGATTTCATTTTATGCCATGGCCTCCAATCAATTTAAAGTTAAATGGGCTGCGTGCCCTTCTCTTAGGGACAAGCAAAGCACAGGCAGGAGAAATGACTGAGAGCTCCTTGCAGATATTTCTATCAGTTTGCTCTTTCTTAGGTTTGTTTGGTTTTCCCAGAGTAAAGCTGAGAGTCTTCCCATAGAGCAGGAAAGGGCGTGGGGCTGACACTTTAATAGATTTCTTAGACATTAGGGCTGGAAGGGACCTCACAAGATCATGGGGTCCAGCCTCCTGCCCCAGGGGCAGGAAGTCAGCTGGGGTCAGATAACCCCAGCAAGATAAGCACTTGAGCTAATAAGGACTGTGAACGGTGAACTTGGAAGTAAATCTGCTGTTATAAGGACTTTAGCAAGCCTTGTTTCTTTCCTTTGTTCTGTACTCATCTGTAATGGTTCTATAGCTTCTGCTTCCTGAGTCTCTCCCTGCTAGATTCCCTCATTTGTCTAGAGTTTCCTTTCCTCCCCACCACTCCTGCATTGTGATCTTTCCTGCTACACCTTAATGTAAAGAATTGATAAGGGGAGACTACCTTGAGGCTGAAGAGGGCTTTGGGTGTTTCCCCCTTGTCCCTTTAGCCTTGTTCCACTTTTACTTTAGCTGAGCTTTTCAGCTTGGGGTCCACTGGCCAGGACCATAAGCTCTTAGCTCAGCTTCAGTCATGCCCTCATGACTTTGGGCTCCCTGGCCCTGCTGCAACCCCAATACAGTCCTCTGTGGCCATGGACCTTGCCTGCGTGAGTTCTGAGACTGCCCTCTCCCCTGATCAATCTTTGCTGAGCTGTGTCACTCTTGGGTTCTAGGCTTATTCCCCAGTCTTTATCTTCTGTTGCCCAAATCAACTGTGCCTAGCATTTGGGGCATCCCTGGGTAGTTATCAGTGACCTCCACCTTTCCTACAGCTGCAGTTCAGTCATCAGGAACAAAGGAGAACAGGAACCAAAACCTTGCACATCTCCTTTAACTCAAAGAAATTGCTTCATCTGGGGTCAGCCTTACCCAGTAGTGGTGCTTGCAAACAGAAACCAGAAAGGCTTAGGCTACTTATCTTGTTCCTGGTACAGACTCCAAGATTTTTTCCACCCTGGCTGCCACTCTTGGGTCCTTTGGCAACCCCAAGTCTTGGCCCTAGGCTCTTCTATCAGGAGTTCTGTCTCCTGTAGTTCCTACATCCAGACTACCCCTCTGGCTTGGGACTTGTGCTTAAAACATCTTTCCTAGAGCACCTGACCTTCCACTTATGTCCCAGATCTGTTAGGCACTGTTTATACTTGGGCTGGACAGCCATTTTGTTTCAGGCTTCTTTAACAGTTATACTGGCTTTAAAAAAGTTGGGGGTATGAACACAGGGAAAAGGGGGAAGAGGGCCAGTCACCCTTAGATCCACTCCCTGTCTAGTTGTGGGGTAGAGGTCCCATTACACTACCTCTCTGTTTTGTTTTTGAGCTGTTAAATTTTTTAGGAGAAAGACTATCTTTTGATTGTGCAATGAATAGCACAACGGCTGGAGCTAGCACAAAACATATGACAATAACGTTTTGAGCCAACTTCAGGTATCCCATGACACCAAAGTGGTGATCAAACCAAAGTATAAATTCACTTTATTGAGAGGCTTGGTGCATGCTGTAGACTCCACTTGCATCTTTTATCCAAACACAAAATACTGAGTCAATGTAAAATTCTGCATGGAACAATTGTTTAAATTGCAGTGAAGTAGATTGAAATTGGATCTCAGGAAAAGTTTCCTTACTGTAAGAATAAGTGAGGCAGTGGAATAGATGATTCAGGGAAGTTGTGTAATCTCCTTCATTGAAGGTTTTCTTGAGGATGTTGGATAAGCATTTGGTAGGGATGTTTTAGGAGTAGTGCATCCTGCATCTGTGCCAGGAGGGTGGACCAACCTTTGAGATGCCTTCCAACTTTGATTGTCTGACTCCATAACAATTGAATATTAAAAATACTGACACATCTTAAAATTCCTTCTTGACATTTAAAAAATGACTAAATCTTTTGCAGTGTTTTACTAGATTAACGTTTAGCTGAAATAATAAGAAAGGAACAACAACTTTAACTCTGGCCATGTTTGCAAGAAGTTTGCATAAACAATTTCTTCCCCCCCACCACACACAAATGTCTGTGTTCCTGTGGTTTGCTTGAATCTCCACTCCAGTTTGAAAGAAAACCCTAGTGCAAAATTATCATTACTTTCTCCCTAGTAAGGGTACATTCCCTCATATTTATTTTGATAAAGCAGTATAATAAAGAATGCTTCTATGGCTGTCACTGTATTTGGATGATTTATAGGGTTAGGATTTGTATCAATATCATCTTTTGTTGAGATCAAAACAGCAGCGTGCATAAGACAGGTCATCCTGAAAATGTCCTTGAGGACACAGTATTACTTTTAGTTCTCTGAGTTAGCTGGCAGATGTGTAAAATTACAAGTAGGCAGAGACTCCCTATTGACTTTATATCTGAAAAGGTTCCACTGTGCTGCTTATTCTAGTAGATCTGTGAAATGCCTGTGCTTAGGAACTGTGGAATAGCTACACCTGTTTTTGATGGGAATATGTGACTAATTGGTGTGTGAGGCTAAAATCTTCCACTCTTTTGGGAAATCCATTACTCCAGCACAGGTGCATTAGACACACGACCACCCTAATGCATATTTAGGTGCAGAACAATATCACAGAACAGCTACCTTAGAGATTATTTAGGCCATTTATCATAACTGTGCTTTGAGAATTCACCTGCTGCTGTGCCACTTCAGCATAATTCCCTCTGTGCGCTCATAAACTGCCGGCTGATTCATGAGTGGTGGGCTTGACCTTTACTCACCAAATGCTAACTCCCAGTGAGCTGCTTTGGTTCATGAGGGAACACATGGAAGGAATAGCTCTGTGAAGGATCTGGTTCCAGGACTGAAACTGGCTATTGTGCAAGGATGCAATCCAGACTCCAGACATGCTTACAGAGTACCCATACACAGCTTGCTGCTTAGGAAGAAACTTCAGTTAGCCTACTGAAAAAAATATGGGTTGGCCGCCTCTTTTCAGTGATGCAGGTGGAGATGCCAGTTTTGAATTAAATCCTAAGAGTTTGTGAATATTCCACAACCTACAGCAGCTCAGGGGTTGAAAAGGCAGAGATGATTGTGGAAGTGGGAGGGATTTGGAAGCCTGTGTTTCAGTGCATTGTAACTGTTGCCAAGACAGAATGCTTGTCCTGACTTGGCCTTGCCCCCAGGATTCCTGAGATGCCAGTGCTGTTGCAGAAAGACAGGGGACAGCAACTGAGTGAGTGAGAATCCTGCTTGGTGTGTGACAGAAAACTGGTGGTCTTTCTACAGTGATGGGCCATATCTGCTCTACAAAAGTAGTAGTTAGAGTTAGATTAGTTTCGGTTAGAAAAAGTGCTTAACTAACAGCTTGTAATAAATTAAATTATTATAGGAGCATTTAGCATGTAAGATGACATTCTATTTCCATCTGGTTGTTTAAAAGGTCATTAAGACTAATGACTTAGACAAAAAAATGGAAACAGAATCCAGGTCACAAAATCATAATACAGTGTCACCTTTAATATATACAGGGACAAATTAAACCAAATTCTGTTCCAACTACTGGGCTAAAACTAACTGAACTTGAGGTCTTTTTAATTACAGTGGCTCTAATTAAAATGCCTGCAGTGTTTTGTGTATTTAGCATCCCGCATTTCAAAATGGTGTCGGGGCAAAAGAGCTTTAGTTAAAGCACCCTCAAGCCATTTTGAAATGTGGGGATGCTGAATACATGAGACGTTGCAGCATGCTGGAGCATTGTGATTAGAGCGCTCCAGCAGACTTGATTAATTGCGTTTTAATCAAAGTGCATCGGAACATGTTATAGGTGGCCTATCTGTTTAAGTGTGATTCTATTCCACCCAGTTCAAGTCCTTGAAAATCTATTAGTGCATCTATATTTTTGTAGTACACCATCATGAGACCGAATTTCAAAAAGGTTGTGAGGAGAAGGAGGACACATTTACCTTTGGTATGGAAGGGGAGGACACATTTACCTTTGGTATGAACTGTTTTTAAGGCAGGTGAGTTGGGTAGAATATAAAGGCACCCCTAAGTCCACCGTTGCAGCTACTGGGGCTAATAGAATCTAGGCCTAAGATCTTAGTGGAGTTCAGCATCTCTTTAGGTCAGATATATTAGTAAACACATTTTTCTAACAGGATGTATGCCTGTACTGCAGAAGCTCACACACACATTGGGAGTGATGAATTCATCTTGGTGACTGCTTGAATAGTACCCAACTGGCATCTGCCCAATGCGGATTTTTAAGGCAACCATACACCAGTAAAGTTGGAGATGATGGATTAAGAGAAGAAAGATTAAGTATTTAGGAGTCATACCTCCACAACTGATTTTTTTTTTTTTTTTAATTTTCCTTTGTTATAATGGTTTTACATAGCTTTGCGTGTGTTCTAGCATCTTTCATGGACCAAGTTGCAAGGTCAGGGCCTCAAGGTCTGCTTTATAGATAGATATTGAGTAGATATACAGCTGAGATATTCTCCAATTCAGTTTTGAAGGATACAACTAGGTTTCCATTATATCGAAAATGTGATGCAACCAGCTGTCTCGGGCAGCCGGAGCCATCCAGAGGATCGCTAATTTAATCGGACGTCAGGCGGGCTGGTGATGGAGAGGCGTGCACAGCATATTGGTTGCAAAAATAACTTTTACTTCGTCTTTACTTATGCCACTGGTGGCCACAAAGCAGGTGGTAAGGTTGCTTATGTAGTTACAGGTAAGGAGTTGCCTGAGTAGTTACAGATAACTGGCAACAGAACGAGCCAGCGAGTTTGTAGACAGAAACGAGCATGCAGGATGAAGGATACGTCGGGAGCAAATGATGACAGGGAGATGTTGGTGGGCGATCAGTCCGCCAGCTTTTCTCTTCCACGTGGCAAAGTTCTCCGTACTCTACCACGTGCTCAGAGCTCTCTGACTTGGTCGGAAACTGCATGGACCTTTATCCTTTTAGAGTAGCCAATGACAGATTGCCAGGTAGGAATAGTTAATGAGGCAGAACGTACCAAATTTAAAAGTAACTGTAGTTGCTTAGGGCAGGTCTATTGTGACAGATGTCAACAGAATCAGTTGACAGATGTCAACTGATTTGGCTATGACACCAGCAACCAGAGTTACCGTCAAACTATTTACTGAGGTTTCTGTGCTGAGAACTTTTTTGGAAACAAATCTTTGGTCCCAGTAGAGAATATACACTTACCTATCTCCTTCAAAACACACATTCATTACAGTTACTCATTGTGTAGCTAATCTAGTCCATGCATGTATATGTTGTATAAGCCTATTTCATGCAGAATGTTTTAAAATATAAGCAATTTTATAAATATGAATTATTTTTAACGTTTTGAGTAGCTGGGACTAGGAAGATGGTGATTAAAAAGTGTTGCTACTGTTGTTAAAAAGACATTAAAGTAGAATTACTTTTCCAATATTCCCACCCTCATTACTTGGATAAATCAGTAATTTCCAGTGATGCACTAAAAGAAACTCCTCCTTCTCTTTCCATATCCTTCCTTCCTTCCTACAGAATTTCTGGGGAGGGGAAGGGGCAGTTGGGCAAGAGGAAGGGAAACATTTATTTTTTTCCTTATCTTTTTTCTCAAAAACGACTAGGGTATTTATTGTTTGCTCAGAATTTCCAAATAATTTGTCATTTTACTGGAATATGTCAGCCTAACATGAAAGTTTCAGAAAGGTATATGTAACTGGGGAGGTAAAGGAGGAGTGAAAAAGGAAGTGGTTTGACTTTAGCTCTTTGCTAGATATATTGATTAACCAAAGTATAATGCAGTCTATATTAGCTGATCTTTATCTTTTCCTGTATAATCCAGCCTGTCACATAAAAGCAGGAACACATGTACCATTCTTTTAAAAGTGAAAAGTAACTTTGCAAAAAATCAATACTTTTTAGAGCTGAAGTATCTTTTGGGAAAAAAAGAAGTGTTCTTCCATGCTGCATTCTAACCTTGATTCTCCAGGTAGCAAGGGAGAGACAGTGGTAAAGGTGGGCGATCACCTTGGAACTTAGCTAATGTGAGACATGCAGAATGTGAATAAAGACAAAGAAAAGCTCAGCATTTTGACAGAAACTTGTTTTCCTAAAGACCATATATAATCACAGAACAGAGATATGGCATTAACATGCTTTTAATTGTTACTTATAAGGGCCAAATTCTGCAGTTCTTACTCAGGGAAATGTGTTACTGAGATGAGACTGGACTTGAGCTGTACCTGCCTAACCCCACCTACTTCAGACTTTCATGAGAGTTACTGGGCCTGATTCCGGAAGCTGAAAAGTCTTGAAGGCTGCAGCTGTAAACATAGTATTGACTACCACAGAGGGAAAACACAGATGTGGGTGTTGCTTAAGTAGCCAGCAAAGACCATCTTTAATGACTCAACACAAGGGAGAGTCTTGAAATACTGGAGTAGGAAGTAGTGGACTCTTTTTATTCCTGGTTTCAAAGAAAAAATCCTTTTTTCTCAAAATTTTCTTTTCTCAAGTGGAAAAATAAACATGAAGTGGCCAAGATATAAACATCAGCCTTTTCTAAAGCCCAGGTGTGCTGTTAACTGGCAGAAGCCATGGAGAGAGCACTGCATTGCAAGTTGTCAGGCAGAGGAGTCTCCTCTGCTCTCAGCTCTGTCCTTGCCTTGCTGGTCTCTGGGACAAATCACTCCTCACCGTATGTCTCCATTTCCTCTTCGACCCTTCACCTACCCAGTCTGTTTAGACTACATGATCTTCAGAAGACTCTGTCACTTCCTATTTGTACAACATTGAGAACCATGGTGTCCAGTGAGGCTATTAAGTTCCATTTCAATACAAATAATAAAACAGTACACATCTCTATGCATGTGCAACAAATTTGCACAGGTTCACCGAAGTTTAGGGCTGGAAGGGACCTCATGAGATTGTCGAGTCCAGCCCCCATGTTCTGGGCAGGAAAGACTACTGGACCCAAATAAAATAGCATGTACCCAAACAGCGTAAAGACATCAAGATTTGACCAATGATATAACTATGTGCCTATGCCTTTCTGCTGCATCTGTTATTGCTAGCACCAGAACTAATAATTCAAGGCTAGGTTTTGCCTTTAGGCACAGCCCTGAGCTGCTGCACAGTGAGCACAGGAAGGCTTTGTACTTACAGATGAGCTCTGAATAGGAGGTAAAGTTAAGGTCCAGGTTAATGGGTTGGGGCATTCCAGTATGCCCAGTGGCATGCCTCTGGCCTTCTCCACCCATTCATTTGTTCATTGCAGAAAAAACATTTCCATTATGAATGCCCACAGATAAGGAACCGCTTTTCACAGGTAGCTACATGATAAAGGACTTGGTAAATACATGAGTGTGAACATTTTTGTGGTCAGGAAATGGGTAATGTAGATACAATATTATCTGGGTATTTCCATAAAGGAACTAGTAGGTATTCCTTTTCAGTTTCTTTGTTCTTCCTTGTGTGTATATAGTAAATACAGCATGTTTGAGAGAGAGATTTTATCATTCTTTTTCTGTGATGTTTTATTTAGCTGTAAAGTTTTTTTCAGAAAGCTGAGAACAACCACTTGGGGCATATCTTGAAAGCAGTTACAGATTTTTATCAGTGCTTAAAATGTTAAAAAAATGATACTCTTGCAAAATGTTTGTACTGTGGCAAATTGCATTTACATTTCTAGAATGCATGTACAATGATGGATTTTCCAAGATATTATGAGACATGTGTACAATATTGCAGGGCTGCGGTAAGCTTCAAGTTTGATCATTTTGTCTAAAAGTATAGATGAGACCATCCTGCAAATTTTGGATCCCATCCACATCTGAAGTTTTGCAGTTTGGGGAGTTTAAATGTAAGCCTGGATTGGAGCCCATTTTTAGATTACATTATTATTGTTATATGCAGAGCTGGGAAGATTGCCTATTATTAAAGTTGCCTAATGCTTTGCACTCTAAAACCTAGTTTTCAGATGCTCACAACTTTTTCAAACTATAACTGTTTGAATTGAATTTTTTTGATGGACTTTTTAAATGGACTTCTGTGCTCAGGCTAAAGGATTTTAGCTAAAGCAGTGAAGCCATTTCTGAGAGTAAAATGGGAGGAAAAGAATTTGTTTTGCTCATGTTGAAAAATTTTGGCAGCCTTTGCTTTGGTGAGAATAGCTCTTGCATCCTGTGGGTTAGTGAAGGGATTTGAAATGTGCCTAGGCCACGGCCTTTCTGCCAGATACATTACCCTTATTACATGTACTTAGAATTAGTCTTTGGGTGGGGATGGGGAATCAGTTTGCACATACTCAACAGTGATTTCTTAGATTGAAGTAGTTAAATTCACCAGTTTAGGTCCAACCCAGATTGTCAGTCATGAAAATGTATCTAATGGCTATTAGGTGGCTTTGTTAAATGAGATGGCTATATCATTCGGTCTCCTAATGAATCAGTGTTGACATTGCTGCCATCATAATGAGGACCTTTCTTGGCAGTCTCTGCAGAGAAGCTAATAATTAATGGATTTGGAGACAGAGGGCCTGGGCTTAGAACACATTAACATCAGTGTAATTTACATCTACACTGATGTAAATTACAGTGGGATCTGGAGCAAGCAGATGACTAGCTATTCCACCCCCCATCTCTCCACTCCAGCTGTGAACAGGCAAACCAGTCTGCAGCTTCATTTTGCCACTGTCAAGAGGCCTGGGTGGAGGGTGAGGGAAGGGAGCCCCCTTTTCCTCATGGGCACCCCTCCCCCCAGCTACCCTGGCTGGGGTACTGGGGTCGCTGGGTTGGGTCCACAAAGTGAGGGGGGCTCCCTTCCACTGCTCCCCCTGCCCCCAGGCTAGGTTTCTTGCCAGTGGCAGCACAGAGCTGCCAGTTGCTTTGGCTGGCTGGAGCTGGGGGAGGGTTGAAGCATGAATGGAGCTCCCTTGCCTGGGGGGTGGGGGGGGACCTGTGAGGAAAGAGGGCTCTGGTCCACCCCCCCGCCATCCCAGGTCTGACCAGGCAAAGCAGCTGGCAGTTCTGTGATGCTCTCTACCCTGCTAATGGCCCTAACGCAGGGCTGGGCTGGTGCTCACAAAGTAAGAAGAGTTAACACTAGAGAGAACACAAGTTCCCTGAGGTGCTCTGTTTTAGAGTGCCTTCATCCGTTACCTGATTTGACCAGGGTAATTTTTTCATGCAACTGGCCATTTTAAAAGCCCCCTGCTGCCATGCATGTTTGCTATGTCCCTGCTGTAGAGCACTTTCAGGGGCCCAATGATGAGAAAAATGTTATTGTATAAGCACCCTAATCATGCAGTTGACTCTGGGAAAAGTCTGCCTTGCCTTCATGGGGGCTTCACACAGGCAGAGGTCTTTAGCTGTCAGGTGAGCTAGAAGCCTAAGAGCTAAATTTGTTTTCAAATCAAATATGTTAAAAAGGTTTTATTTAGAGTCTGAATTTAAGACACAGTTGTCTTGCATTATGTAGCAATAGTCTTTAAAAAGGAAAAGGAATAAAAGTCAACAGTTATGCTTTTTGTTTTGTTTTGTTTGTTGTTTTCCCTTTGTAAAGAGGCTATGAGGCTATACCTGGCGCTTGTTCTTTTTACACTTGTAGCTGTTTATCCATCTCAATTTGTGAGTAAAAGTGTTATGCTTCAGCCCAAGTCTGAATTCGTTGCCCGGTATGCGTGAGCCAATATACGAATACCAGTTGGAAGTTTGAAAGAAAAAAAAGTTTTTATT
>JAGPOW010000261.1:142617413-142674161 GCA_030014935.1 Caiman crocodilus
AAAACAACCTTCCAGTCTCGCGGTGTATTCTGTCTCGGGAGGATGGCTCAAGGCCATTTATTAGGCCTTTAGACAAAAATGGCTCAGTTATTCACAACAAAAGGAACTTGATAATAGGTAAAATCCCTCCCATGAGTTTTATGCTCTCCAGAAACTTTGATTCCTTGCAGTTAGCTAAAAGAATTGCATGCCTTCCAGCAACCTCAACAATTTTTTTTAATTTTTCAAAAAATTCTCCCTTTGAAAGTTAGCTGGACCCAGATCTGCTTTATGATGAAACTTATCAGAGTAGAAATCACTGTTTGGGGACTATTCTTTCATTCTAACTGTGCATGATCAACACCAGAATCTCTCTGACTCCTTCAGATCGTGTGTATATATAGTATAATTTGCAGAAGCTCAAATGCCTCTCTGTCTGTCTGTCTAACTGAACTAGCTCCATCAATTAATTTCAACTTTGTCATTTTTAAACTTCTAGAGATTTTTGACATGCATATCGATGTGCGTATATCAGGGTCTCTGTTTTGGAACCTGGCTGAATGTAATGTTTTAGGCATTACACTTCTATATTAAAAAAAACCAAAACCCTATATATTTCCACTTTTCGCTCAGTATTTTGCTCTCTCTAGCTAAGACATCTCTTTTTCTTTTAGATGCTCTTATTTACTACAACAAGACATTATTTCCACTTTTTTTGTTTTTTGAAAGAATCCTGACAAATCTTTATTTTTCTGTATTACTCATTAGAATTATAATGGCAAACTTACAGTTCTGAGTTGTTAGAGCCATCTCTTTTTGCAGCTTTTTATAGGTACACTTAAAATAGAATGATCTGGGTTTTGAATCAGTTTGGCTGTTCATGACGAAGTTTCTGGTGCAAAGAAATGGATTTTAGATCTAATTTTAAATCAATTTAGTTTTCCACTTTTACCAGTCATATGCTGCAGATTTTTTTCCTACTATAAGCTATTTTACAAATATAACTCTTTTTCCTTAGTAAAACTATTGATTTTTAGTACATGCACAATTTATAGGTTTTATTCAGCACTTTTCACCTAAAATCAAACCGAGCTTGGCCACTGAAAAAACCCTGCAGTATTTGGGCCATTTCAAGAGGACTTCTGCTTAAGTAGAGAAGCACAGTAAATTTTTAAAGAAATAAGTCAATTTGCTCCTATGATTGGAAAGAGATTTTTGACATGATCTTTATAGTGTTCAAATCAGGATGAAAATAGGTGGATATAGTGGAAATATGAGGCTCACAAAATATCCATCTGAGAACAAAACATTAATATAACCACCCAGATTGTAATATGACCTGGTAAATTTAATGACTGAATGGAGAGAATGGAAGGAAGGACCAGATGCTGAACAGAAGTGATTTGTAGTCAGCAGTGACTTTTATTAAGTGAAAATTACTAGTCTTGCTGTTTTAGCCATTTCCACTGATGTGCCAGCTTTGGCAAAAAAAGTACAAAGGTACATAATAGCTTTCTACTGCAGTCTGCAGTATGATTTTAAACTAAGAAATCATAGAATAAAAGTGGCAGGATGAAGACAAGATAGCACAGGTGATTCAAAAATAGTTAATTTCCTTCTTTTGGCTTACTACATGAGATTTTCAGAAAAGGGTACGTGAGCTATATAAATACAAAGATAATTTCCAAAATTCGATCCTTAATGACTTCCTTCACTGGGATGGTAACCTATACTTAGGTCCTCAAGTACATGTGTTCTGAGGAGAATACTTGCAACACATCTTGCTAATCTGTCATCTCCTCTCTAAGGGCACTCCAATAGAGAAATAGACTATCTCTCTGAAACAGGTACTCAGATATCCCAAGTAATCTCTTCCTCACCCTTCCCCCTGATTGCCCTTGGTGGTCACCTACTACTTCACACTTGAACCAATGAGAGGAGTCATTAAGCAATTGCAGTCTATAATTGATAAAAATTGGACACAGAGATCTACCTCCATCCCCTCTGCTACTGACTTTCAAACAAACTGCAAATCTTGCCCAACTTATCATCAGAAGCAAATACTCCACTGTTCAAGAGATATCAAGTGGGAAGGAGTCTTGTCTTAACAAGAGATGCAAAACCTGTCAACATATCTCCACTATTACAACAATTAACACCCCCCCACATAAGAAACGCATCAGAATCTATAGATCCTAAACATGCCTTCCTGAAATTGGTATATGATCCAGTCCACCAAATGCTTTGATGTCAACTATGTGGATGAACCTAGACAGAATCTATGCACCAGAACAAACTATCAGAAAAATGAATCAATATATTATTTGTATACTTTATAAATATAAAAAGGATAGATACACACAAACACCAGTAGGAATACATTTCTCACAGAACAACTGCTCCCTTTCTGCTCTCACTATCCTCATGCTTCAAGGAAAATTTACAAAACACCTTCAAAAGATGAGCCTGGAAACAAAAATTTGTTAGCTAGCTGGATACTAAGATCCAAGGGCTGAACACTGATAGTGACTTTATGGTATACTAGAATTTATCTGATTCCAGAAAGCATTTTTGTCATGTTACAAGTGATAATGACCCTCTTTCCCTTTGAAAGATTTTTATTTCCCACTAATCAAGCTATTTCTTCTTCTGTTAATTGTTTGTCTGTTGCCCTCAGGAATTTCTCTTTTCCAGTTTTATCCAATTTTACAGCCCTCCACATTGTTTTTCATCTTTCACTATGCCTGCTTTTTCCTCAGACCTAAATAAAAAATAATTGTTTTTAAAAGTTTGTCTAAGTCTGTCCCAACCATGCAATTGGTCTAATAAAAGATATTACCCACGATAGGCTTTGCCTCTCGCATTCCTCCTTTGGGCTCTCCCTTTACCACATCAACATCAAGCTTCTGATCAGTGCCTTTAAAGGCTGACATTAACTCTTAGGGCTGTGCAAAATTTCGCCTGGTGTTTCATTTCAAAGTTGTTTCAATGCGTTTCGAACTTGAAACAGTGAAATTGAAATGAAACAAAAGCCTTTGAAATAGCTTCAAAATGAAGCAAGGGCACTCGAATCATTTCAAAAGTTTCAAAACATTCTGAGTTTCAAAGCCAGGCTTACTTGGCTTCAGCGCTGATCCCAGGCGACAACACCAGCCTCCTGTCATCTAGCAGGCATATCAGGGGCTAACCCACACCCCTGGGAGGGCTGCAGGGTCTGTGCCAGACTGCTTCTGGGGGTGCAGGCTCCCAGTCTACCTCCTAGATCACAGGAAGCTGGTGCTGCTGCTTGGGAGCCTGCACCTAGTGCCGGGAAGATCAGTGCTGCCACTGGATCCAGCCAGCAGCACCAGCCTCCTATGATCTGGAAGGCAGATTAGGAGCCCGATTTGTTGGCACCTGCTGTGTGGCATGCAATTTCCACTTCATTCTCAGGGTCACCTTGGAGGGGAACAGGGCTACCGATGACAGTACCACCAGCAAGCTCATTTCCAAATGCAGGAAGGTGGCAGGCTATTTCCACTGGAGCATCAAGGGGAGCAAGATGCCATGGGACAAACGAGCAAAGCTGAGCATCCCACAGCACAAAATCATGCAGGATGTGGAGACTTGGTGGAACTCCACATACTTGATGCTCAAGGGGCTCGTGGAACAACAGAAGGCCATCCATGAGATGGCCTTGCTCAGGGAGATTGGGATCAGTGGCCCCCCTAACAGCTGAGTGGCATACCATTACCCAGATCTTGCTGGTCCTCAAGCCCTTTCTTGAGGCCACTGAGACCCTCAGCACTTAGCCAGGTGATCCTTGTAGTGAGGGAACTTCAGAGCCAAATGGAGAGCTTCCAGGGGATCAATGTTCCTGGCTGGAGCAAGCCACTGTCACCAGATGTCCAAGCACTGGTGAGGTGGCTGAAGGAGGGCATCAGGAAATGGCTTGATCCCTTGCAGTGCAGTACAATCCACGTGGTGGCCTCCATGTGTAACCCAAGGGTAAAGGGCAGTGTAGGCAGCAGCCAAAGTCTGAATCAGTGAATGGAGGTGCTGGTGAAGAGTCAGGGGGAAAGAACAGTGGAGGCGGGGGGACACTGAAGAGGGGGATCCACTGTCCCATGCTAGCACACCATCCACCAGCCAGTCTCCTCTTCAGCCACAGGAGCTGCTAATGTGGGCCAAGGGCATGGCTTCCATGTTAGGGTCCAGAGGCACCAGACCCCACCATAAGGCAGATAGTGCTAAGGCTTCATGGCTGCCTATCTCACTGATGATGTGGAGCCGCTACTGTGTGATCCCTTGGCCAGCAGGTAAGCTGCAGCCAGATGTAGCCAGATCTGGCCACAGTTGCCCGTGAACACCTGCCTTGTCCACTGACTGGTGTTTCAAGCAAAAGGGTGTTCAGCATTGCTGGGGATGTAGTGACAGCCCACCGCACCTGCTTGGATCCTGGTTTGGTGGAGCAGCTGGTGTTCCTCAAGGTGAATCGCCCGCTATTGTGGTTCCCCAAGCTCCACGTGCAGATGAAGTGAATGCCACCTTCCTCAGTCCATCTGCAGCTATTTCCTTTTTTCCTTTTTTAAAAGCCATTTAATGCCTCAGTCTCAGAGCTGGAGGGGGCACTCACTGCATCACCAGCCAGCAGGGGAAGAACATGTCTCTGCTGAGCTCCAGTGTCAACATGAACTTGGAGGTATGGGCTGGGGATATAGGGATGGAGGAGTCCCCAGGTCCTGGGCATGACCACTAAAACTGCACTCTGCCAGGGTTGGGGAGGCTTGGTGGGACTGCTGGTGGCATGGCAGCTTCAGGAAATGCTAGGACTGAGGATCTCCCTGGTGAAAGGCAAGTAGGAGGTGCTATCACACACGAACACAGTCCTAGCTAGGGAAAGCCCAGAACCGTCATGTCTTTGACAGGCGTGAGGCTTGCTGGTTGCAGTGGAGTTTTGAGGCTCCAGGTAAGCTCAGCTTTGCTGCCTGAGATGCCAGCTTTGGGGTTGAAAAACCCTTCATCAGGCTGAAGAAACACCTGCAGTTGGTGGGGGGGGGTGTATGCTGTTTCTGGATGGAAGGGATAGTAAAGAAGCCAGAGGCCGGCCTGGCATGCAATGCTGGCAAGAAAGCCAGTCAGTGAAAATGGAAATGGGGGTGTCAGGTGGTGAGAGACAGGCTGGGGTGGGGAACTGAACTAACCATATTGATTTGGACATAAGTTATGTACCGTTTTCTTGTCCCTTTACTACCTTCCCAAGGTAACTGGTGCCCACCATTTGGGAAAGTGCTTGTGAAACATTCTTCTACATTCAATTGTAAATACATTGCATTTTAGGAATTTTAGAATGTGGAAGTTGGTTACGCTTGTAGATTAATCATATACTCTGCACTCACATCATCATATGTTCTGGGTCCATTCTGCTTACTGAAAAAAATGTGAAACGGTATTAGATTTATTATTTTTTCTTAAAATTACTAACTGGGCAATAATAAAATCAAGAACATATCACCAAGGTCTGCTAATTTGAGTACTGTTAAACTAAATTGAGAACAAAATGATACAACTATCAAATCTAAATCAAACTAATGGTTCATGTGCCCTCCATCCTAACCACTCTGTTTGCAAGGTCTATGTACTTCTTACATCTGCTTTAGGGGCAAGGTCTGTGTCAAGATCTATCATATTGTGGCTGCCCATACTCTCTTAATAATAATCTGTTGTACAACCAGGACATAAATCAATTGGTCATAAATTATATTGAACTTCATTCATAAAATGTTTATAATGGAATTACAAATGATATTTTAATAAATAGTCTGCCTGTGATTATATATAACTATGTAGTCCAACAGGTCAATAGGTTGTGCATAATCATGGCTTATAGAACCATGTATATGCCTACTACTGATGAGCTTATAACAATTAATAATGTGTGCTATTCTTATAACTTCTTGTAATCATGCCTTAGTATAAATATCAACTTAACTGTGAAAGCAGAATGTATATTTTTATTTAAATAGCTACCAATTACAGTCATTGCTGGTTGGTTACACAGTTTTTCCAGGAAGGCAACAAAAATGACACTGAATGACTAACCAGTTTAGGATGAATTTTTTAATTGTTTGCATACTAAACATTAATTGTAGGTTTAGAATTTGAGGATTTGGTAATCTGTTCATAAGAAAAAAAATTCAGAACAAGGTAAAGTGAAAAGTCTGTCTAGCCCAGATGGTCATCTGAGCCCTTTTCTTCAGTTGAGGCCCTGCAATTTAGGAAAAAGAAAGAATTGTTATATTTGTGATCTGAAGAAGACTATATTGCATTCTAAAGCTTGTCTAAGTATATCCCAACCATGCAGTTCCAGTAAAAGATATCACCCATAAAATAACTTGCCTCTTGCAAAAATGGTTAAATTAGTTATTGCAATATTTCATGCAGTTATGAATGAATACAGTAAAAGCTGCCTTAACTGGCACCTTACAAGCCGGCATGCTCTATTAACTGGCATGCCGGCTTGTAAGCTAAAAGCAAAACTGGAAATGCCCACCATGGCAGTTCCAGTTTCGTCAAGCCCTTGTGACCCAGGGCAAAGCAGCCTGTGCTGCTGAGCTCCCACGGCCCAGGGCATAGCAGGCTGTGCAGGGGCCACCTTCCTGTCCCTCGGGCCCCATGGGAGGGTTGGCAATGTAGTGGGAGGGGCGGCAAAACCCCGCATGCTGTGGGAGAAGCAGCGGCCCCAACAGGCAAAGACACCTGTTCAGGCCTCTCAGTTAACTGACACATTTTGTTATCCAGCACCCTCCATTACCTATGGGTGCCGGATAACAAAGCTTTTGCTGTAGTTCCTTTAATGGTAGCTTAGATCACACAGAGATTGGTAATGAGACACAAAGCAGACCAATATGAAACGTGTTAGGTTTTTTGTGGGGGAAGGAGAGGAGTTTCACCCTTAATGTTTGGTTTTGCCAAAGAACCTAAATGCTAAGTAAATCTCAAAGAAAGTGCCAGTGAAATTATTTGATGGTCATTTTGAAGTTAGCTGTCACTGTCCCTACAACTACCAGTGTACAAGTGGCTATATCACAAAAATTATCACTACCATCACACTAATTGGCACCCATTTAGCATTCTTAGCAGAACACCAAAGTTGGAATGGATATGGAGACTGCCTTGTTATTTCACTGCTAAAATGTTACCTTTACCTGAGAATAAGCTTGAGGTGCATACTTAGGTAACAATGGAACGTTTTTACTTCCTGTGCTGGACAAAGGGAAGTCTTCAAAGGTTTCCAGATTTGTCAGTCAAACAATATCTGTAAGATGAAACCAAGCAAACAAAAGCAACTCCCCTTCCAATATTTCTTAAAACATACTCTACATGGTTATTGTGAATGGGAAAATATTTGACATCTGGAAATTCATAACCGATAGAAAGGTATATGGAATCTGGTAGAATCTAGTCTGGGATTGTGTCAGAGTTGAAATGTCTATGGCTGTATTGAAGCACACAGGATCAGATGTTAGTTTTGTATGAGTAGCTTTTTTTTCATTGTGTTTGATTCTTGCTTGCTCATTGTAGTGATAAACTGTTTGATGTTCCGTTGATATTTAGTATTTTCTAGTTATAACTATTATAAAGCTCAAAATATTGGTCTTGCTTGTAGGTGTGTGCACTAGGAAATTTCACAACCCCTTCTCTCTCACAATTCACTGAGTGCATATCCATGTCCAAATACTCGAAATACTTCTAAAGTTCTGTCATAGTCACTTCTGGAAAGTGAAGCTTAGTCTTCTAAGTCACTTAGGCATTTTAAGAGAATGTAACTTAATCCCTGTAATGGTGGCATTTTTATGTTATGGATCTGTGCCTCTGCCTGTTACAAGGCTTCTGCAAAAGGAAAAATCATTGCTCTTAAGTTGCCACAGATTCTGTAAGTCTTCAGACATGTACATATGCAAACTATTGTTATTTAATGTAATGGTCCTTGAAAGAAGTTAGACTGAAAATCTAAGGTATTGAAATCTTCTTTCAAACCACAGAACCATTGCAAGACCCACAGTCTGCTTTCCTGGAATCCCTAGTCAATACATCTTAACCTAGACTAGGAGGAAACACATTAAAAGTAAAAGGATGTCATATTTCCTAAGCAGTCACTCCATGCTGCTCCCACTAAAGCTGCCAAGTATTGTCAGCAGTGATATAGATGCTTTTCTCTCAGAAATTGATAATTCAGCTTACATAAGCCGAACAGACTACCAGATGGCACTGAACTGCAATAATAATTAACATGATCAAAGCTGGTTTAGGTTGTGACGTAGAGTACATTCTCCTGGACACACAGTGTGTCCAGAAGGTGTGACATCTCATGGGACAGTTGGAGTGTGGTCAACACGAACTTCTGGGTGGCAAAATGGAAACAGGCCAGCTGCAAGACCTTTGCAAGGGCGGTAGTAAAAACAGTTGCATCTTACTATAAATAGTACTGTATATAAGTTCCTGCAAATAATAAAGACTGTTGTACACCACAAGTATCATTACAAAACTGCACAGGTTAACCTAAAGGTAAAAGGCTCCTGACCCTTTTGCCATTGTTGTGAACTATTCAACCCTCTTGTATCATACTAAATGAAAATTAATTTGCATTGTCTTCATAGCAACAAATCTATAATACCACATATCCCCCAGGAAGCTGTAATTTGGTATTTCGAGTTGCATTATTGGCCTCTCTGTTCCCTTTTATTTCCCCTTTTCATTGCCATGGCAGCATGTGATGTTCCTGCTGGAGCCCTTCTTCTCATATTGCCAAGGGATGTTAATCCTAATTCAACCCTCCTTAATCTTCTTTGTATCTGTCTTCCTCACCCTTTCTTTTCCTCCCTGTGGTTCCTTTTATATCTCTACAATTTATCCACATAGCAGGTATAGCACAAATTACATCTGCACATCAGTGAATTTCTTCCAAATTACAAAATCAGTGTCTTCAAGATATCCTGTTACAATAAACATCTTTCTCTCATCTTTTTTGATAAATTGTCCCAAAGCACTTTTCTCTGTCTCCTATCCTTTTTGCCTTCTCTTTGCCCTTGTGTTGACAGTTCTTCTCACATCTTACAATATCGTTTATGTGCTGATACCACTCCGCTGTGGTGTTCTTTTTTCTTTCCCCTCATAATAGCTGTAATTTAATTTTAATCAGATTGTCTTCATTTTTCTCAAATTAAAGCTTATTGCTTTGCATTAAATAAAACCAAGATAGAAAATAGTATTTTCCTTCTCTTCTCTTGCTTTCAATGGCATGTGTATCAGTCTACTTGCCACTGCTGGAAACTTTGGTGTGATCTATAACCACCGCTGTTTCTAGTCATATTTCTTATGGCAGTCTGTCTTGCCTTACTCACTTTCTAAATATTTTGTGTAGCATGTTTTTTTTAAATTGCAGACATCATAGTCCTCCTAACTTGCATATTCCAGTTACTTCTCCTTCCTACATATTTAATTTAATCAGAAAGGAGTCAAGACATCTCATTTTGCTTCCTTTCTGCCTCCACTAGTTCTTAATTGCATAAATTGGTCCTTCTTAAAGTTTTCATTAAAAATCTAATGTCCTGTTTCTTACATTTTTCTATTCAGAACCTTTTTGCCTTAATTCATTTGTTACTTCCTTTTTAATTCTGACATTGTCATCTTCTACACATCCTACATTTCATTTTTTTTTTTTTAACAGTTTCCCATCTCTTTGTTATTTTGTAACTTGGCAGTTGTTACATTCTTTTTACATTTGACTATATTGTTATAATTACTTACTATATATGATTGTTGTTGCCTTGTTATTTTTTTCCCCAAAACTTTGGATCAGAGGTACAATTAAAGGAAGCCAGCCTGCTCCCATGGAAGTCAAATAGCAAAATTCCCTCAGTAAATACAATGTGAATATACTGTAAGCAAATTTTAAAAAAGAAAAGGACAACCAGAATGCTAGCAGAATTGATTCTACTGGTAACTTAAAAAATAATAAGAAAAATCTCTTTCTAATATTTGTTTATCTGTCTTCCCATGGAGAAACTGTAAGCACATCCCTGAGACAAAACGTAGCACATAGTTTTCCCCCTAAAGTAGCTTCAGGAGGGTTTGTAACTCATGAGTGACCTAAAGCATCATTTCCTATTTTCTTCCCCCTCAATCCACAGTGTGTGTGTATGTGTGGCAGGGAGGAGTAGTTCTTAACTGCTAGTACAAACCTATTATATTGTTGTCCATGCTAGCTCAAATACTTTGTACAGCAAGTTGAAATGAAAGCCTTGGGTCCGCCCATTATTTGATCTGTCCTGCTCATGCCCTGTCTACCTGCTCCATGCATAGAGCACAACTTACTCCTCTTTGGCTACATTCAAGCTTCAGTAATTCTGGACAGTAATAAAAAGGGATTCTTATATTCCCTCTTACTCGGCTGAGGCAAATGCCCAATTTAGCTCAGTATGTATGCAGAGTTTTAAATTATTTTGTAACGTGATTCATCTACTAGGATGCATTAGCCATTACGTAATAAGCAGGGCAAAGGAAGTGATACTTCCTCTCCACTCAGCACTGGTGAGACTGCAGCTGGATTATGGTATCCAGTTCTTGGGGTCACGCTTCAGAAAAGATATGGTGAATCTTGAAAGGGTCCAGAGAAGGACCACAAGCATGATTAAGGGCCTGGAGGACAAACCTTGTGATGAAAGATGAAGGGACTCTGGGACTGTTCTGCCTGGGGAAGAAAGACTTGAGGTGGGACTTGGCCATCTATATGTAAAGGGTGAGTATCAGGAGCTGGGAGGAAAAACTGTTCATTTGGGTGCCCCAGAGGAGGACAAGGATCAATTGCCATGGACTGTTAGAGGATGGTTTCAGGTTGGATTTAAGGAAAAACCTCTTTACAGTAAGGTTGACCAGAATCTGGAATAGACTTCCCAAGCTGATAGTGCAGTCCCCAACCTTGCTGGGATCATTTGGTCTCAGCAGTATTCCTGCCCAGAACAGGGAGGGTTGGACTTGCTCTTTTGAGGTCCCTTCCAGCCCTTAATTTCTATGATTCTATGATTTTTTACATTCTTCAGAGAGAGAGGGGTGGGGTGCTGATATTTATTTGCCAACACTATACAAAAACTTGTACCAGTGAGAGAAAAGTTAATACAAAATACCTTTCAATAACCCTTAGAACCTGCTAAAATTGACCAAGATGCCAGCTAGCCTGTATCATTTAAATCACTCTACTGTTACAGTTATCAGTCTTAGGCATCTGCAACTTGAACAATAATTTCTATGCTGAATTTGTTATCTCTTAGACAATTTTAGAATATACATTCTAAAATGAAATTTATCATGACATCCTCCACTCTCACCTGATGAAAGTGTGAGAAATTTGGAAAAGAACATTTTGTTACAGATCCATTTCAATACTGACTTGCCTTTTTAAATGCCAAAAATATATCATTAAAGAAGAGATTCAAACTGAAGTACCACATCTGAATACTTACTCATAACTTGGAGAATCACATCTGAATGTTTCTAAATCAGGAGTCTTACTTGAATCTTACAAATATTTCTACTTGGGCAGAATCAAAGTCCTAGATCCAAATGCATCCAGTTTTGAGGGTATTCAGTTTTAGATTTGCATCTTAATTTTAATAAACATATACTGGATATTTTGTAATAATAACATTTTCAAGTGGCTTTTGGTCATCTTTCTCCTTCATGCAGTGACATTCCATATGAAATTGGGGCTTCTGAGTGGAATTTTCAAAAGGATTCTCAATAAGTCAATAAGCTATTTGGTATTGAGTGCTTTTTGAAGTCATGCCTGATATTGTTTTGTAATATAGTGCTAGATGATGATCTTAACCTTGGCAGCAAATGGCTTCTGAGTAGTTTCCAAAGTTGAATTAATTGTTTGCATAAAGATATAATCATGTGAATGGAATTTATATTCTTTATCTACCTAGGCTTGGTGTGAAGATTTTCTCCAGATTTTGAAATGAGTGTTCTCACTTCTTTGTTTAAGCACAGACAGTCAAACAGTCTGAGGTTGGATCGATTCGGTCTCTGCAGGTTAATTCAAGATGCAGAGATTAAATTGAGAAGCGAGTAAACACACATTCACTTCTGATCCAGGAAAAGCAGCCACATGCCTGCAAATGCATCATACTTCCGGATCCATGGGGCACAGCTCCATGGGCCAGATCTGGCTTGTTGTGTAGGGGCTCACCACCCCTCAACTTAAGCCAGTTGTTAGGGTTGGAGTGTTGTACCCGTATGGTCCAGGAAATTAGAAAAGTTTCTCATGGTAGTTGGACTCCTTGTATTAAATTGTAGCCTAGGTGAGATGCAAACTGTAGTCCTTTTGAACCATAGAAATCATCTTTGCTGAGTCACCTGAAAGGGAACCCTTTCGAGTGAAGGAAGCCTGTCTCATATAAAAGCTACTTTTCATGCATTTTCTTTTAGGTTTTCTGAAAAGAACGATCACTTTCTGAGCTTTGGCTAGTTATTAAAGTGTGTTGGCAAGGTAATGCACATCTCTGACAAAGTGGCTATGAGAAGACAAATACAGAAAATGTTTTTTCTTGATGAAAGAGAATGTGTGAATCTTTCTACACTAGTTTTAGCTAACTCAGAGGGGAGTGAAGATGCAACACCAAAGCACCTACTAAAAGACATGTGAACAATAAGACCCAACAATAATAGTCTGCTGAATGCTGCATCTGCCTTTATGAACCTTCACTCTTTCCCTGCCTAAATTATTCTGATACCCACCATTATAATCTCTTTAGAACTAGCTCTTGGACACCAAAATACGTGTTTATTGAAAGTTAATTGTATGAGCTGAAGGTCACTATAGCCCAACAGATCATAAGTTTTGTCCAAGGCATTCCATTTCTATACTTATGTGAGCAGTAGCAGGTATTATTAGTGTGTCTTCATTGTCATTTAGTTATCACGTTCATTACCATTATACCTAAAAATCCCCAAAGTATTGTTTAAATACATGACATAAGATGTGAAAGCAAACATAATAAAAAAAGAAAAGAAGAAAACTCATGTAGTTGTTAATTTTTGGCACCATGTAATTAAACCATCTTTTTAATGTTATTTTTTGCCAGTAACTAATTAGCAAAGCCATCTGCCTAAAGAGTACTGGACCATCTGTCTGGAATATAGTTCTGTTCATTTTTCTGGTTCCTGGCTAATTAACTTATTTCACTGTGACATGTAATAGTACATTTTGTTTTTACACGTCAAAGAAGTGTATATGTAATATATGTGTGTGTATTAATATACACATTACAAATGTCTGTATGTCTGTCTAGCCACAATACTACAAACGTTGTTAGGGACTCAGTTATGCTCGATTCTTATAAGTGCAGCTCCCGTTGATAGCACTAGAAGAGGAATGTGTTTTCATTCTCTTGAATGCACATCTAATAACAGAAACTCTAATTAACCAGTCCTTCCTTGGCTCGTCTTATATTCTGAACCTGGCTGACGTTCACTGATTGATTAGGATCTCATAATGGGGCCATATCAAAATGAAAAGGTTTGTGTTTTTCCCTTAATCAGTTTATAACTTCTCTGGAAAATTTGTGGCAGGACTTCATGTCCTCCTGCCTTTGGATATGAAGAAGGCAAGAACTGTTGTCCTTCTTGACTATTGTTTATCCAATAAATGAGAAGTACTCTTATGCATTCTTAACGCTTTGCATGTGTTTTTTCCTCTGCTTTCTGCAAAGGTATCTGAACAAATCCGGTGGCGTTTGGCATGCCTCTTGGTTTCCCCTGGAGCCAGCCCAACTGCATATATTTAGTTTGCTCACTAAAGATATCATTGTTTAACTTTTGAACAAGAGTCTATTGCCATTCAACCATTATCCAAGCTATTGTGGTACACTTTATTGCCGCAAAGTATATACTTACTATTACTAGTTAATTTTTATTCTAACAAGCTGCTGAAATATTTTTTTTGTCGCACATTTTTTTCTGCTATTTAGTTTTAGTTGGAATTTGTTCCTTTACTGGAATTATGTCCTGCTTCAAAATGCCATATCACTTTCTTTCTTAAGCTTTCAAAGTGCTGCACAAACAGTAATAAAGGAATGTCTGTAAAACATACCAAATTATATATGAGAATAGTTGTACAAAACATAGCGGTTTTTCCTTTGAGTCTGCTGGATTGTGCTAATTAGCATGCTCATTAGCTTAGCATCATATGTATTCAGTATCCCCATGCTTCAAAAGATCTTGCCTTATGAACCTCATCTCCTGCTATGACCAGGTAACTCACCACCTGGACACAAGTGAGCAGGGTGACATTGTATACCTTGACTTCCAAACGGCCTTTGATCTAGTATCTCACAATGTCCTTACAAGAAAATTGGAGGATTGTGGCCTTAATTCCAAGACAGTCAGGTGGGTGAGAAGCTGATTGCAGGATAGGACCCAGAGAGTCGTAGTGAATAGATCTGTCATCCTGGCTAGATGTGGGCAGTGGTGTCCTGCAGGGGTTAGTGCTTGGCCTAGTACTTTTCAACATCTTTATTAACTATTTGGATGTCGGGGGTGGGGGAGTAAAGTGCTCGCTAGCCAAGTTTGTGGATGGCACCAAGTTATGAGGGAGCGTAGTCACGCTTGAAGATAGGCTACAGATACAGGCAGACCTAGACAGGCTAGCAAGTTGGGCAGATCGGAATCTGATGAACTTCAATGTCAAGAAATGTAAAGTGCTCCATCTAGGGACAAGCAGCCCCAGCACACCTACAGGCTTGGTGGCACCAAACTGACTAGCACCATGAATGAAAGGGACCTGGGGGTAATAATAGACCACAGTATGAATATGAGTCCGCAGTGCAGAGCGGTAGCCAGCAGGGCAAATAATACTCTGTTGTGCATCAATCAATACAAAACCAAGGAGGTGATTCTTCTGCTCTACTCAGCACTGGTGAGACTACAGCTGAGTTCTGCATCCAGTTCTGGGCACCAAACTTCAACAAGGACATGGACAAGCTTGAGAGAGTCCAAAGAAGAGCCACCCATATGATCAGAGTCTTAAAGGCAAGCCTCATGAGGAAAGGCTGAGGGATCTGGGACTCTTCAGCCTGAGAAAAAGAAGTCTGAGGGGTGACCTGGTAGCAGCTTACTGTTACACTACTGGAGTACATCAAGGGCTCAGTGAGCAACTTCACCAGGACACCTGAGAGAAAGACCAGGAGTAATGACCACAAACTCCTTGAAGACTGATTCAGGCTCAACATTAGGAAAAACTTCACAGTCAGGGTGTCCAGACTGTGGAATAAGCTCCCTCCAAAGGTCATGCAATCAGCTACCTTGGAAATCTTTAAGAGGAGACTGGACAGTCATCTGGCTGGGGGCACCTGACCCCCAGTTATCTTTCCTTCTTGGTGCAGGGGGATGGACCCAATGATCTTCCAAGGTCCCCTCTGGTCTTACAATCTATGAATCTGTGAATTTGGCTCAGTTAATTTTTTTGTTGTACAGGTTTCCCTCGATTTAGGGAGAGAGTGGGGCTGGGACTAGGAAAGAGGCGGGGGGAGCGGTGCCACTCCTGGGATTGCACAAGGCAGCAAAGCAGAGGAAACAAAGCTGCACTTACCCGAACCCCAACTGCAGCGGCCCTGGGAGTGGCTGGCGCCAGCTGCCTGCAGCTGCTGGGCTGCACTGTGCTCTGCTTGTCCCCACTCACCTCTTCCCCTGGGCTGCACCGTGCCCTGGTGTAGGTAGCTGGTGATGGCTGCTCCAGCATGGGTTGGAGTGAGTGTGGATAAGTGGAGCCCCGGGTGAGTAATTTTGTGGTGATCTCTTTCATTGAACCAGCTACATTGTTGGGAGAAACTTAGACAAGCTTTCAAATGCAATGCATTTTCTTAATGCGCTTGGTGCAATAAAAGATGACGCCCACAAAACTCCTTGCTTATTGCATATTTTTTTGGATCAATACAGCCACATCCACACTCTAGTGCTAGCAATACATATAGTTTACTATGACATAAGAAAGAAAAGACATATCCTGAGAATCTCAGTAGTGGACTTAATAGATAATTGTCATGGCTCCATGCCCAATTCTTTGCCTAACCAATCCAGATTCCACTGAAGTATTTAAGAGCTACTTAAGGAACTAACAGTTTCACCATAGATTACAGTAGTGATCTTGCGTACATCAAACTTTGCCTTTCTAAACTAACACACGTTAATTTGTGTCCATTGGACATCCTAATACTTGAATTTATTTCATCCATCAGCTGCGTATGAAGATAAAATTACAGTGTGATTGTGTTGGTGGACTTGTTTTTTTTTTAAATATTTGATTTGGTTTAATATGTAACATGCTTTTCTCTTGCTTGCTTTTTAAAACAAGTTTAAACTGTTTTCTCCTGAAAGATAGTATTTTTTCCCATATCTTGCCCTTTGTATATTTCCAGAAGAGCTAATTAAAAGGCAGAATTTGGTCTGTTAAAAATCATAGCATTCTCACAAAAGAAAGTTATCTTCTGGAACAGAAATAGAATTCTCAAAATGACTATCAATGGAGAAAATGCAAAAAAGAAAAGAAAAGAAAACTAAAAATAATTGGGCAATACTTTGAGCGTTGGGTCAGCGTCAGTAATGTACGTTTGCAAATTGCTTTCCACAAGTCTGTCCCTGACCAGGTTCATACGGCATGTGTGTTGTAGTTAAGTTTCTCTTTAGCACTCCAGTGACCGCTGAAATGTTGAGTTTAAAGTTCACTTATAATGTTATGCACAGCTTCTCCTTTGATGCTCTTTAACTTGTTTCGACATTCCACCCTGCATTAGCACAAAGTCACTTAAAAAACCAGGTACTCCAGCAGTCCAGAAGAGCTGAATAAATCTAGCATATCTGCTGCCCTTACTTTAAAAATAAATGCAAGTACTCTACTTGTGTGGCTGGTCTGTGCCTGTGTATTAAAATGGTTATATTTTAATGCTCAAGTGTCCTTGTTACACATTATCTGATTGTGACCCCTTTTATGACAGCCTTCTCCAGCATAGGTGGTTTTCCACCTTTTTAAAATTAAGGCATCCCTCAGAAAATTCTAGGTCTTCACTTTATGTTGTTTTTTGGCTATGGAAAAATATTAGAGCAAATCTTGTTGCAAAGAACTTAGGAAGACCACAACAGGTTAGAGTATTTTTGACATCATGGATTTTTATTTGAAATCTTCAGATTTATTTTGTGAATTTTATAAGTGTTTGCATACCTAAGAGTATATTGCACAGCACCCCACAACACTCTTAAAAAGGATCTCATGGCAGTGCAGGATGCCATGACACCCTAACTTAGAATCATTTACCTACAGTAACATAAGTATACTTAGTTTCAAATGTTATCTTTGCTTTCTTAATTTCCTCACTAATGTAAAAGGGATCAGGGTGAATACTCATTCGTCTTTCCCTAACAGGATTGCATATTAGGTAAAACTTGCACTAAAAGTTTACAATATGCTATTCAGAGCTTTATCAACTTAATTGGCTTTATATTTAAATAAAACATTTACTTATGAAAGTTGATTTGATCTAGCTTCCCCTGTACATCCTTGGCTACTGTGTTTGGCAACATGAGATGGTATCTTAATAGTTAGTATCCATATTTCAATTTATCTGTACAAAAACAGAGAAAGAGATACTTGCAGTATGATAAACTGGATTTCCGACTTGCTTGCATTCAATTTCATTGCATTTTCTTGCTGAAAACTGAAGCAAATCCGCAAGCAGGTTTTGGTATTTTGACTCCCTGAGGTGTTTATCCTGAAAATGACTCTCTCAGGTCTTCGTCCTGTTACTCATTTTAGGTTTTAACTAATAGTGGTAGCAGATGTGAAAAACAAACAAACTGTGCTTTACCAGAAGAGGCAGCACATTAGGGTGGCTCTGCAGTGTGTGTATAGATTAGGCATTTCAGCAGGACTTTTTGGCACTTCTTTCTAATAGCTGATTCAATCACCTATTAGATAAAAGTGGCAAAAAGTCCTACTACAGTGCCTGTTTTATACAGCTGCTGCTGAGCCGGGTCAGACTCGCATGCTGCCTCTTCTGGGCATGTGTTGGGCTTGGCGCAGCAGTATGCCAAATTTAAACTAAAGTGTGCTTTTTTTCTTTTTCACATCTACAAACATAAATAATGTGCTAATTTTGGTGTTTTAGTCATTAGACTATACAGTAGAGATATTAAGGGAAGTCTGTTGAGAATGAAATAGAAGTTATATTAATGTGTGAATGGTTACAATGGCCACATCTATATGAATGTATTTGAAATGAGTGACAAAGTTTCCCTACCCCCGTATTTTACAATCTAGAAAATTAATCACAGGGTTAAGGTTCTTAATTCCTAAATTCTGTTCCCATCTCTGCCATTGATAAGATAATATAATATTTTGTATTTCTGTAGCTCTTTCAAAAGATAATTTGATTATGCTCCTCACCTGTTTGATGAAGGTGTTAAGTATATCTACCAACATTTTGCATATTTGGAAATAGAGTTTGAAGGACAGTATTAGGGTCATACAGCAAGTCACCCTTACATCAAGATTTTTGGACTCTCAAAACCAATGTCCAATTCATTAGACTAAGAAGTAGACTCCAGACAAGCAACATAATCTTTCTCAGTTTGAAATTCCAGGTTTTAGAATGGGTAGATCTGCAGTTTTGTGCATTAGAGAAGATATTTTAAAACTGTATAGTATATTTTCACCTAGAGTAAATATTATTTCCTCTGCATTAGAGGCAGGGAAAATGTGGCTTTAATGGGTTGATTGTGTGAGAAGCAAAAGCAGGCCTTGAATCTTTGTGCATTCAAAAACCTGCTTTTGAAAATTTGGCGTGGAGCATTATGTCTTGTGGGTACAGTGGTCTAATGAATTATGCATGGCTACAGAAAATAGGACACTTGGAATATAACCTTTTTTATGGTACTGTACTGCAGGATATTGGTCAGAACAAAACATTTCTGCTTCAATTTCCTCATGGGAAAGACAACCATATTAGAGGTGTTGTGAAGCCTTAGGTTTATAACTACTATATGAAGTCTTAAACAGTATTAACCCAAGTCAGTGGCACAGCTCCCTCTTCCAAAAAACTCCCTTGTCATTGGCTTTTCACACAGTTGGAAACATGCTGTTTTAATGGTGAAATGTGACTTTATTAATATTTTATCCTTTTCTAATTTCCTCTGTATTTTTTCCCATATCTTTGTTCACTCTGCAAGCTCATCTATATAAGCATATAGTTAATCCTTCCTTTTTCTCCTCTTCTTTCTCTTGGCTTTCTGTCTTCTTTCCTCTCCATTCTTCCCCTTTCGCCCCCACTCACTCCCAAGAGTCCCTGCTTTAATATTTCCTACTCATTTCACAAATGACAAGTGCTCTCCTTTAAGCCCTCAATTTAAACCAGACATGTTCTCATGAGCAGGGGTTCACAGTTGCCATGGAGTAAAAAGCAGCAGCACAAATTTGTGCCATGGCTTTTTGTCCCGGCACACGCTCCTGCACATAGGGTTAGCATGGAAAAAAATTCTGTGGGTGAAGTAGTGGGGAGGCTGGTGTCAGCACCTGGACTGGCCCCAACAGCCTTACCTGTGGTCCTGGGGGCCTCCCAGAGCTGCAGCACCATCAGTCTGGGTGTACAAGACCTGGCCAACACCTGAAGCGTGGCTCTGGTTGGCCAGGCTTTGGTTTTGTGTGGCATGTGTACCACCCTGCTTTTTTATGTCCTTTTTTTGATGCTGCAGTTAGCAGCGCAGCAAATGCCTGCATGTGTGGCACATGTGGTTTGCTATGCCACAGACAGCTCTTTGACACTGCAGACTGAATGTGTGCGCTCATCTAAACGCGCCCATGAAGTTTTCTTGCACTGCCCTCCTCCCAGTAACTCCCCTGTACTACCATGCATTGGAAGCACGGTAAAGTTTTTAACCCTCAGTGCCCTTTAGGGATAACATTTCCAAAATCAGATACCGACACATAATGCTGTATAATGTGTAGGCTTATTGTGTCGTAGTGACACTTGCATTTGTTATTTGTTCTGAAGCAATCCTAATTATTTAGAAAATTGTGTTGGTCTGCCAGGAACAGTCCTTTGTAATGTCCTTACCATTAGTGAGGTAAAATTAGTTTTCTTACAACAGAATGGAAAGAGTTAAGCCATTGTTCCCTTTTTATATAACTCAGTATGAGTTTTTCTCATGCTGTTAGAATACAATTCGTTACAAACGTTAGGGTCATTCACTGATGGATTCTTCCAGCCTGTTTCAGAAGTTTTCAATGAATTCCCCCCACTGCTGTACAAATGCATCTGCAATAGAAATGTTTTAAATGGAAAGGATGAAGCAGGGAGGGAAGGGATGTTGATTATAAGGTTATTTTTCTTGAAATGAAAAACCTTATTCTTGGGTTAGTTGAAAAGGCAAATCAAAGAATACTATGAAGTAGAATCTGAAGGCTTTTTCTTCCATTCATTTAAATAGCCATTCAGCCTATTATTTTTACTAATTACAGAGCCTCCTTGGTATTAATCCAGTCTCCATGGAAGGTCAGGTACAAAACATAAGCTGCATTAAATCAGCATCAATTGTTTTTAATTATTTATTGGTAAATGAAAATGGGCAGACTTTGGTTTAAACTGTTGAGCTTTAATAGTAAGCTAAGAACTTATTCACCATTCTGTCTGTTAGAAAGCAGATGTAGTCCACGATGCTCTTAAATACTCTCTCCATGTGACAAGTATGGCTACTATAAAATACACTCTACTTGCAAATGTACGTGTGTATCAGTGTGTACATTCTGAAACATCCACTCTGCTCCCTTAAATAGTAGATTTTCCAAGTCATAGCATTCAAATATTAGATAACAAAATCATAAGGTTTAGTTCATGCACTGAACCTTCAGCCTGGTGAAATAGTGTAATACCTCTGACATAAATCTGCTGAAATGGGGAGACAGCACAGAAATGAGGATAAATCACCTCAGTTCTATAGTAGACAGTTTTACTGTTTGTTGTTTTGTATGTGCCCCCAACCTGACTAAATGGATGTTTTAGTGCTTGTGATTAGTGCTGTGTTGGTAGCCCCAAGGACTGAAATCTGCAGTTGATACTCAAAGCAAGGGCAGTGACATACATACTTTTCCACAACACCATGACTATATCTCTCCATAACACTGACCCCTGATGGTGAGGCAAGCCCTTAAACCATGTAGGCAGGCCAAGAGGGTGTTTTGCCTTGCGTGCTTTTTCAATTTCTTAGCTTTGTTAGACCTGCCAAGCATGGTTCTAATTAGTGGCATTTGTGATTTGTAATATTTTTATACTGTTGCTGTATCTAATAGTAGGTCTCGATTGAGATCACCAACGTGACATTTCTGAGAAATCAGTAGTACTGTATTCCTTCAAACAGAAGGCACATTTTTACAATGAAATATTTCATCTACAAATGGACTGGGTCTGTACGTCCAAGGAAGGAAGGAAAGGTGGGCGGGCTCATATATACAATGCAGGTGCTGTATCCTTGTAAATGTGACTTTATTTGATTTTTTTTTTTTTTTCTATATTGAAAGTCAGAAAAATACAGGCCTGCCTTAATACAGAATACTCCTGAGTTTAAAAGGAAAATGATAATATTTACACTCCTAGGGAATAAGAAGAAAAAGCCATTAGGAGAATATTATGAATGAATGTTCTTCTGTATTAGTAGTTAATGCACCAGACATGTGTCATATAAGACTGTACTGTGGGTTGGATGTCTCTGTTTTGTGCATTTTACTTATGTGTCCATACCTGTTTGTGTTTCAGGCAGCAGAGTGGCAGTGTGATGACGCTACTAAAAGAGCCTGTTACAGTAAGGGCAAATCAAAGGTAAGAAGGTGACAGCTGTACAGCTTAATCAGAACTTATATTTGAGTGACTAGTACAATTCAGTTTACAAACCTCTTCTCTATAAATTCTTGTTATCTCCCATTCCTTTTTGAAGTAAGTCTTTAGGGAGGCAATATTACATTTATTGGAGTGGAGGCAAAAGAATATGAACAATAAAAGGAAACAAGAATAGCTCCTTCTTTCCTGGAAATATCAAGGGCACTAGAGTAACAATACCCATCTTATTCAGCTTCTGTCACTTTACTGTCTTACTCCTGCAGTCTGTGAAACACACAGAACTAGATTTCGATCTGATTTTTCAGCACATTGGTGTAAATCCACTCATCTCTCAGGGGGTAGGGTACATTTTTTAACCATATTTTAGGCTTCTGTCCTGTTGTGTTGCCTCATGACCCCAACTACATTGAAAATGAAGATGAGAATCTGAAATTTACTATTGATGTCAAAATAGGATTTGGTCTCCAGAGTCAGATTCCAGTTTTGCCTAATTACAGTATATTTTTCAGTGCACACAAAGTAGTTAAATGCAAAGCTGAGGCAAACAGACCTCCTGTGTGATAGAACATTATTTTTTGGGAGCTGAACTGACCAAATTAATTGAGCATAACCCACCTTGCTAAGTAGTGTTTTTTTTGTCCCTTTTACTTCCCCCAAAGTGGTTAGCATTCACCAGTTGGGAAGGTGCTTGTACAGCAATCTTCTGTGTTCACTGTTAATACATTGCATTTTAGAAATGCTATCTCATAGGAGAAGCAAATGCTAAAAAAAAAAAAAAAGAAATTGATTAAGCTAGGAGGCTGACCAGCTGCACTCCACCCAGGTCGTCATATGATCTGGATCCATGCTGCTAACTGAAAGAAATATCATGCAGTATTAGATTTGAGAACATTATTAAAATGGCTAAACAAGCAAAACTAAAATAAAGAACACCTGTTACCAGTGCCAAGCTAGTGTTAAAATTGGTAAAGTATAAATTGAGAACAGAATTGTACAACTATCAAATTAAGGTCAAATCAAGAATTCTGTACATTAGTCTCAGTGTTGGACTGGACTTTATCTAAATAGTTGAATCACCAGATTAATACATAAAATATTCAGTGGTTATAAAACCTAAGAAGTTGTTTGGGAAGATGGCTGCCTTTGGGCATAAAGATCCCTAGAGTTTCATACAAATCAGTCAAGTCTATAGTTTGGAGCATCTTAAACACTTTCAACTTGGAAAACAGCACACATATCCATGAAGATCATTTTGAGACACTGTGGGTGCATTTACATGTACCATTAAGGTTACATGATAAACTCCAGCACAGTTTTCACTGGAGTCAGCTGCTCCTGGGCATAGCATCTGCATGTGCTCCTAGGACTGCAACAGTTTGAGCCAGGGTAGAGGAGATCTGGGCTGGCAGTGGGTTTGAGGGGGCCATGCCCAGGCTCCAGGTGGCATTGCAGGGGCTGTCTGGGGCACAAGAGTACTGAAACTATGGAGCTATTTGGCTGATCCCCCAAACCTGCTGCCAGCCTGGGGTTGCTCCACCCTGGCTCAAACTGCTGTGGTCCCGGTCACTGTTCACACGTGCATTTCAACTCAGTAAATGACTCTGGTATAAGACAGTACTGTCTCTGACAGCAGGTCGTGGTGGCACTGGGAGGGGTGGCTACGGGGAGCTAAGGTGAATTTTGGGGTAGCTATAGACCCTCCAAGCCCTCCCTAGTGCCAGTCCTGCTCAGGGCATTTCACTCTCCTGCCTTTCCCTCAGAAGCCCCACGCTGGTTGCATGTCCCCTGCCTGCCCAGCAGCCGGGGGCTCCCAAGGGAAAGGCAGCGGTGCAGAGTGCTCAGAGCAGGGGTAGCAGTAGGAGGGGACTTGGGGGGCTATAGCCACCCCAAAATTCACCTTATTCCACCCTGTAGCCACCCTTCCCAGAGCCACCGCTGCTGCTGTCTGACCATCCTGCCCCCCTCCCCAGCAAGAGGCTGGTGCTGTCCCATCCCTGGCCCTAAGCCTGCAGTGGACAGCCTGCAGCTCCATGCACAAATCTGGGGGGAAGGGGCAGGCACCCCTCGGGCCTCCCCCAGGGTGCATGCAGTGGCGGAAAGCTGCTCCCCGTCCCCACTCTCCCATGTCCCCTGGACAAGCCTTGCACCACTTCCTCCTCCACCGTGGGAGCCTCGATCTGCCCCTTATGCCCCTTCCCTTCCACAGACTTACTTGCAGGGCTCTGCTCTTCCTGCTGTCCAGCTGAATTCTTGTAAATTGGCTATCAGATCTGTATTGGCCTATATGGCTGGTTAATAATTGGCTGGTATCAGGCAAGAAAATCTTTATTGATGCACCCCTATTAATTACCAATGAGAAAGGAGTAAATTTTACTCCTGGTTTAAGTTTTAATGGCTCACTATCTAGACTAGCCATGCACGTATTTTCTTAAACATAATACATCATAGGAAGAGGGTTCGGTTTTATATGAGTTTCCCAGAGAAACCTGGCAGGTATTTAGTAAACTGCTTTCAAACCCAAATACTATGTAATCAACTTCATTGGTTTTAAACGTAGTTATCATAAATGCTTCTTCCAACAGCTCATTTCAACAGGGAGTAAAAGGTACAAGGGGCAGATATGCCAAAAGGAGTGTTTAAAATTAATGTCCCTTTCATTAATTTCCTTCTTTGTAATAAATCAGTTTTCTCTTATTGCTGAAAACAAATTATGATCTCTTTAAGTAAAAATATATGTTTTGTGTAATAAGCCAAGATATACAAACTCCTTGTTGCTTATGCTCCGTTTCCTACATACTCCACCATAAATTCTTTGAATGCAAGGAAGTAAACTTCTTTAGGTTCAATCAACATCTTTTCCTGAGTATTTGGTGTCTGTTTAAAACTTTATGCCTAAACTTGTTACCAACATTCACTGTTATACAATATCATTTCAGGTTATTTGCTAATTATTGTTTCATTAAGAACATGACTCAAACTCATGGCTTGGATTCGTTCTTAGGTTAAGTAAGCTCTTTCTTTTATAACCATTTCGCTTACCATGGACTCAAACTGAAGATAACACTCTTGGTTCTTTCTGGGAAAACAAACTGCATTAATTTATTTCCCTTCATTATGGAAAGGATCAATGTATACTCATTTTAAAAACCAATAAATAAAAAAAGTATTTCTATCTAGCCCAGTGTTCATATAAAAAACCTGAAAAAATACATATAGGTTGTTGGTTAGACATATACCTCTAAATGTAGATTAACAAGAAATGGAATTTTAAATATTTTTTAAAGTGTTTTCTTTAAAGGTTTTGTCTCCATGAAACTCGGTGCCAAATCAAGTCATTTTCAGTGGCCTTGAGCTTGGTCTTCAGTGACCTAGAATCAAGTCTGAAGCTCAGGTCTCAACTTGGATGTGCATGAAATATAAAAACTGCCCCCTGAAGATGGCTCTAAGGAAATGCAGGGGATAAAATGCTGTCCCTGGGAGACTCAGTGTCAAGAATTCCATTGGTATCAGTGGGGCCAGGATTTCTCTGTAAGCCTGCAGAGATATTTTATTCTGGATAAGTTATTACATAACATCTGTGCTTGTGAATTAGTATTATAACAGTCAATTTCCTAAGTTCAAAATGGTGAATCCCTATCTTGTTGTGAAGGTTTGAAGGTTGTCTTCTCATGCCAGTTCCACAGATGTCCACATTCACTCATGCTGTAGCTCTTTCCCAGTTCTTATACCTTGTTTCTGTCTTTTCTCCCTGTTTGTCTCTGGCCTCTTCTTCTTCTTTTTAAACTTTCCTTCTTGTCTTTTATTTTCTGTTTCTCAAACTTGTTAATGCTGCCTCTTCTTCCATACATCTCAATTCTTAGCATTTCTGGTCTTTGGGCTTTACTATACCCTACCGTTCTTTGGAAGTGACAAAGATTTCATTATTTTGAAGGCTAGAGATGAAAAGAGGTGAGGTCAAGTGTTGGGGAGTTTGGGCTGCTGGTAACAGTGGCTCTTCTGCTCCTGCAAATTGCCATAGTTTCTCTCACACACACACACCAGTGTAATACTGACCCTGCTACAATGCCATTGCCCCTCTCCCCACATTTGTCTCACTTGAGACACCTTTCTATTTTCCTCTTTTCTCCTGCCTTGCTTTGTCACACACCACCAGAAGCTCCTTTTAAATTAGGTGCTTTAAGAGAAGAGAAGGGAGGGAAGATAAATGGCTTTTGAAGAGGCACCTTTTGTAGCAAATACATACTTATAGTACTGGAGAAGGTGAATCTGAGACCGTTTTGCCTTTTCTGCCCCTTTCCTTTGTCCTGGTCGCATATCTTAGTTTGGGAAATGCTGGCTAATAAAGTATTGATTGCTAGCCATTAAAAGTCAGGTTTAGTGCGTGTGCTTACACATTTTCCCACTGTCTCTCTCTCTATATATAATATGTATCTTTGTGTGTGTGTAATGGTACAAGAAGAAGGAAGCAAAGTCTGAAGGCTGATATAATCCAAAGAAACCATCTGAGATGCGTCATCTTATATGTGAAGGCAGTTAGTGATAGCAGTAGATTACAAGAAGGCAGAACAGTTACTAGTCAGTATCTGAAAAGGTAAGAAAGATCCCCCAAATGACTTCAGGTTTACATTGTATTATGCATGATACTTAAGGGGTTTCAATTTCTAAATCCTTGCTCTTCCCTAAAAACATTATGATTCTTAATGTAATGTATCCCTCAAACATTCATCCAGCCTTATCAGCTAGCCAGCTCACAGACGACACTGCTTTGAAGTAAGAAAAGCGCACTTAGATTACAATTGAATGTGACAAATTACTTTGATCAAAGGGTACATATAGTGGAAAATAACATGGTAGGAATGTATTATGTGTAAATAAAAGCATAAGCCCCAGTGTTTTAGCAGTAGGATTTTTTTTTTGAGTCTGAAAACTATGAAAAGAACAGCCAACCCATGTTGAAGAACCATAGTACATTGATTATCATCTGGCATGATGAATGAGAGGAAGAGGAATTCTGAAACTGCAGGAGCATTCTTGGAATCTTATCTTTACAACATTGAATGTTTCCCTTGTTCAAAGCCAGCAATAAATGTCTATGTTCATTTCTAGCAGTGCAAAATCATATGTTCATATTAAATGCCTTTTCCAAGAGAAGTACTAAGCATACATTTAAACAAGACTGGACCTTGGTACTGTGATGTGCAAGCACAGATTTTCATTTTCTTCCCTCATACCCCATTGAAGAAAATAGTGTTCTATAATCCTGATCTACAAGCTGTGTTACTCTATTGCTGATATTGCTATAAAGTGTCAGGAGTTAGGGCCTAAAAACCAGTTGTGCCTTGGATATGTCTACACATAGTGGTTAAGGTGCTTAAAATCTATGCATTTTGCCCCAGAAGAGACGATCCAGTTTGAGCTGCTGTATATGCCTCCAGGGAACATTGCAGAAAGCCCCAGAAGTATCTAAAGCTAGCCAGTAGGAAAAACCCAGTCAGGCAAGAGCTTAGATGCCCGACTTGTATTGCTCAGGAGATATCATTTGCAATCCAACTAACATAGTCTTCAGAGTAGGACTAATGGATCAGATCTCACTGGGCACTTAGGGAATCTTTACATGTGTGCCAGGGGTCGGGAGGTACTTTAATTAGAGTGACTTTTAGAGCCACTCTAAAGTGCCTGCAGTATCAAGTGTATTTACCATCTCATGCTTCAAAATGGTGACAGGGTACTTTAACTGAAGCTCATCCCCTAGCCTGAAGCGTGGGAATGCTGAATACATGTGACATGGAGGCTGTTGGAGTATGCCAGGTGATTAAACTGGATACCTCCTGAGCATGCTTAGGACTCTGCAGCTGGGTGCACATGGAACTTTATAATCCAAAGTAGAGTTACCACCTAAACTTTGGCTTCTATTAAAGTTAGTAGTCTGTGCAGTGGGCCCAAACTGGATGGCTCCCTGTAATTTGAGTGCCTAAATTCTGCCTGTTTAGGTGCTCATAGGACCAAACTGGATTTGGCCCCAGTATATCTTGCTTACCTTGGTTTGAGCATGAGCAGGGATGGGGAAGGGTGATTGTCCAGGTCTTTAAGTGGTTTATATTTCCAGTCCACCTGGTGGACTGGGGAAGGAGGTATGTAGGTTTTGAGTGAGGTATGGAGGTTGCAGACCAAAGTGCTCAACACTCTATGATATTTCCCTCTTGGTTTTACTTCTGTTTACCCTTTTCTCTTTTGTGTGTGTGGTTGTTTCTGGGAGGCAAGTAGACAGAAACCTCATCCAGGCTGAGGCCCAGAAGAGAGGCAAAGCTCAGACGAGCCAGAGGCTTAGAATAAAGCCAGGTGGGAGGGAGTCTGGGCCGGGCCTGAGTCCCCAGCCAAGAACAAGAGAGCGTGAGGGAAAGAGAAGGACAGATCCCCACGTAGGTTAGCAAGATTAATAGACTGGAGATGAGTAAAGGGGAAGCAAGGCACCCATGGCTGGGTCCAGTGAGTCAAAGGCAGCCTCCTAAAACAGCATATTTAATCCAGTGTCAAGGCATGGCAAGAAGAATGGAGGAACCAGATATGGGGGCACATCACAGTCATCCCTGGAGGTGTGTGTCATTGCAGATCACGAGACAATTGTGGCAGACGGACTTTTTTAAATCATGCTGGAGCAGGTTTGCTCAGGGCCTGCGGCCAGTCAACAAAATAGAGTCTGCTGGCTAAGAGGGAGGTAACCTATTTGTTCCATTTTTCCTTGATGAAAGAATCAGGGGGGAGACTTTACAAATTGAAAATTCTGCTGTTTGCCCCCTTTGGAGGTCATTGCATCATAGGGACAAGTGAGGCCTTAAGTATATTTTGCCTGAAGGATGGAGCTTACCTAAGGGGTACAGTTCAAATACTTTCTCTTCAGTGTTGCTCAGCAGAGTTGCTGAAGTTCTGGCCCTCTAAATATGACCTTGTTATCTGAGAAGGAAGTTGCACTAAGTATTGCCTCCAGCCTTTCTGTGCAGTTGCTACTCTGAGTCTTAAGTTTAGGAGTCGAGGAAGGAAAAGAGTTGGAAGGGAAAATATATAAGGTTACATGTTACATATGACAGTGTAATGCACACTTAACTTCAGATAACTGATGTTTATACCTTAAACTTCATATGGAGTTTAAACCATAAACTATTGCTTACAATAACTAGTAGATCAAGAAGTGAGCCAAATATAAATACTAACACTTGATAGCCATATTTTAAGTCAAGAACACTGCAGAAGCCTACACACTATATTTGGATCATTTAGGTTGTAACTTTAAGCAGGAATGCTTATAAATCAAAATACAACTATCATGTTTACTCACATACAAGATGACCTCCTCCAATAATCAGATTCTATGTATATAAAACTTATACATTTGTTTAATTTTCCAGGTATAAAATCTAATTATTGGAAGTAGGCCTTGACTTTGCCCCATCGGACTGCTACAGCAGGGAGAATACTTTTGGGGGTCAAGTAGCTCCCTTGCCTTCTGCCCCATAACTTCTTCCTTCTGCATCCCATTCCTCCTCTCCTTACTGTCAGAACCTTGGTTCATCCAGAATTGATGCATTTTACCTTTTTTTTTTTTTTTTAATTGCTGCAAGTTTTAGTACAGGTACTCCACAAGTACACTTTTAAGCAGCACTTTTATACCAACTTAGATATGGTACAAACTGGGCACATCTACATGAGACGCTACTTCACTCCTACATTGTTGTAGCGAAGAGCTATGGCAATGTAGAATCAGCAGGCATGAACTGTGACCCCTCAACCCCACTGCTCAGCAGCAATGAGCTACTGTGCAATAGGGTTAGAAACAACACGTGTATCATTGGGACTGCACAGTAATGGTGGTTACTGCTATGTAATTCATAGTGGGCACATCTACACGTACCCCCACTATGAATTATATTAGTCTAAAACCAAAAGGTGCATGATTTACCATATATTTCATTAGGCTGGGCCCCAGCAGAATCAACAGCATTTCAAGCCATCAGGACCCTACAGCTCAGTGCTGCTTAGTATGTATCTGTTCTCCAGATACCCAGCAAAGGATCCACATACTAATTAGCCTCTCACTCATGACTGGAACCAGATGTTCTTATTACAAATCCTGGTATCCTCCAAAAAGGTATATGCAGATGAGGTGCAGGGCAGTGTGGTCTGGCTCCACCTTATGGAGGGCAGAGCCTCACTAATCCTATGTGGTATGCTGAGAAAGGGGGCAACAGAGGGATTCTGGGTCAACTGTTTGTGACCCTGTTGGTGATATTTGCCAGAAAGTTAAGACTGGTGAAGAAACAGGACTCATCGGAAAAGGGAAAGAAATGTGTAGTTTATATGTGGGGATGAAGAGGCAGTAGAAATGTATATAATGAAGTGGTTCACTATGACATGAAAAAGAATCAGCAGCAAGGGGGATTGTGTGCAGTATGCATTAGCATATATCTTATTCAGACTAGTTGCACAAACCTAACCTTGTGCTGTTTGTTCAATATGGTCCGTGTGTTTTAAAGCCGTGGTTAGTGTTGGCTGCACTTCAACAACTTCATATTTGGTTTCCATTACTGAGTATATGCTGCTTTTGCAGCAGTTTAATGCTAGGTGAGGTATTGAATGAGATTTTGTTGTATGTGAATAGAAAGTAAGGGGCTCCTCCCCCACCCCATACCTGTGCTGATTGATGGAAAAAAGCTTGTTTTATATTCAAGTAAATATGATATTTGAGTTGAAGGTATATAATGTAGTAAAACAAGTTTTTTAAATAGGTGCAGTTTGATTCCTTTTACATTTACTGATTTTAGGCTCTGAAACCTCAGTACCAGGTCCTACTTTTCCTGTTAGACACCTAAGTATGATTCTGTTCTACCCTGATGAAGCCCTTGAAAAACCCTTACTAGCAAAAGTGGCCTGGTCCTTCTCGTCTTTTGCTATTTATGGTACAATGTTAAGCCTTAGATGCTGGCATATTAGAAAAATGGTTGTGCTGGCATGTTTTCTGGGACTTGAGCAGAATGGAAGAGGGTCACATTTAGGCACCTACTGGGTAAAGCAGGATGTTGCCCTCGGACATTGCTGAAATGGCAGATTACAACCACAAATACTTCTGCAAGCAAATAAATATCTACCACTAGATTACCCTTTTATTGTCAAGATGGCCCTAAAATTAAATCATATGCCTGATGTAACAAAAATTTTCAATCCTACATCCAATATTCTTACTTAAATTCTTTCTAAAACATCAGGGGATGGACACAAACACCCAGAAGTAAGTAAAGACCCTGGAACCTGTATAAAAATGTAGCAAGGACAAACGGTAACAGAAGCTTTAGCAGTGTTCTGCAGCAGAGGATAGGACAGTCAGTTAAATACCTAGTGTTTTTATACTAATGTGAGAAACAAAGGAAACAAACAGGAAGAATTGGGATTCCTAGTCCAAGCAGAGCACTATTAGGTAATTAGGATTACGGAGACATGGTGGGAAAGGTCACATGACTGGAGTAGTCATGGATGCATATAGCTTGTTTAAAAAGAATAGGCAGAAGAAAAAAGAGGGGGATCCAGAGGGGTGTACATTGCTGCAATCACACCCCATTTTAACTTCTGGTTCACCCAGCATTTAAATCAGTTGCCTGGAAGTGGCAGAAACATTTTCAGTTAGGCAGCAGTGACACAGTTGATTGATTTCATGGCTGATTATAAAGTATATTTTAAATGCTTTGTTCCATAGGTGTTAATGACCCTTTTTCCTTCTTAATAGTTTTGATATTCTACTAATCAAGATATCCTTTCTTCTGCAATTCTGCTGTCTGTTAGTTGCCATTTCACAGCACTGCAGATTGTTTTTATAACTCAGGTAATTGTTTACAGGTATGGAAATAACTTTCAGTAAAGCACTGGATGTATTGTCAAGGTGCCCAAGAAGGCTAGATTTTGTTTTACGAATCTGAAAAAGAGATGCACATTTATTTCCAGTGGCTACAGTTCTAATGAAACAGTAATGCCTGGTTTATTGTGTGTCTGTATATACTATATTGCAAATTAATGACATTTCAATAAAGTTATCTTTTGCTTTGCTTTTGATCTTAAACTGAAAAGTATAAAACTTGAGGCCTCTAGCATATTAGTAAAGCTTCTAGTTTCTTTTTAAACTGGGGGAAAGTATGTACCACACCATCTGCACCCCTCTTCAAAATCCTAGATCCCCCAGCGTGTGGGGTTACATTACTAGACCATAAGCTGAATAAACCAACAGTATGTCTTTTTGCAAAAAAACCCAACAGCTTATTGGTTTGTAATAACGGGAGTGTTACTTGCAAGTGCAGGGAAGTCAATCTTTTGGAAATGATGACTAAACTTCACACAACTAAACAGTTTTTTACTTTTATTAATTGCCTGTACTTTATCACTATTTTTAGAGGCATTAGGAAGAATACTTAATTGTATGAAAAGTATTCCATGAATCTTTGAAAGACAATGTGCTTTTGAGTTCTTTCCTAGGATTTTTAATTTAATTTTAATTTAAACATTCATTAATGTGGTTTCTTGTAAAAATGTCACTACGGTTGGTTTGGACCACTGCTGCATCTATTGGGGTTTCAGCAGGCTTGAAACACAAATACATTTGACTACAGAGCTTTTACTTATCCTGTTGCACGATATGAATTGTTGCAAAGTTGGCATAGGGCTTGCAGGCAGAAGAAGAAAGTATCTTAAAAATGTTAAGAACGTTAAAGTTGAAAAAAGAACATCATTCTTGAATGCAAAGAGTGGGCACTCAGTGTACAGTTCCTTTTGCCACAGAATTGTTTTAGCAGGCTTTGGAATATGAAGGGAATTATGTAGGTCTGGATGGGCTGTAATGTTACAGCCCACTTCCTTTTCCTACACTTTAAATTCCAAGGCTTGCTACAAAGGGAGGATGGCAAAAGAAAAAAAAAATGTTTCCTATTGTTTCTCAGTATACTTCACTTGCCAACACCTTCTGTCCAGAGAAATAAAGATAGCAGTCCATTCGCACTGAATGAAAACAGAAATCTGTAGCAAGAAAAATAGCCAAAATCTTGGTCATCATTTCCAAAAATTTAAAAGGTTGTTCTAGGGTGTATCAATATATAATAGTAATTACTTTGTTTTAATTCAAAGAGCATTTAAAACACAGTTCTGGTAAATTAAAATTAAAGGTACAGTGTAAAGTTTCAAATTCAGGCTATAGTTGAACTGTTAGAGTAATATTGTAGCCTTGATGGTCCAGGACTTCTATGAAAGGCAAGGATATCTTAAGATGATGTATTTTGTTGGACCAACTGTATAGTTGTCTAGCTCTATCCCAGCTATGCAGTAGGTCCAATAAAAGATATCACCATTAGAGATTCTTGCCTCTGAATTTGAAAACATTTAAAAAAAAAACTTTTAATAGTTAATTGGGAGATGTTAGAAGCTGAATTTAATAAACAAGTTACTTGACTTGAGAGACTCTTACATTCAGTTGTATATTTATCTCTTTTTCCTGTATTTTTGATACTGAAGAAAAGATTCCTAGAGGAATACACTTGTGAGAATTGCCTCATGAGCCTTTGTAGCTCTGTCTATTGTGTTTTGCATTCTGGCAAGGTTTTGTTCAATTTATGTAGGTTGTTTTTCCCATTTTCCAGAATTAAAACCTATTTGCAAGATGTACACACAGTGCATTTTTGTCACTGTTTGTAGCCATAGCCCAGATAATGGGGTTTTCTGAAATGTAACAAGGTACCTCTTCAAAGTGTGCAGACTTAGCTACACAATTCCAATTAATACCAGTAGGAGCCAGTTAGCTAAATCTCCACCAATGCTTTAAAATTTTACCCTAAAGTGTTCTTGTGAAATAGAAGTAAACGGGAAGGGATTTTAGCAGTGCATTTGATTTGCGAAGATGTCTGCGAATGGTTTTCTTAAAAATGTATTACTTCTTTGCTTCATTTTAAAGGTATTGTATAATAGGAGTGTTTGTATATTCGTGATTCAAAGTTTTGATATATTTTTAGCAGCAAAAAGTCCTCCATGAATCAATACTAAAGTTTACTGTTAGAGCCTTTAGCCTCTAAAAGTAGAGAAATTGATATCAGGAAAAATTCATATTCTTTAATGGAATAAAAAATGGTAACATCACTCTTCAAGGGTGAATTTGCCTAGTGAAAAAGTGTGGTACCCATCTTGAGGGGCCTCAGTAGTTGGTGAAATGTATATCTTTTGCATGTAATTCAGCATGCTTTAATAAACTATATTGTGCACTTGTAAGAAGCTAAAAGAATAGATATGCATCCAGAGACTTAGCACATACAATCTATGGTAGCTTCAACATATTCTAATCAGTGATCAATTTATTGACCATCCTTGCTTTCTGGCCTAGCTTGTCTTGAGTATATAGCATTTTGTCTTGTGGGTCAGATATTTTTATTTAAAGTGGTATCACTTAAACATTTAAACATGTAAAAGATTCATCCAGTATGGCACAGGCTTGTGTGACTGCTAAGAGATTTTCTTAAGATTAATATATTCCTATCCTGTAAGTAGGCATTCAGTTTGTATAGGACTTGATTACTCACAAATGAGATCATTAAAAAATCTATTGTCATATACACCAAAGAATTGGTAAAGTTTTAAATGGTCTCCTTTGCAACAGCACTGAAAACATTGTTTCTTTTCTTCATGCCAGGAAGAATGCCAGAACTATATCCGTGTACTTCTTGTTGGGGGTGATCGTCTCTTCACCTGTGGAACCAATGCTTTCACTCCTATTTGTACCAATCGTACGGTATGAGTCAATGATTTAATCTGCCTCTACTCAGAGTAAAGAGCATTGTTGCCGTTTTGAAACCAAACATTTCCTAAAGGGGAGTAGGTAGTTCTTTAGCTTGGTACTGATCTTTTCTGTATATAGAAGTCTAGTTCAAATGCAGCCCTAATGTTTTTTCTCAAGTAAGATAAAGTTTTGATCTGAACAGTTAAAACATTTTCATATTACAGAACAAGGAGCACTTGAGTTGACACTAAGGAGTTTCTTGCTGTTTAAGAGAGATTCAATCACCTTTCAAGGCTGAAGTAGCTTCTTCTGGACATGGTCCCTTCTAATTGGTGATGTGGCATGTTGTTGAATAATGTGAGGAAGTTTACATGGCTGCTACCTATGTATTGAAATACCATGGTATTTCACTCTGTAGGTTGTCATGCAAAGGACATTTGGTGCAAATACTAAATTTTCATGAACAAGGCATTAACAGAAAAATAGACACAAGACAGCTATAACATGCTGATCAAAAAGAGATCGATCAATTAAATAACTAGACTTAAATAACTAGACTAGGGCTTTGACTTAAAAACTAATCACCTTTTATTTGCTTTTTCAAATATATTTCAAACTTGTCAGAACAATGTCAAGTACATGAAGCATGCACCATTTTATATAAGTAGTCCAATAATTTTCCATGTTCATAGAAGATGAAAGGGCTTAGTGATTAGTTTTCATCAAGAAAGCATAGAGAAAACAAAGTGATTCACATGACTGTGAATCATACTAAACCTTTCCAAAGTCATCTTCTGAATGACTTTTGTTTTGGGAACAGAGAAAGATCATAAGATACAGATATACAAATATCTATACACTTGAGAGAAGACGCATATTAACTTGGATTCTGTAGTTTATGGTAAAAACGTGAAACTGCATTCCTTTTTATAGAAGTTGTTTAATTGAACTTTTAAAAATTATTTTTGTAATTTAAAGCATTATATAAACTAGTCATCCACAAGAAGGGAGATAGCAAGAATGGTTCTCAAATGCATGCAGTTTAATAGTTTTTCTGAAATCCACAACTAGAAATAGTTGTGTACCTAAAAGGGAGATTTATGAAACCTGATGTATGGAATTTGGATATCCAGTTAATGTGCTAACAGAAATAGGGATGTGTAGCCATGGGCGGAAAATCATTAAATTTAGATAAGTATATGTATGATACTGATTTATGGTTAGTGTCAACAAGGAAACTTTTGTTTTTTGGGAAAAGGTTGTCATCATTTCACTGACAGCACTCCCTTTCTGTAATTTATAGATTTAAAAGACATCAAAAAGTACAATATTGATCAAGGAGATAGCTTTCAGTTGCAGAGAGAAAGAGTGAGACTTCGTTAAGGATCAATAAAATTGTAATAAAAATCAAAAATCCCTGGCAAGAACAGGGAGATCTTTTGGGAGGAAGAGAACGGCAGGAGAGGGGGTGACATTAAGCAAAACAATTATATATATATCTGTTCAGCATCAAATCTCTGGGAAGCTGTATGCTACTTAAATGTGATGCCCATCCATTTCCAGACACTATTAGTGTCATGATGGCAGTTTGTGGGTGAAAGTATTAAGGCTAACTGTGTCAAATGGGCAGTTCCACTAGGATGAAGAACTCATTTTTAATTTTGAGGTTGTTATTTCTGTGCAATTCCTGGAAAACAACAAAAAATCCAAAGGGTAGTTTTTATATGTTTGTCAAGTGCTATATAGGGCTGTGCAAAACAGCACCATTTTGTTTCAACTTCTATTTTGCCATTTCAAATGGACGCTGTTTCATTTAATTATTTTGTTTTGTTTAGGTTCAAAGTACTGCTCCATTTAATTTTGTCAAAACTGTTTCACGGTTCTGACATGTTTCATTGTTTTGCCCAGAGGCTATAATGGGGAATCATGAAAATGGCTATAACTTTGTCATTTCTTGCCTGATTCAGATGAAAATTGCAGGGCTGGTAGCCGCTTCTGAGGGCATGAAGATTATAAAGTTTCAAGGAGATGGATGCAGGGGTATCTGGGAAATTGCACCTCAAAATTCTGACAAGCAAAACTCATGTCACTTGCCAGCAGTGGCAGCCTCCTGTCATCCTGCATGTAGATCTGGGAGTCCACACCCATGGGAGGGAAGTGAGACTGTGTCAGTTGCCTCCTGGGTGTACAAGCCCGTGGATCTGCACTCGGTATGACAGGACTCTGCTGCTGTCGCCTGGGACTGGCGCTGGGTAGAGGCTGTGCCCAGCGCTGGGAAGACTTGTGCTGCTGCTGGCCCCAGACAGCAGCATCAGCCTCCTGTCATCCTGTGCACAGATCTGGGGCCCATGCTCCCAGGAGGAGTCCAGCCGTGCTGGGAGGGCAGATTGAGGTCTGTTAGGCTGGCAGAGCCACTCAGAGCCCAGCCGTGGATCTCCCCCACCTCCTACCACTGGGCTGCTTCGAAACTCCAAACGTTTTGAAACTTTTGAAACATTTTGAGTACCCTCATTTCATTTCAAAGCCTTTTGTTTCATTTCAATTTCTCGGTTTTGAGCTGGAAACATGTTGAGACAGCTTTGAAATGAAATGCTCATTGAAATTTCGCACAGCCCTAGTGAATATCTTAGCTGTGATAGCCAGATCTGTGATCTTTCATGATGAAAGACTGTGACCATGTTGGATACAAAAGGGAAGCCAGCTGGGCATTAGGATAATGCTTTTTATTTAGGCCAATGTCAGAAAAACAAACAGATTTACTTGTTTTTCACATTATAACAAGGGACCTGATTTGAGCTTTGTAAATACGTTTTGCACAGATAATGTGGTTTGATTCTTCTTGTAATTTATTATGTAGTTTTAATTGTCTTTTCTCTCTTGTTTACAGTTAAGTAACTTAACAGAGATACATGATCAGATCAGTGGCATGGCTCGCTGTCCTTACAGTCCCCAACACAACTCCACAGCTCTTCTCACTTCCAGTGGGGAATTATATGCTGCTACGGCCATGGATTTTCCAGGAAGGGACCCTGCCATCTATCGCAGTTTGGGGGCTCTTCCTCCTCTCCGCACTGCACAATACAACTCCAAGTGGCTGAATGGTGAGTGTTGGCAAGCTTCAGTACATTTGTGTACAACAGGCCAGCTTTCCACTTCTCCACATCCTGTGAAGTCTGTGTTTGGGGCCTGAAGGCTTTGAAATATTATCTTTATTGTAAAATTGTTCCTACACCTCTCTTTCTTTGATCAGAGCTAAGTCCATACAAAATGCAGATCAGTATACAGGGTTTTCATAAAGTCCTTGTGCTCTTTTAAACTTTAATAACTTAGGTTGTAGGTATGGTAGAAACAACCTGTAAACGGCATTTAAAAGCAAATTTATTAAAGTTTCAGGACAACTAGAGTACACAATGCTAGATTCATAAGTAATAATGATTTTATTCTTGAATAAGATGAAGCTCCGTGCTAGTACACTTTGAATGTACAACAGTTCCTAAATGATGTTTTCCCAGAGAAGTGGATAGGCAGAGGCGGGCCAATTGCTTGGCCACCTTGTTCACCTGACCTGTCACCACTGGACATCTTTTTATGGGGACATGTTAAAAGTGTAATTTACTTGTCAAAACCAGGTTCTTTGGTGGAACTTAGTGCTAGGATCACCAATGCAGTAACTCAAGAGCAACTGGGAAATATTTTCAAGGAGTTGGGCGATTGGATTGATTACTGTATCATGATGGATGGTGGCATTGTGTACTCTAGTTGTCCTAAAACTTTAATGAATTTGCTTTAAGTGCTATTTACAGATTGTTTCTATCATACCTACAACCTAAGTTATTAAAGTTTAAAAGTGTACCATGACTTTATGAAGACCCTTTATTATGATGCAGGGCATTTGATGCAGCACTCTGCACTGTCAAAGGGGAGTCAACCCTTCTTCCATTTGTGCCCATAAAGCTGTATGCATGCAATTCTTGTTGCTTTCACTAGCATATATGGCTGATAGAATTTACATGAGGAAACATGTTTGCACATATAAGTGAGCATAGCTCCACTTCAGGAAAAGCTTATAGGCATAGGTTCAAATCTATGTGTGTGAGAGAAGGCCTGTGAGCCTCAAGGCCTATACACACAACGAATATGAGTGCAAATATAGGGATCACATTTTGAAATATAGGTCCTGCGAGACACTGCCAGCCAAGGCAGATAGTATTCATAGTGTAAAGAGTTGACATTTTTCTTTCAACTGATTCATATGACATAAAAATGAGCAAAAGATATGTATAGAATAATATCTTTTAAATGATGATCCTTTTTTCTCTCTTTTTTCCTACTTTCCTTCTATCCTGACTTTCTTACCTATGGTAAGAAAGGAGTTCTGGGTACTTAGTTACTCTAAATTTATTCAAAGTACTTTATTCTAAAAATTGCACTACATGTATCAGAAGCAAGTGTGTGATTTACTTAATGTATCAAGTATAGAAGGTAGCAACATAATGTGCATGCTTTCTGTACAGAATTGATATGGCAATTACATAGTGAAAATCCTTGGGGAATCCTGTGCAATTCATAAGGCGCATTTCATATAAGAATCACTTTCTGTGCTTTAGCCTGTATAATGCAGCCAGGCTGACCATTAACAATCCTAATATGGATATGTGGAAAACATCCCATTGCATTCAGTTAGTATGCCAAACCTTAATCCAGGGTGACTTTGCAGTAGTTACAAATATGAACATGGATATCTGAATTGGAAAGAGTGAAGGATCTTTAATTGCAAGGGCCAGCTTGCATCACTGTAGTTCTGTGTACGCATTTAATGCTTATATTATTGGGGGAGGAAATGTAAATAGACCAGTGATTTGTAGAAATGTACACTTGAGCATAAAAGAATGATATATGTCTGTGTTGGCAGGCGCAGAGATGAACTGTGCAGTGTCTCTCAGGTGTGTGCTTACACAGGACAGCTCAGCCTGCCAACAACAGTTGCTAGTCTTGAATGATCTGTTACATTCTTTGAAAAGCAGAAACAAACAGTAAGCAATTTAGAATGGATTGAACTTTTTTGGCTCTGTCTGGAGGACCCTGTCTTGACAGGCAAAAACCACATGCTTTTTTCAATTTAGCTAAGCATCAGACCAACACCTTTGAAGCTGTGTGTGGCCTAGGGAAAGTGGCCAGACCAAAGTGTGGCCAGTTGCAACAGCTAATACATTCTCTGTTCAGCAGTGCTTCCTGTGCCACAAGTCATAATCTCCTGCTGGGAGAAATTGGAAAATGGGGAGTTTCTACTGAGGCCCAACAAGGCTACTTCCCAATCTATTTATATGTAAAAGCCTTACAGATTTTTCTAAAACAAAATCTGTAGTTTAATACATCATTTATCAGTTTTCCTAGGGATTGTCCTTGCTAGGAAGATGTGTTGTGTTATATCTTACGGTAAATAACACACCATATAAACATTGTGGTCCAGATCCTGAACTCAGGATTACTTGCTTAACTTTATGCACCTGTGTATTCCTATGAGATTGTTCCCACGTGTAAAATTCAGAGCACAAATAAGGCTTTATGTGTGTAGGAGCTTAGAGTTAACTAATAAGCAGAAGACATTTTATATCTGACAGTCCACTGAAGCCTAAGTTTTGTTTTTTTGCCATAAGCATTAGCTGGATATATTTTTTGAGCCTCTACAGTGTCATCTGTTTGGATTTAAGATGATCACCGGGTCCTAGGTTTTAACTTTGGAATAAATATGAAATAAGAGTTGTAATGAAATCTTTCTTGAAGCAGAACTTTATTTAGCTGAATGGGGAGGGAAGAGGACTTTTGGGAGAGTCATAATATTGGTTAGTTCACTTGTTCCTATGACTGTCTGGTTGCCCAAACGTGACTCTGCCACCTCTCAGCAAATAGCACTTACTTTTACAACATTGGCCCGTAGTGCAGCTTCTTATTTTCTATACTGAGAGGAAAATAGGTAGTACTAAAAGGTGAGAAGGTAAGTGAGTCATTTTTTTCTAACCAGCATGGAGTTTTTCTGTCAAACATAGTCCTACAGCAGTAGTTGATAGGTAAGTGTGTGTTGCTGGTTCACATGTGTGGAGTGCAGTATATACATGAAGTGCAGGTCTCTGGTATCTGATGGTTCAATGAGGAAAACTGACTTTTATCTTACATGGTAGAACTACTGCTCTGAGTACCCAAAGGCCCTGATTCAAGCCTTTCCTAGGTGAACTTGCCAATACTCCAGTATTTAGCAATGCTTTTTTACTGCAAGATAATTGAAAATGGCAGGTCTTGTTTGGCTTAAAAACTAGTGGACTGTTTTCCTAGTAAATTCAAATATTTGGAAAGTCTTCAGTCAAGCTGAAAGCAATGGCTTGCCTTTCATATTTGAGCAGCATTCTGAGAAATCATTTGCCTACCTTATTTATATGCTGGGATGCTCAGCATTCACTTTTTCTGGAAAGATTTTTGAGAATGGAAATTTTATTTGGAGAATGTAGATTAATGACGAGTTATTTTGAGAATATAGATTAATCAAGAGTTTAACTAGGCACATTGAGAATGGTGGTAAAACAGTCCCTTTACCACCAGGGACTGCTACTGAGAGTGCTAAAAGTAAGGAAAAGACAAGAGAGCTCTCTCTGTCTTGAGGATGTGACTGTGACTGGGATACAATGAGATATCATTGTTTGGAATTCAAAATATCATGAAAGAAAATATTCTATACAGAGTTTCCATTTCAGCATGTGACTTCCCCTTCATTGTGGTCTAGGTACAGACCTGTAGTTATTTTCAGCTACTTCTTTGTATAGGAAACTTTATGGATTTGTAAGTAACCCATCTAGACAGACCTCTAAGAGCAACATTTCTGGCATGTGTTACAAAGCAGCATTCTTCACAGGCCCCCCAACTATGTGTTAAAGGAAGAAGATCTGTGGTGTTAATTGGAAGCCATATTTGGCATAATGACATGAAGCTCATAATAAAACCAGGTTGCATCAGCAGATGGATATTTAAGGCTCAGTGAGGCATGCTGTTTTTGGTCCCCCCCCCCCATCAGTAGCCTTCCTCACTAGAAAATAAAGTTGTTCACATGCCTCTTGGAGAGGTGGTAGAGAACTTGATGAAAGGACACAGGGCAGAATTCTTTTTCACTCTTAAGAAGCGTAAGTGATGCACTGTTTTTAGGTTAAAAGTCACAAAGGACCATTCCACCTCACATCATTTAATGCCCTGAATTATGCTAGGATGTCTAAATGCTTCACATGACTGAATTGTTCCTTTTGGACATGCCTAAATGGAGGCGCCTAAATCCATTTAGTTTTTGTTGTGATTGAACTTCACTGGGGAAGCATAGAGATGCTGCATAATCTCCTGAAACACTAGGCCAACACAAACAGCAAGCATTTGCCACTGAATCATGACAGTAGCACCTGGGAGCAGATCTAGAATTTGGCAAAGGCAGGTGTAGGAGCAACCACCCATGCTGCAAGGGTGGCTGCACCCCTGCCCCAACCTGCTTCCCCACAACCCATTGGTGCAGACAGACAGACTTTTTAAAGTTCCCAAAGCATGTAAGAATCCCTCTGCCTTCCACTCCATAATCAAAGGCATGTCCCCTCCTCTCCCCTTTCCCTGCTCCCCCCCCATGCCAGCCACTGCTGTTTCTCCATTGCTCCAAGGAAAGGTTTAAAGCTGCTCCTGCCCACTTCAGCCAGGCTTGTTTTGGACTGAGCTCAGCAACAAGGGCAGCAGCGAAGATGAGTGAGGTAGTGGGTTCCCTCACCATGCTTGGTCGCCTGGAAGCAAGTGAGGGGAGGAGGAACCATCACTGCACATTGCTACTGCATCTGTCACTGTTCCCAGCTGAGTCCAGCCTTTGCGGAGCTTTGTTGTGGCAAGCAGGAGCAGCTTGGAAGCTTTCTCCACCCTCGGGATAGTGGGGAAAGCAGCAGCCAACAGACAGAGCAGAGGGGAAGGGGAGGGGCGAGGACTTGCCTTTGAGCATGGAGGGGAAGGATGAGGCATCCTTACCTCCTCTGGGGATTTGAAAAAGGTTCCAGAGGCTCCTACAGGTCCAATTTGAAAGCGGTGTGAGCAGCACCACTACACTGCCACAGGATCTGCTCCTGGTAGCATGCATCTTTTTTATCATATGAACTGAAGGCCAGAATCCCCTCTCACTTGCATTTATGTAACTCTATTGGGCCAGATCCTGCTCTCTACTACTAAAAATAAATTTAAAGTAATGTTTATAACAGCATAGCTCCAGATCTGTCAGCCTTTGTTTAAAATGCAGAAAAACACTTTGGAGTAGGGGTCAGAATCCAAGACTCCCTTGGCCAGTTTCAACTGGAAATGAGTGGAAGGCAGTCCCTACATCAATGCCTGGCAGTTAGGACACTATACTCTGCTGTGCTCTTGGAGATGAAGGTTCTGAGAGTGCAGGGGTCTTTCATGTCTTGAGCAAGGGCTTTCATGCTCTGAGCAAGGGCTCTAACCAGTAGGCAGAAGGAAGATCATCTTTCTGTTGATATCTGTCTTTTCAAGTTAAAGCCTTGAAAGAAGCTTATGCTTTTTCAGTCAGGAGAAGTAGAATCTAACCAAGTAGATCCATGTTAGTAGAGGTTACAGTCCCCCACTGAGCTGATTGGAGAGCCACATGCCATCTGGAGATGTCTACGTGCTTTCCATTAAAATGCATGAAAGTGTCATGCAGTTCTGTAAAACAAAGTAGAACATATTTGCGGAGAGAGGGGAGCATGGTACTTGAAAGTACAGCTGAACTGAGCATCTACACAGACAAAGTAGAATATCTCCCTGACTCTTTTCATGTAAGCCAGGTCCTTGCTGACAGCTATGCAATGCATTAGACTTTCAGTGGGCCAAGTAGAATATAGCCTATAATAATCATGGATGGCTTTTGTACTTCATATTTTCATGGAACACACTTTCACAACAGCATATTCTAACATGCAAATTGGGTATTTCTTGATCCAGTCCAATTATTCTTACAGCATGTTTCTTCTGTCATTTTGTATCAAGTAGTTGTCAAAGATCTAAATGACCATGGCTTAAAAACAGGTACCCTTTTGGTGCATTTACAAGTCACCTTGTGACGACGTTGTTATGGGGATGGTGCATAGTTAGTTTTCACCACTACTTCACTGTAGTGGTGCACTAAAACGGAGGAGCATAATGCTACAGCAAAGTAGTTGCTAATCATACGTAGACTCATGTGATTGCTACATTGCAATATCACATCATATGGTGACGTAGTGTATCGCTACAGCAACGTAGAGCAGTGTGTAGATGTGCCCTTTGTCTACCATGGAAAAAACTGGTTCTTGTTAACATTTTAATGAATGAACAGGCTTACGTCTTTTGGGTAGAAAGTTATTGAGGAACAGTGCCAGGTCTTTAGCAGTTACTTCACTCTCATGCAGTTGGGCTGCAGGCCATCTGAGGGCTGACACAGACATTGTTAATGTGGCTGATGATCTCCTTCTGGCAAGGAACCTAAAAAGACCTGTCTTTGTGGGTTATTTTTAGTGTTTCAGCCACCTTTGATGTTATACAGTAGAGCTTCTCAACCATTGGATCATAACACCTCAGGGCATACACAAGGCAACTGGGGATTATATGACATTGACAGCTTTACTATTACAAATAAAATGATGAACACCCTGACATTTAAAGCTCAAAAATTCTCTGAGAATCTCTTAATTTATTTTCATGATTCATCATCATTATCGCTGATATCTTTCCTCTTATTTTTGTATCAAATGCGATGGCATCATATGAAAGGGCAAAAATATTTGATATTAAATAAGTGTTCAACAACTCGAAAGATGCATAAATGTTTCTGCAGACAAGCAGGCATATGTGATGAGAGAGTTTTTGAATGATTGTGCTGGTCCTGAAGAGAGGAAACTCATTGGATTACAGAAATTTGCTAACCACTGCCGACAACATTCTATTGTGGTTCATTGTAGTTTTACTGTGTTTCCCTCTGACCTTCTGGCCGTCTAATTTGTTATATAAAGCTATTAAGAGAGATTACATGAAAGTGTGGATTGTAACATATTAAAATGTCGATGCTACCTTATACCTCGCAGAAAACTGAAGTGATGACTAGTACTTGAAAGTATTCTTCAGTGGCGTGGCATAGCCTGGCCTTTTTGGTCACCTAGGGGCCAAAAATACCACTTATGCACAAGTAAGAATTCTATTTCTGGCCACATCATATGGGCATGTACTTACTCATCTACATATGCAGACTGGACATATGCATAAGCAAGAATATGATGGTTGCGGTGGAGCGCCTTCCTACCCTTGGCTCAAATAGTATGTCTTGTGGCTCTACAGTGGCAAGGAGATTAGACTAGCACAGGAGAGAGAGAATACCACACAGCTTACATGGCTGGTAACTTTATTGTTATGAGCAGCGACCAAAATGGAAAGTACTCATGGTGGCTCAGGAGGTACACAGTATAGCAATATTTAAAGAAATAGTACCATATATAATAGCAAACACACAGCCTTCCCAGCTAGGGGCAAGCATTCAAAAAGCCTGAACATAAATTTATTCAGTCTTTGCAAGTTAGTCTAACCTGGCTAAGCTGAAGTAGTTTGTAATTGCACAGACATCCGAGAGACATGCAGGCACCTGCCTGCAGTGGCTCGGGCTAGAAGTTGGGAGGTACTACAGCAGCCCTCCCTTCCCTTCTACAGTACTGAGCTGAGCAGGGCACAGCCAGACCCTGGCAGGATGCTCTGATTAGCTCAGCCACTCTCACCTTAGCCCCTGCTCCTGCCTGTGCTGCACTCTGTCCCTCACCGCAGGGGCCTCAATCTGTACCCCCCTTTCTCCCTCCCCCCACAGACTGACCTTCTGGGCTGGGCAGAGGACAGTGTGCAAGCACACATGTGCTCAGCCCCACCCAGCCTCAGATTGACTGGAAGAGGCTCTGCGATTGACCAGTCAATTGTGATCGACTGGTTGGTGACCACTGGTTTAAGTGCAGTGTGTCATTTCACCCTTAAATGATCATGAAGGGAATAGAACATGACCCTAATGGTCAAAAATGTCTTTTAACTTTGGGTTTTAATTGTCCAAGAAATTTAGCCAAATATTCTTCCGGTTGGGCTTTGCTTTGTAATTGATCAGTGAGGTGTAATTTATGCTTGCTTATTTTTTAAGATACCAGTACAGGAGCTGATTATGTTTGCATCTGCAAGTTGGACCAGATGCTAATAGGCCAGAGGAGTCAAACTTTTGGTATATTGACTTCATTATTTAGGCTAGACATACTTGCAAGAATTGCACTCCTCTCCAGGATACATAGTCAGTAGGAACATTTCTTTTTCAGTCGACCAGTTCCAAACGGGGATATGTCCATATGTTTCATTGTCTGACCTTCATTTCATTCTGTAAAGTCTCTTTGTTTCATCTAGGAAAGAAGTCAGCAGAAAGGCAGTGATTTATCATATTTAATGTCCCTACTGACTCTCCTTTTACATTTCATGATTTTGTGAAACACTGGAAATATAAAGCTTCTTTCTGTACAAGTTCCCTTTGCCATATATGATTATGTACCTAGGTGGCTTGGTTTTGTTTGACATGTTTTAAACTATATGTGTCTGGTTTTTTTTACAGTAGTGAGACAACGATAAGTGCCCTCAATATGTATGCATTTTTAAAAAAATCATGAAAGACGTATACCCACACAGTCAATTTACAGAGAATTGGTAACTAAAATGTCATCTGATATTATATGCATCTCCAAAAAGGACAAAGTCATAATGTTCATTAAAAGGACTTCCAGCTGGGAAAAGTATAGAAGTGTTTGCTTTTATCTGCTCTGTTGGCAGGTAAAACATTGTGACTTTTGAAACCATAGTATACATATGCTACTATAAGAGTACATGGGCATTCGCAATCCAAGAGATTTGCATAAGCTTCCAACAATATTCTTTTTGAAGGGGTTTTATAATATTTATTTATTTTTAAAAATCTAATATTATAAAAAGTGCCTCTAGGTCAAACAACACCCTCAATATTTCCAAGGTACATCTACTAAAATTTTCCAATAATGTGTTGCGGATCATACTGAATCATACTATAGTTTGAAAATAACTTTTATTGCTATTTGGATATGTGGAAAGAAAATCTGAGCTAAGAGCAGTGATTAATCCTTTTATTTATGCTTTTAAGGATTAATGCAAATGATTATAATAATTCAGGATTGTCCCTCGTTTTTATAATGAAAAATACTGTAATTACCCAAACCAGGAAATATTTTGTGTAAGCCAGGAACGCAGTGTTCTTGGAGATATTGCAACCTTGAATTTTGCTTTCAAATCTAAGATATGAATACAGATATGTAAACGATCCTGACTATTATGCCAATTTTGGCTGGTTTTGCAAAAGGACAAATACTTGTTTGCCTTTCATTATATTGTTCACATTTTTGTTGTGAGCAAAATACAGTTTTTACTCTAGTAATGTGCATTCTGGGTTATACAGTTTATCGGAAAACCTTAGAAAATGATGCAAATGAGATTTTTTTACTTATACTTTAACACGTCCATGGTAGTCAAGGAGGAACTCTGTATTTGTCATATTTTGCATATCACGGACACTTGTAAGGTCACCACTACAGCAGAAATAAAAATTACAGCACCCTGGTCTAAAAGCATAGACACGTGTTACTTGAGGATAATAAACAAAGCAGTACAGAGCCTCTGATGGATTAGAGCTGGATGTTTCTGAATCTGTCCTGGCTATGGCAACAGTACCAGCACAATAATTAGTACAGAACTATCTAAATTCTGAGGGGCCAGGGGACACTGGCATGCCTCCCAAGTCGCATGCTGTGCAGGCCAGATGTTGTGGAAGGTGGGCACCTCCTGCTGTGGGCACATTCCCCACTGCATCATGTTGGCTCCCCTGCACCACATCATATGGGCTGTCCCCACATATTGTGCTTCATGGTGCACCACACCAGTGTTTCCATGCCACATGAAATCCATGGGTGGTCCTCCTGAGCCTCTCAGCTGCAGGCTTCTTCAACACCAAGGGCTGTGCTGCCCTATCCTTCAGAGACAGAGGTAGGTAGCAGAAGTCAGAGAGAGGAGAATCCAGAGACCCTGGCAACAACAGGAAGAGAGCAAGTATCAGGGGAGGGCAGCATCAGGCCCTGGGGTCTGGGACCTACAGTTTAACCCCTCAGATAGACAATGCGAAGTTAGTATATTATAGTGTTATAGGTTTCCAAGACCACTGTTCCTGAGATTTTTCCTCTACTGTTTTGAAATGTTGAAGTGAAATCTGAAATTAAGACTGAAATTCAGCTTTCTGTATAATAAATCACAAATTCACTCTTAGTTCTTCTGGTTAGGAAAACACAAAATAGAGGAACCAAAGGCCCCATGTTCTCATGCAATAAATTCAGTAATAAAACTCCAGTTATGTAAATATGAATAGGATGAGAATCAGTGTTGTCTAAGCTGTGGGAAGTTCTGACCACAGATCTGTGTCAGGTCTGGAGGAGCAGCTGTTCTGGATTGAGGGAGTTTGGTTGCATGATGCTTAATGCTTCAGTCATTGTGTTTTTTTCCCCCTCCCTTGGGCATCAAAATTCACCAAATTGAGAGGGGAAAAGTCTTAGGATCATTGCATATTAGGGTTTGTATCCTATTATTTAATTATTAAATTATTATTTAATTTACAATTTATGGCAGATAGGAATAATTAGTGGCAAATAATGGTAATATTTTATCAATTATTATTTTTACAACAAAGCAGGCTTCAGCTAATATTCTCATTGATCTATAAAGATAGTGTGAGATGGTCCTTGTTTTAACGTCTTTACTCAAATTTAAAACAAAGTACAACTGTTGCTCTCTTATGTTAGAGAAACTCATGAGATAAGGAAAACTGTTCAGCTATATTAAAAATTACAAAAGTGAAAATACAGTTAAGAAGTTCATCACTGTTTCTGCATCTACTTGACTATATCTGGGCCACCAGCATGCATCTGGTAAATCCTCCTTGGATATCTCCACTGACAAAATAACCTTCCACTATGTGTCTTTCATCCACAGTCACATAGTAGATTGACTCTTAGTCCCCAAGAGTGCTCATTTTTTTGCATTTTACTACACCACATAAAAAATGTCTCTGCTTGTTCTGTAACTGGTGTGGAAGCCAGAAACTAGGTGGTGTTTCATCAATGGTTGAGATAAGGAAGGAGTCCTTCATTGTATCAGTAGTAGAAACCTTTGCTATCCTGTTCTGCAGTGTTGTAGCAGCTGTCTGAAGTATGGGGGGTACCATGGTGTCTGTGGCAGAGACCATTCCACAGGTCAGAGGAAGCATCATATTTTTCAATTTCCTAATCATTTGTTTATAAATTAAACCAGACAGGTACTGAATCCCAAGGGAGTACATTTCCTTTAAATCATTACTTTGTGTATTTCCAAGCACCATCTTATCCCAATCTGTGTGTTGAAGAGCTCCAAACATAACCAGATAGATTGGACAACAGAACTTAAGTCAAGGGACTTTATATGATGATACCTAACTGGTAAGTAATCCAAGACTCTGGATCCCCAGCCTGATACCCTATTCTAGGGGTGAGCAAAATAGAGCTCGCCGGTTGATTGGATCCGGCACAGCTGCCCCATGGTGCTTTGCATGGGGCCAAGCCCTGGCTACTCTGGCCCAGGACAGCCTACCCCGCAATCTGACTCACACCTATCCCACACCCGCCAGACAGCACTGCTTGCTAGACAGTCCCAGCCAGCATGCACAGGTTCCCACCAGAGTTGCTCCTGGTATGGCCAGGAGTCCCATGTGCTGGGGCAGCAGCCACCTGGCTGCAGCTTCCCCCAACTTGGCTAGGCATCTGCTGCCTGGCACACATTCCCATGACTTCCCCATATTTGCTGCTTGGAGTGATGCAGCAGAGGAAGGAGGAGCTGCTGGAAGTTGGGGGAGCAAAGCAGTACCTAGGTGGCTGCAGATGAACTAGTAGCAGCCTCAGGGGGACAGGGCTGAGATAGTGCTATCTGGCAGGTGTGGGTGGGAGTACAGTGCATTGCCCTAGGCAAGAGTGGGCGAGACGAGGCCCCATGCAGAGCACCGGGGGTGGGGGCAATCGTGGGCAGGGAGGGGACCACACTTGCCACTACAACTTGCCCACGAGAGCTCTGCTGCATTTGCCCCTTGCCCCTCACCCCACTCCATCCCTGGCCAGCTCCTGGGACCTGGCAACACCCAGGCAACACCCCCACACGTGTACCCCCATCCCACATTATATGATTTGTTTTTTATCTATAACTTGTTAAAATGGTATCCTCTGAAAGATTTTATGTATGTCACCCTTGACAGCTCACCAAAACCCATTAATTGGCCGTCCAGTGGAAATAATTGCCCACCCCTGCCCTATTCACTAACCCATTCTTCCCCCTTAATTGGAGCTTTGCAGGATGGGAACTAACGTACAACTTAAAGATCCTTAGAAAGGAAACAAGTCCTCCTCCAGCGAAAGCAAGTGAATTGGAGTAGGGCTCCATCTCAGTAACTGCAGCCACAACCTGGCAAGTGCCATGAATCTAATTAAGTGGATTCAGATTATTGTACTGACATTGAACATTTAGCAGCTTTTGTTGACTTTAATAAGAGCTGTGATATGCTAAGCATTTTTTTATATTCAGACCACCTTGTGAGCAACTTTGCAATTATGAATTTAGGACCCTAATTTTAAGCACAAATGTTTAAAAAAATTGTCCTGGGTATCCAGAAGTAATTTGGGATCTGATTTGTAAAGGTTCTGAACACTTTCATCTCCCATTAATAATTTTAAAAAAGAGATAAGATTGCTTAGCACTTCTGAAAAATCAGCCCATTTGATGTGCTAAACTCCTCTCACCAGAACAGATTATATATTATGATATTCAAAATGCAGACGTTCGTAACTGAAATTAGATTATCTCCAGCATTTGTCGATTTGTGCACAAAATCTCCACTTTGTATGTAGGTAGGTAGTTATGTATTTATTTTTCTTGATAATACTATATAGATAAAACAAGAAATTTTGAGCCCTTGTGAAAAATTACTGTGTTCTGAGTACTATATTTCAGTTTCTCCATATCCTTTTTTTTTTTTTCAGATTTGATAGTTTCAAACTGAGGTAGATTTTCTTTATATAACCTTTTATTTTAAAACCAGTAAGCTTGTACTTGTCAGGGATGAAAGGAACACAACATAGGAGAAGGATGGTTCAATGGTGAAAATGCTAGCTTGGATCTTGGGGAAACCTGGGTTAGATTGCCTGTTCCTTTATACTTTGTTCTTGTGACTTTGGTCCCTGTGTGCTTTGTTTCCAGCTAATAGCATTTCCATATCTCACATAAGTATTATAAGCATAACTACATTTGAAACATTGTAAAGTGTTTAGCTATTACAATAAAGAGGGGCATACATGTATCTGAAATATATAGATAGAGGAAATTGGGCTTAAAGTGGCAACCCAATTACAGATTTAATTACTGAGTAGCTACTGTTCTTTGCATCTAAATATAAAACTCTTCTGCATATGCTATCTTCTCTGAAATCAGAGTGAGTTTCTCAAGTGTAAAGATGTGGTAGATTCATGTAATAGTCATGATAGGCATAGAATATGGATATATTACATTATATTAAACTATCTTATTCATTCTTATTAAATCATAGATTCATAGATGTTAGGGTTGGAAGGGACCATCATGAAAATGAATCCAGATTTATTGCTTTGGTTTCCAAAATTTCCACAAGTAATAAATGAGATTGTGGTGATTTCTCCCTTGACTTTAAATTTGAATTTGTGAGACATTTAGTCTTTGTTCACATCTGTAAGAATGGTGTGCACACGTGTGTATTTTTGTTTTTAAAAAAAATACCCCCTTGCCAAAAAGCTTCAGCTTTTACAGTTAAAGGAAATGATAATTTCTGTGGAGATAAAGTGTAACTAGAGCTGTGCTTGTTGTACCAAAAATATCTCCTTTCCTTTCTTGGTAATTTCACAAAAACTAAAACGTCTCTCCTTTTGCATAATTCAGTGCAAATAAATATTTCTTCCTTCTTTTCTTCCTTCTACAAAGCAATGTAAAAGCTCTAAAAGCCAGTTTTATTCAAGTTGTGATCTTCTGAAGTTTGAAAAATGAGTAGCATTTGTAGCAGGTTAGCTATTGAATGAAAAGTTCCGGCATAAGGCCTTAGGTTTGCTTTAGGCCTTAGTATTAGTGAATTTATCCTGTGTAAGCAAAACTATTTTTATTTGCTATGAACAACTACTGTACATATTGTTTTTATCTTGTTAAAAGTATAGATTAAGCACTGTATTGCAGAAGTCATTAGGTCAACTAATTGCACAATTTTAAAAATTGCTAATAACAAAACTAAAGATCACAAACTGTTGCTAATTAAGAATTTTTTATCTCTGGAACATGAGACAGAAGGCCCCAAATGTGATCTCCAGACATGACAACATCAAGTCACAAAGTTGAGAAAATATAATGTTAGCAATTTTTTCAGACCCTGTTTTTTGCATTCCCATGATTTTTCTTGAAAGGCAAACGACCTCCTAATTACAGAGGCTCAAAACCAGAAGGTGGAATAGTTTCAATCTTCACAGGTTTTTCTAAGCTATGGAGCTTGAACCAGTAACAAACTGAACTGATGATCAGTATTTGGTTGGCCAAGGCAGGCAGAACCCTGCACTGGCCAAGGCCAGGAGCCCGAAGGAGCTCACTCATACCACCCCTCGTGGCCAACTGCCTAAGGCTGCTTAATGCAACCCAGTGGCAACCCAGGCCTGATTGGTTGCTGGGCACATGCCATCACTCCCCCCTGCACCAACCCTGCTGTTAGCTGCAGGGAAGGGGGAGCCAGCAGAAAATCTCTTCCCAGCCCCCATCTCTGAGAGGGGGATGGAGAGGGGAACACACCACCTGACCCTAGCCCCCCAGCAAGTGTCTGTCTGGTGAAGGAAAATCCCCCACCAGGGACTTTCCACCCCCTGCAAGCTGGCTAGCAGTGCTCCACTTAGCTCATCCTCATTCCCACCCCAGCCCCACACCTGTGAGTGGAGGGGTGGGGAGCAAACGTACACGGCCTGGCACTGGCCTCCCTAGCTGGGTTTTGCCTGGGGTGGGGGAAGGACCTCACTGGGGTATTTTTGCTTCCCTGCAGTCCAGCTCATTAGGCTAGAATCAGCTCAGTCCTGCCCTCTCCCTGAGAGGAGGCTGAGCTGATCCCTGCCTGGCTCACTGGGCTGCAGGGAAGCAAAAAACTCCCAATGGGGGCTTTCCCCTTGCACTGGACAGATCCTGGCTGGGGGCTGGGTTGATGTGTTCCCCCATTCTGTCCCGCCCCCCACCCGCAGCTCGGTACTGAGGAGGGGATAGGTTTGAGCTGATGCTAGCTCTTCTGGCCTGGCTGGGGGGCAACCCCCCTCCACTAATGCTGGAGCTTTCCTTCCCCTTGTCCTGTACAGATGGGGAAGGAAAGGGGGTCTGTCTGGGGGATCCTTTCCCCTGCCGTCCATCCCACTGGGCTGATGAGTGCTGGCAGGGAGCAGAGGCTTTAGTCCCTTAGGTCTGTGGTAGCTGAGAGAGGGACCAGCCCTGCTCTGCTAGAGCAGACAGCACAGCCCAGGGCTACAAAGCATTCTGGGATGCTGGAAGACTGTGATTTAACTTGAATTGGGATGGGACTTGGGACAGAAGTTCCATAAACCTGTTTAACCTAAATCAGTTAAGTCTGATACTACATCCAGTCAAGTTTATCTTCAATTGGTTTTCGCCATTTTGAATGCAGTTTACATGCACTGAGCTTCTGTTATGTTAAAGGTTTAAACCAGTTCAGATCACTTAAACCAGTTTATGTGTAACTTCTGTCCCTAGCCCTAAAGACATAATTACTCTTTCATCATGTAAGTATCAATTAGCAAGAAACCATATTATGCAATGAAATGCCACACTGGAAACTGGGAGGACTCAACCACTGTGGTCCAGAGGTCCACCTACATCTTTCCTTCTCAGGTGGTGTGAATATCTTTACTGGTTGTATTATTGGGCATCTCTCTGTACTCTTGATACTTTGATTGAATACTGCCTAGCCCTGAGTTTGGCTTTACGATTAAGTGATTTTCTTGGCCAAAAGGACAGGTTTGCCTTAGTCTCTATTTTAGAAAACACATTACAGAACAAAAAGATGAGGTCCTTGTCCTAATCACAGGTTCTAGGTCTTCCTAACATCATTAGAGTTTAGTACAGATCACGTAAAACCATGGTTTTCACAAAGCTAATAAAAATAACTTCATTTACAAGTGGGGGTATGAGGTTATGCTTCAAGCTTAGCTTGCCTTTGAGGATGGCAGCAAAATTCCCACAAACAAACATGAAAACAAACCAAACAGTAAGAGCATTCTCATATGTGTGTGCTAGTTTAATTACTGGTATTTAACTACTTGACTCCATTGTCCAGTACAAAGAATCTCCATATTTTAAGATTTGCTTTACAACTCCAAATATCTTTGTGTAGAATGTACCTTCACTTAGCAACCCTGCTTCCATTTCACTAACTGTTCAGTAGGTTTAGTAGGTGCACTTTTAGCTCTCAAGCCTGAGGGAAAATTAATTCTGCTATACAGATACCAACTTAATTATGTAGAGGCCTTTGATTTAAACCCTCTGGGGAAAGAAATTAAACTTAATATAAAATCTGGGTCCTAAGTGTAATCCTGGTGCACCCAAGTATATGCTCCCCTCTCCAAATAAAAGGGATGGGTAGCCAGGCAGGAGTGCTGAGAGAGGGGTATGCAATACCGGTTCATTCCCGCTGTTCTCCATTGAGGCAGGCCAGAACAAAAATAGTTTAACTATATACAGGTTTATTAACATACACACACACATGCCCCCAAAAGTGGTTTTAATAAATATATACAATATACATACTTTACATATAAGGCTATATTTTATAATTGGCAACCAAGAAATTATACCATCACCAATGGCCTTGAACCCAGCACAGATAAGTAATTGATCTGAAACAGCTTAGCACAGGTAAGTCCAAATAACCAACAAGTAAATACAGGTGAACAAAATAAATACTGGCAAACTGGAGAGGGAAGGGCTATCAATAAGAGATTCAACAAGACAGGTAAATATATATACAATATACAACAGTTAAGAAACAACTCCCATTAGAAATAAGAAAATATAAGGCGCCATTTATAAAACATGAGGTGTCTGTATGCGCTTCAGTGTATCAACATCACTGTGAGTACTGGAGACTTCCCTTTGAGGCTAGGAGCCTTGGCACTGCTCCAGAAAGGGGAGAAGGAAGGGGCCACAGAACCTCAGCCCCTTGCGGGTTTGGCACGGACCCTTTCCTCATAGGGCCATGTGCTAGACCCCCTTCCAGGAGCTTTCTCCCCTGTGGGAACCCTTTTCCGGATAACTCACAGCTTCAGTGGGTGATGTGGGGTCCTTGTCACCCCAGCCAGGTTTTCCTTCAGCTGACACAGACGCAGGCCTCTGGCTCCTGTGGGGCCTCTGATCCCCTGCTGCTCATGGCTGGGGGCTGAGGCTGCCTTCTATGGTTCCGAGGTCTAGGTCCCTGCCTGGGACCAGCCATGCACCAAGCGTGAGCATGAGTCCTGGCTGCATGCCAGGAAATGTTGAACTGAAGCCACCTCAAGTGGCTCCCTGGATCAGGGTCGTGCCAGCCCGTGCCATGCCATGCTGCCAGCTCTGGGTTCCTGGCCTCATGCCAGGGGTTGCAGACCTGAGTTGCCTCGTGCAGCTCCCAGGGTCCAAGCTCCACACACCACTGAGTACAATGGGTGACTGGAGATGCGAGCCACTCACACAGCTCTCAGGGTCTCACTCCATGTGCTGCACTACACACTGACCGGGGCTCAAGCAGTCTGCCGCTCCTGTCTGGCAAGAGGTGTCTTCAGGGGCTCTTCAGGGCAACAGCATCCACTCGTTGGGCTGCTCTTCTCTCAGCTCTTCTTAGCTCCACTCTCTTCTCTGACCCTCAACACGTCTCCTTGTGTGTTGAGCATGCTGTTCTTTTATCCCCTCCAGAGGCTCTGCCCCCAGGTTGTAAAGGGACCAATCAGGGTAAGGTGGAGCTGGTCTACAACCAGGTCCAGACTCTCCACTTCACCCTGGGTATGGGAGGGCCAGCCCCTCCCCAAGTGTTACCCAATTGCTGGAAACAGCCCACCAATTGGAATCGAACTTCTCTGAGCCTGGTACATCAGGCATTAGCCAACAAGCCTGCCACATAAGGAAGATATATGATAGCCTAATAGTAACTGGCTAGGTAGGAATGCTTGAAAATTCAAAAAGCAGCATATTGGTGAATTGAGTCAATTTACCTACCTCAGGGATTAAGTAGCCAATGAACAGATGTTTTTTTGGTACTGTAGTTTTAAACATATTTACCTGCAGTCTGCATAAGTCCTTCTTGGGATTGCGACATCAGCTTTTTTGTTGTTTTTGTTGTTCTGAGTTAGAATATCAATTAACCAGAAATTTGTCAGAATGTACAATCATGCCATGGCAGGACATGCACTGAGTCGTCAATGTCACGAAATCATCAGGAAAGCTAAGGGCACTTTATCGTGCATCAGCAGATGCGTGACAAATAGAACCAAGGAGGTGATACTTCCCCTCTGTTGGGCGCTGGTCAAACTGCATTTGGAGTACTGCGTGCAATTCTGGGCACCGCACTTCAAGAGGGATGTGGATAACCTGGAGAGGGTCCAGAGAAGAGCCACTCGCATGGTTAAGGGCTTGCAGGCCAAGCCCTATGAGGAGAGACTAGGGCGCCTGGACCTCTTCAGCCTCCACAAGAGAAGGCTGAGGCAACCTTGTGGCTGCCTTTAAGTTCATCATGGGGGCACAGAAGGGAATTGGTGAGGCTTTACTCACCAAGGCGCCCCTGGGGGTTACAAGAAATAATGGCCACAAGCTAGCAGAGAGCAGATTTAGACT
>JAGPOW010000261.1:142674261-142692664 GCA_030014935.1 Caiman crocodilus
GAGAGCAGATTTAGACTGGACATTAGGAAGAACTTCTTCACAGTTCGAGTGGCCAAGGTCTGGAACGGGCTCCCAAGGGAGGTGGTGCTCTCCCCTAGCGTGGGGGTCTCCAAGGGGAGGTTAGATGAGCATCTAGCTGGGGTCATCTGAACCCAGCAGTCTTTCCTGCCATGCAGGGGATCGGACTCAATGATCTATTGAGGTCCCTTCTGACCCTAACATCTATGAATCTATGAATCACTTCAGTTCAAATACAGGCCTACTTCAAAGTGCATTAAAGTAAATGGGAGGGTTCCTATTAAATTCTGCTAATTTTGTACAAGACTTTGTGGGGAATGGTCTCGGTCAGCCTATTCACCATGAAAAACCATTCATCATCAACACATTTTTTTTTTACAAATTCCAAAGAAGCATACAATGATTAGATACAATAAAATATGTGCCATTTTGAATGACACTAACTTGAAGATGGAAAAATTGTGGCCAGATTCTGTTCTACTTATTGAGTGTCTAAATGAACTTAGGCACCCAAGTATGATTCTATTCTACCTTGTGTAAATCCTGAAATTTCATTAATGTATCTACTTTTATCATGTACCATCACCTGAACCTTAAGACTGAGTCACAAAAAAGCAGTGAGGAGTAGGAGGACTCAGCCCTATTGTATTAATTATTTTTCAAGGACTGGTGCCAGGTGGAATAGAATTGCACTTAGATATCTAATCCCATTTATATGCCTAGCTGTTACTGTTTTTTGCAACTGACATTGTATCAGTTAATAGCAAGAAACATGATCCTATACTTTGTCACCCAACTAGCAGCAAGCAGACTGTAATGTAAAGGTGCTATAGAACACAGCCAAGCAGGGATGTAAGCAAATTAAGTATGATGTAGGGGCCATGACAATCAAGAATTAAAATTAGTTTTCAAACTTGGCCAAGGAGCTGACAGAATTCCAGGAATGTTCTCTTTTAGGTATCAAGAAACTGTTGAAATGCTGGAGAGCTGTGAAAGTGCATTTTATTTTAGAAGGTTAAGAAATATGCATGTACCGATGTGGGGCTTCATCACTGACTAAGAATATGAGCTGACAAGTGATAAAGATCTGTCTCTCCCTGAATGCTTTTTGTATTGTGTGCAGCTATATGACTGCTTTTCTCATGGCAGTCAAAATGCTTGATGCATCTCAGGCCACAGATATATCTGAAGCCATAGAAAAGGTAGAGAGCTTTCAAATTGGAGAGCCAATTTGAAGAACAGGCTGCAGGACAATTTTATTGGCCCCACCATAAATGAAAATTTGAAGACATTTTTAACTATTCGTCAAAGTGCATTTAAGTCACATGCATTAAAAGTATACAGAAATGGAGAAATGGTTCCCCTTTGGTGCAAGTCCTTTGAAACACTTCTCAGTGCTTAGTCATCATGCTTAGTTCATATTTAAAGATCTGATGGATGTTGTCAAGGCTGCAAATAGAGAATTATTGCACAATGAATGGTGTCAAGCCAGACATGGCTAGAGGATCATTGTGCAATGAATTCTGTGTACACAATAAAGTCACATTAAAGCTCTAAGATGGTGCTCAAGCTCCAGCTCACAGGCCAGACCTGGCCCACAGTGCTGTGTTGTCTGGCCTGCAGGACATCCCACAGTTCTGGAAATTTGACAGCAGGAGAGTGGTGGCACTCTTCCTCTGCTGTTAAACCTCTGAACACCCTGGATCTGGCACTCAGTTCTAGCATGCAGGGCAGGGATGGGCCAAGCCCTGCAACCCAGTCTCAGGGAGAGGAGGTGGTGCTAGGCCCCCAGGGCCCCGTCCCAATGTGTGGGGTAAAAAGGGGGTGGTGCCAGGCCCCAGAGCCCAATCTGGCCCACAGACAGGCCTATGCCACCTGCTTGGTCCATAGGGCCAAAAGGTTGAACAACATTACTCTAGGACATTGAACAAGTAGATCACAAGGGGCTGACTTCTTTTCCAACTGCAAGTGTCCAGCTCTTCAGACCATGGTGAAGCATGTGATGCATATAGCTGTGAGCATGACTACAAATGCAAAACTGTTCTGAATGAGAAAGTATTTATGGGCAGATGAGAGAAATAGGATGAGACACTGATCTTGTCAAGAGGGAACTGTGTGTTCAAGTCGGCTTCAACAAATCAAGTAGTAAGTGCCACGGATTTATCTTTGGAGGAAAGGATGTCCTTACCGGTACAAATCCGACTGAAAAATGGTCCTTTAAATAGAGTATTTTTGCTATGACATGTCTGCAGTTTAGGAGGCAAGAATAGGAATTCTGTTGGATCTCTTAATTGTTGGGGGGAGGTTGCCCTTGTTCTAGCCCCCACCTGTACATGTTTTGAACCTACATATTTCTGACTTCCCAGAACAGTACTCAAGCCACAAGTGAGGGACTGTCTAGTTCCTTTCTCAGCTCTTCTTTTGAAGCTGTCCTCACCCAATTAATAGGACTTGGCTCTTTGGTACCAGATTGGTCCATTGCTTCCACAGGTTTGGAAACTTAAACTGATCTATGTTATTCAGTGAATAGAGAATCCATAGTCTAGGGCCTCAGCTTCAAGAGGAGGGTTGGAGAGAGACTTGTATAATTCCTAACCTGTGGCCTGGTGGTTAGATCTCTATGTGGGAGATATATGTTGAACTGTCTTTTGGTTAAGGGAGTCTAGAACATGTTTCCTTGCCAACAATTTGACTTGCACCATGGCTGAAAGGGACCTACAGGTAGTGATCGGCCATCATGTGAATATGAGCCAGCAGCGTGATGCTGTGGCTAGCAAGGCAAACAACACACTGGCATGCATTAACCGTTGCATCTCATGAAAAACTAAGGAAGTGATACTCCCACTGTACTCTGCAGTGGTGAGACATTGGAGTACTGCATCCAGTTCTGGGTGTCGCACTTCAACAAGGATGTGGAAAAACTTAAGAGGGTCCAGAGAAGAGCCATCCGTATGATCAGGGAATTGCAGGACAAGGCATATGAGAGGCTGAGGGACTTGAGCCTCTTCAGCCTACAGAAGAGAAGGCTGAGAGGGGACTTGGTAACAGCCTACCACTACACCAGGGGAGTACATCAAGAATTCAGTGAACAGCTGTTCACCAGAGCACCCCTGGGGAAGACTAGGAACAATGGATAGAAACTCCTGGAAGGCCACTTCAGGCTCAGTTCCAGGAAAAACTCCTTCACAGTCAGGGTGTCCAGACAGTGGAATAAACTCCCTCCAGTGGTGGTGTAGTCACATACCCTGGAAATCTTCAAAAGGAGACTGGACAGTTACCTCACTGGGGTCACTTGACCCCAGCTGTCTTTTCCTGCCCAAGTACAGGGGGCCTGTACCCAATGATCTTCAAGGTCCCTTCTAGCCCCTAACAGTCTATGAATATATGATGAGTACCTTAACCACTAGTTTTTGGCTTGAAAAAAAGGAGTACCTTCCTACTCATATGGAGGACCACCTCCAACTGATATGGCTGCAGGATAAACTACAATCTGAAACTTCTTAGGTGCTTCACTCTGAATACATCATAACTGCTATTTACACATGTAAAGTGGAATAGGATTTTGCCCACGCAGTCCCTTTTGATCTCTAGTTCCCAGCACTAACAACATAGCTGCATCCTTTCTGGTCTGGAGCCTCCACTTCAAACAGTTTTATTGTTACCTCTAGTTGCCCCCACGTGTGCAGTGGCAGACTGTTTACCTAAAGTTACTGTATTGCTTTTCTGCTTCTTTTCCTTCTATGCTGTGCATAGTATTCTCACAGGAAAGTCTCCTACAGCTGTATAGTAATTTTTTCTCACTGACCCGATCACACTCAGAATTTATAAAGTTATCATAGATCAGTATTCTTAGATTATACCACAGCAACTCTGTGCTTGCTTAACACACATCTTGTACCCATATAATGTGACTAATCACCTTCAAAATTGAAAGATGTATTTGTCTTTCTAGAATTATCTCAAATATCACAAGAAAAGAGCCACTTAATTTCTTATATTACAAAGTTTTGCTGGATGGTCTTCTCTGCACTGATAGATTTGAGTTCTCTATGCAGTAACTGGGAACCTATGAACTCATTTTTTCCTGGACAAGAATATCCCTTTTTTTCTCCCTGAAACTTCAAAGCTACTCAATCCATTTTCTTCCAAAAAAATCAATTGAAATAAAGTCTGACAGGATAATCCCTCCGTGTCCATGGATCTCCATGGGGTGAGAGCATGAATACATTTCATGCAAATAGGAACAGCTTTTACAAATTTCAACAGCAGGTCACATTTTTATCAATTCATAATCAGCAAAGCATATGCACACAGGTGTTTTCATTTATTTTCCCTGCCCCCTCATATTAATTTATATTCATATACACAAATACATATATATGTACATGCATGTCTGTATGCATATATACATGTTTATGTTAATATATTTCACGTATTATATATAACATTAAAAAATGCTGCCCAGAAAAAAATTACATGGGTTTTTCAATGGAGAATGAAAACAGTTATGCTACTTCTTATGGGACTTTTTAAGTCCTAACAGTTATAAGCTGCTAAGCAGCTGTCCGCCACTTATACTTCCAGCACTTTTAATACAGTTTTCTGTGTCCCTGACCCTGCATTCAAGTCTTTGTCTGTTCACATAGATTTCTGCTGAGCTCACTGGGCAGCTAGACGTCTCAGCTGGTCCAGTCCAGACCAGGGCCTTAGTGGTTAATTTTCCTACAAATATATTTTAGGGGAAAAAATGGAGGCATGTATATGGTTAGGATTTGTGCAATAAGTAGGAAAAAAGTGTTATAGAACAGCCATGATACTGCTGAGCAGGTTAAAAGAACAAGTGGGCTTTTAGATTGTAAAGAGTCAAACACAGTTTGAAAGTCCTTCTTTTTCATCCTGTCTCATGAGGTTTGTTCCTTTCTACATGCCATTAGTGGATATTGACTTAAATAGGACTAAACCTTTCTACTGTACACAAATAGCCTAAGTTTCATCCAGATTGCTGAATCTTTTTTCATTCCAGGCAGTAGTCCCTCTCCTGAGTATTAGAACATTTTGTAATGATAATGGGGTGGGGAGGTAACCTCATCCATTATATGGTAATGGAGGTCCAAGGTTATCTTTTATACCCATTACAGTTTAACAGAAGCAGTGAATAGATATGTTACAGATATAAATTGAAGTCAGGCAATGAGAAGCAGTGTTTTTATCCCTATTAGCCTGACATTCCTAAATGTACTTTAAGATGAGTTACTTTTAGTGAAGTAGTAGTGCAAAGTTTGTCCCATAGAACTGGAAATTATGATACCTTTTAGGAGTGGATGACGGACAACTTATGTTTATAAATAAGAAAAACAATATATAAGTAAACTTGTGTATTTGTATGTATATTTAACATTTGCTCAGACTAATTAGCATACCTCACATATTAGACAGGTTATGTTCTAAAGGTTTTAGCATCAATTTTTTATTTCAGCTTTAGAGTAGGCCATCCAAGTCATCCCCCAGAAAGAGGTGTTTAAATGTTTGCCAGATAACATCTTTATCTTCATCTTTCACATTTTTACAGAAAAAGCAACTGAAGGAAGTTTGAGTTTTTAAATACTCATTTCATTTCCCTCCCTTCAGAATATATATGTATTATATTCTTATCTATAAAGAACAAGTGCTCATAAATACCTAAGTGTAATTTCTACAGATGTGAACTCTAGCAGTAAAGTGTTAAGCCTTTTAAGCCATTGACACTGAATTTTTTTGTGTTTGCACAGTGCAAAGCATATTAAGTGTGCTCTTAGAAATAGAAAATAATTATTATTTTGTAACAGTGGCATGGGGAATATGTAAGTGCTGGGAAAACGCAAGTTAAGTTCACATCTTGCTTTCCTTGGAGTGTAGATCTGTTGATTGTAATGTGAATTTTATATGCAAGTGGTCTGAATATATAGGGCATATCTACATGACACACTTAATGTGCAGAAGCCTAATAAAGCTGTGCGGTAGCGTGCTGGTCAAAAAACATGTTAATATGCTACTGTGCAGTAGTATTAGGCTGCTGCACAATAAGCATTACTAAAAACCCATTTTTAGTTATTTTGTGTTTAATTAGTACTTCATTAAGTGAGTACTAAATTGAATGCACAGAAACTGCTGTGCATTAATGAATATATAGACGCACCCATAAGACTCTAATAGAATAATCATTATCATTACTAATACCTACCTTTGTCTCGTATTGTACATGATGCCAGCTTTACTTCTATTTCCACGTCATTCTCATTTCACTTCTTTAGCTTCAGATTTTAGAACTCAAAGGGCGCATTTACACATCACCCTACATCACCATACAACATGTTATGGCAATGTAGTGGTCATGAGAGTCTACACGTGACTGACAGCTACTTCGCTGTAGTGGTGCACTCCCCTGTTTGCCAGTACATCAAAGTAGCAGCGAAAACTAACTTTGTGCCTCACGCATGGAACAATACAGGCAGTTACCAAAGCTTGACACACTACCTTTAGGAAGTACTGAAGCATGGCACAGTAGCAGCTGCGGGGGCTGAGAATGGCCGGATGGGGCTGCACCGATGGAGTGGAATTAGGCACAGAAGCTTGTTGGTTGAATTCAAAAGAACTTTACTTACAAACTGCAGCACAGGGACTCACGTCAATGCAGGCAGTATAGGTACATTCCGTACAAGTTGCAAAACAAAAAACTGGGTGGCACACCAATGTTGTCTGAGCATGCAGGACACGGGGTACGTCGGGGTGAACGGTAATGGGGAATCATTGGTGGTTGATCAGGCCTCCAAGTTCGCTCCGAGATGCACGTGGAAGTCTCTTCTGACGTGCACGCTGAGTTCTCCAACTTAGGCAGAAACTTACCCTAACTTTTGGTACGGCTAGCAAGCCAATTGCTAGCCACCAGGTAGGAATAATTTACGATAAGCCAATCGGTAGCATGCATGCAAACAGTGCAGATGCAAGCTTTGGCGGGGACTGATCATTGCACCAAGGGTTTTTCCCGCCATATCAGGGAACTTTTTGCACCGGGTACTCGCATTGTGCTAAGAACTCTACTGTGCCGAGGCACTTCTAATCACTGAGCACAGACAACAGCGTCACTGTCAAGGATGTGTAAGCGTGTTCAAAGTCATGAATATTAAGGGCTTCATCCAGTCAACTCAACCATGATCTTATTCTGTTTGGCTCAAGTTGCTGATACACAGTTAATGCAAGACATGGCTGGGTCCTCCTTGTCTTTTACTGTTTTTTGTGACTTAGTCTTGAAGCTAAGATAATGGTGTGTTAAAATGTGGGTGCATTAACATATTTCAGGGAGATGAGCAGAATGCAATCCAATTGCTCTTAGGATCCTACATACACTTAGGCATCTAATAGACAAAATAGGATCTGGACCTATGTTCAGTACAAGAGCTTTAGAACCAAACAAGGAGATAGTTACCATAGGTAGTTGAGAGAAAAAAAAGAATGAATAATGGAAAAGAGATGGAAAGAAGGATCAAGTGAGAAGGATATGTGGGAGGCATTTGTCTGTAAAGTTGCCTGGAAAATGATATTTCTACCCCGTGGGGAAAAAATATTTTTTAACAATGATCCCAAATCAGGACAAAAGTTTAGAATTTTGTAGGGCTGAAATTCTTGCCAACACAAAGCAGATTCCTCAGAGCTCTTGGGTCTGCCTGGCTCCGTGTCTGTTCACTAGACAGGATGCAGGACTCCCTGAGCAGGCAGGCATCCAAACTACCCAATCTCCCACTAACTAGTCAAACAGCCATGTTGCCTGGATGCCTGGGTAGGTAACAGTTGCCTGGCCAGAGAGTTGACTGCCCAGGAAGAACCAGTCATCCAAGGAACATGGTAGCCTCCAGACTTGGGGAGTTGGTGGCCACCAAACCTGGCAGCCTGACGGGTAGACAACCATTTGGGAAGCTGGTTAGTTGGTAGATCTGCTTGTTGGCAGAACTGAATAGTCCTGGGATCTGGGCAGCCAGCTGCCTTCCATGCTGTAGAAGTATACTGTGGTCAGGCTTGGGAGACTAGGTGGGCTGTAAGAAAATGGACATCTGGCTTAAGGAGCTTGGCAGCCCACCATCAGGTAAACTGGCTAGTCAGGAAGTCAAACAAGCTGGCTGTATGGACCACCTGGGAGCTGTGTGGCCTGCCTCTTCCTCACCAGGTAGGCAGGTGCCAGGGAGCTGTTCACCTAGGGAAACAGGCTGCATCAGTGCCTGGTAACCTTCCAGGCAAGCTATGAGGAACCAGAGAAACCTAAGAGCAAGGCAATCCAGCAGGCTACCAGGAGGATTTGCAGAGCGGTAGGGAGTGTGGGAGTCTAATGTGCTGTCAGGTGGTTTCAGGCAAAACTTTCGATGGAATTGTGTCTGGTCAGCATCTTTTAGTACAAGCGTGTTCTGCTGAAAAACATTCACCTAGATCTACTTAAAAAAGTTTTTTGAGTGACGTGCATCGTAGACAACATTCAGATAAAGGCTTTTAGAATGAATATTGAAATTGAAAGCAAGAACTCTTACCCCATTCCCACTCTAGGAGCATCAGCATTTTACAATTAACCTTTTTTTCTCTAGAGACCATGTACCTAATTTGTCTTTTCTTTTAAAAAGCTCAGCAAATTGTCAGCCTCCTTCAACAACCTGTATACTATTCAGCCTTAGTAAACCCTACAGGAAATGTGCCATATGCCCATTATTTCTGCTGTTCATAATTTCTGGCTTCACTTTTTCTTTCAGTAGTTTGTTCCTTAGTTTCTTATTTCTTAGATTACTTTTTTGTATTGTCTGATTTCTCTATCATGTTTTCAATTTTTCTGCCAAGTTAAGTCTGTTGCATCAATATTTGTTCTTTCTTTTAAAAAAAAGAAGACAACAAAAAATAGTCCAAAATTATTGCAAGTTTTAATGGAGTTAGTCTCAATTCAACAGCTCCTCCTTTGTCATCAAAGCAAACAAGTACATGCTTAACTGCTACACTGAAATCAGTGGGAATTTTACCAATTTTGTCAATGAGTACAAGATCAAACCCTTGCTGACTAGGGTTAGACAGACTAACGTGCTTATCAAGATCTGGTTTTATTACATCCAACTATGATTAGAAGTTGTTAGGTTTTTGCAATCATGTGTTCAGTAACTACCTTTTCTGTACTCTTCCTGGGATGTCCAGAAATGCAGAACTGTAGGTTATGTCTACATCAGCAGTACATCATTGTGATTTCCTTTATTTCAGCACATAAAAATAGCAATAATGTTTGGATTTAAAAACATATGCTTTGTCTTGCTTCTATGTTTGGTGAAAATCTAGCTTCCAGGTAAGGACAAGCATATGTATCAACTGTACATGATATCTATTTCCTTTTTTTCTCCAACTGTTTTCAGAGCCAAATTTTGTCTCATCCTATGACATTGGGAACTTCACCTACTTCTTCTTTCGAGAGAATGCAGTGGAGCATGACTGTGGGAAGACTGTGTTCTCTCGGGCTGCTCGGGTTTGCAAGAATGATATTGGTGGCAGATTTTTGCTGGAGGATACTTGGACCACTTTTATGAAGGCTCGTCTGAACTGCTCGCGCCCTGGAGAAATTCCATTTTACTACAATGAGCTACAAAGTACTTTCTTCTTGCCAGAACTGGACTTGATCTACGGAATCTTTACCACTAATGTGTATGTAAATTGCATAGTATTTTACAAATGAACATTTTTAAACTGTCTACACACACACATACACACAATACCTTATTCCACATCATTACATTGCATATTGTGTGTGTGTGTGTGTGTGTGTGTGTGTGTGTGTGTGTGTGTGTGTGTGTGTGAAGGGTCCAAAGATGTCCTGTTCTTGTGTTCATGTACTGCATAGAGAATGAAGAGATTACAAAAATCCTCATGGCTGGAGGGATCAGCTGCTACAATCTTTCAGCTTCAACCACTCACCCCGATACCAGCTGCTGGAATCTCCCAGCTCTCCCAGCCACAGGAGTGCATGGGGGGCCCCCATGGCTAGAATTATGCAGCAGCTTGTCTCCTAACTGTGGGGATATGTGGGTCTTCCAGGTGTAGTCTCCCAGCCATGGGGTGTACCTCCACAGCTGAAAGTTAACAGCAGCTGTGGTCTCCCAGAACAGGAATGTGTGGGGCACTCTGGAGCTAGGAGCCCTGTCAGCTGATTGGGCTCCCAGGACATATGCTTCCATGGTTGGGAACCAGCATCAGCTCAAAGCTCCCAGGCTTGGGAGTGCACATGGGTCCCCACAACTGGGAGCTCTGATCAGCTGATAAGATTCCCACCCACGGGGGCACAGGCCAGCTGTAAAGTTATTACACAGTTTCCATTAATAACTTTGTAGCTGACTGGATAGTTTAAAGCACCGTAGTTAATTTGCATGTGCAGCCAGTCTAAATTAATTGTACAATTAACCAGGTAATTGCATAATACATTTAACATATAGAGGGGCCTAAGATTTGCATTGCCATCTTGCTATAGTAAGGAAAATATCACCTGTTTTGTGGAGCTTGGCAAGGGAAAAGGTCAAAAGGGGAAGAAGATAATTCCTAGTGGAATAGAACATTAAATGTAGCTATAGAAAAACATTTTAGTTACTGGCTCATTTTTGATCATAACAAGATCATTGCTCATTTGGCTAAAAGGTGCTGTTACTTGTGATTTTAGCAGCACTGGGATCTGGTATAAGATATTCCAAACTATCTTGCAGCCTGTTTTAATATTTGTTTGAGTCCCAGAAAGAAATCTTAATCAAGTCTAAAGATCCATTATTATATAAGAAAAAAATGTAATTGTTAACATTAGAGAATAATTTTAAAAAAGAATCTCAAATTTGAAGACCTCATCAATATTAAAACAAAAAAAGATAGTTATTCCATTTCTGATAGTTGGGAAATGAACTTGCTAACATGTCAAAAATAAAGTAGTTCAGAATTACATTTTAACTACCTTGAAAAAGTTTTGGCACCTGACTGTTGTTGGGAGCTTGTGCACAGCAGCCTGCTCCAGTATGTGGGACACTGGGAGACCCAGACATAGGCATGGATAAACTGAGCAGCTGCACAGGGCCCGGACAAAAAGGGGGCCTGAAAATGGGGGGGTGGAAATTACAATTGCAAAAAAAAAGCTTTAATATTGTGCATATATACAGGATGGGCAATGTAATCATTTGAGAATGAACTATTTAAAGACATTGAAATCAAAGATGTAATAAAGACTTTTGTGACAAAAAATAAATTATCTCTGGCAAAGGGGGACCTTGATACTAAAAGTTTGCATGGGGCTGCCAGGAGTCTAGATATGGCACTGAACACTGGTGTGAAATGTCAGGAGTGTTGAGCTGTTTTCCCAGTTCTGCACTCATTTGCTGTGTGGTTATGGCATAAGTCATTTTCAGCCAGGTTTTTAAAAGTATTTAGATACCTAAAAGTGGAGATAGATGCAGCTATCTGTATCTTTAAGTGCTCAAAAGCCTTTAAAAATCTATCATTTGCTTCTCTGTGTCTCAGATTTTCTAACTAATTTTATACTTTTTTTGTGTGTTTTGAGCCAAAGGTAGTATATATGAGCAAGGGCTCTGTTCTACGAAGAGACTTGGGAGTGTCAACACTCAGCATTTAATTCTAAGAGTCACAAACCCAAGTTATGTACCTGAGTTTCCTATGCAGTGATTGGGGTTAGGCACCAAGAAATAGTATTCGTAACACTCAGAATGGTGAGACAGCCAGTAGGAAATGCTGAAGAAAAGGGCTGTGCTAAAATCCTGTCTTTCTGCAGAGCACCTATCCCCAAATCCAAATCAGACGTTTGTGATACTGGAATTCACAGCCTGGAGCCCTCTCCTGATAAAGGCACCTTAGCTATTCCTTTATTCTTCTTTTTTATTTTAAAACAGCTGAAAGAAACCTCACCTTTTAGATGCCATATTTATTCACCTGCCAAATGCATCCCTTTCCCAAAAATCATCCATCTAAAACTGATTTTCATATTAGGATGAGGCCGGGGGACACTGAAAGGCAGGAGGCCAGCTAGAGCTGAAAACGCCCAACCTCATGGAGCAGAGGCAGAGTCCCATCCTTAGCATAACTCCCTATTCCCCTGCTCTAGGACTGCCAGCTACTGGTTTAACCCTCTAACAACAGCTGTCAAATTGGCAGTAGCTGGTTGGCTGAACAGCAGTGGGAGGTGAAGGGGAGGTGAAGTTGAGTATAAGGCTGTACCTCTGCTCCATGCCACTGGAGGGTTCAGCCTTGGCTGAGCTGGGAGCATGGCAGGGAAGATTGGAAAAATCTTTTTTTTTCTTCACTCTGCCATTCCAAAACATGGTGTGTGACTTTTTCAGGGGTGTGCAATATACACATAAATGTAATAGCTTAGTTGTTACAACTTCCTCCATTTCCTTGTAGACCCAAATTCACTGCCTACATAAGCATCCCACCTCTAGTGTGGCCAAGCCAGGCTGGGATAGGAGCATCTTGCTCCCACCTGGTTAAAACTTTACAACCAAGAAGGGTAGGTTTGTAGGATGAGAGATGCAGCAAACAGGTGGAAGCCTATCTCTAGCCCAGTAAAGAGAGCCCTTTCCTGCTGACCTCTCCCAGGTGCTGCTCATGCATTTTTTCTAATGACTCTTTAATGAGTTTTGGGAGCAGAGACAGCAGAGACCAGAACTCAAGATTCCCCACTGCTTGGGCTGTTCCTTAGGCTCCCTCTTGCTTGCTTTCCTCTTAGGTCCATAAGACTTGCATTCCTGACTGTGGAGAATATCCCAGACCAGGTCAACCTGGTGGTCAGGGTACTCTTCTGAGAGCAGAGAGGTGGAAGGTATAGGCTTGAGCTGTGTCAGGTACAAGAGGGGTGGAACCCAAATCTCCCATTTCCTGGAGTAGTGCTGTAAACAGCTGGTCATTTGTATAAGGTGGCCAGGCCCTCTACTCCCCCCATGTCTGAGAGAAAGTTCCTGTGATTTGCAGTAAACTGAGGACTGTCCATGTGTGTTAGGTATGCTCAGAGCATGTTTCAGACACTCAGGACATGAACACAGGGATGACAAGTTTATGAAGCTTAGTCACCAAGATGCTCAGCTCAGCCAGGATAGTGGTAACTCTACACATGCACAGTAGCAGAACATCAGGTATCTGAGGAGCTCTGCTGGTGAAAACTGAGGTGCTTATGGACTCTCAAGTGCCTGAACATATAGGAATAGGGTAACCATCTTTTCAAAATGCCAAAACAGGACGCATGCCATTTAAAAAAGAAATGGGGGGAGAGGACAGTATTATACCACTGGCACTGCCTGTAAGAGCTCTACAACAAGAAGTGAGCGTGATGGGGTGGTGACATAGAGCATCAATGGGGGACAGCTGGAGGAGGCTTGAGGACAGCTGGCTGCCCTCCCTCCCCAGCCCTGCACATGTGCCCATGGTAGGAGTGTGGTCAAGCACCACTTTCCCTTGGGGGGAGGGCATTCTCAAGGTGGGTTCATGCTTTTGGATCATGTTGGGGGCGGGACCTCAGACTTCACAATGTCTCTGAATGACATGTGCAGCCAGAGGAACAGAGCCCTAGAGGTTGTGGGGAGGGGAGAGAAGTGGGGAGAGTGACGTGAGAACTGTGTTGAGAGGAACCCGGGACAAATGCTATCCTGGAGTCATTCAGCCTTGGTCCTGGCCTTGATGTTTACATTTTGGGACTATCCCACCCAATTAGGGTTGGGTGGTCATCCTACATAGGCAGGGTTTCAAGGACTGGATTTAGTGCAATTTTGGAGGAATTTAGAACCCTGTCTAAGGTTTGGTTTGGTTTTGATCTGGCTCTGAGTGTTGCTTTTTTAAAATAATCTGGGGGGGTAGGGACAAGATGAATGAAGTTTTCCTTTTAAATGACTAGTTTCTGAATTTGTCTCTTTGTTTCAGTTGCCACAGACATTCCTTTCATAGGTGATGTTCTATGGCAGGGTTCGACACATCACTACATGATAGCTCCACATAGCCTTTAAGGCATCAACACTCCTCTTCCCTGGGGAAAAGAAACCCACCAGAGAGGAATACTATTCCAAAACCATTATGAGGATCCTCTTATGAACTTGGAGCCCATTCCCCCTCACCCCCAGATTAGAAGAGTTTGCCATTTCACAGAGTGATGAAGTGGCATGATCTACAAATGATATATCTTCTGAGGATCTGGAAGGGGAGAATTAGGAATGACTCTACCCCTGGGGTCACCTTTTTTCCCATGAAAGCAGACTTTGTTTAAAGTTGCTGCTTCTGGTGGCTGCGTAGGATGCTGTGTCCCAGGATGACCAAAGTTACACGTAGGATCTCATCAGATCATTATAGAAGTTTTTTGCTTAAGAATTTTTTTCCTCTGAAAAAATTCAGTGAAAAATACCAATATAGTGTTTATCTACTCATGCAATTTGTTTACAATATATTGGGGGTTTACACTGAATAACTCCACAGCTGCTTTTCCCTGCCAGAGCTCTTACCTACTGGGCAGTGGTTGTTTGCCTTCTTGTTCCTATATGACCCAAAGAACTTCAAACCTGCAATCTGCCTGCGGAAGAATTAAGTGTTTTACTAGAGAGTGTCAAGAATGAACTTATTTCCATCAGTGTAAATGGAGGAGCACATTGTGCCCTATTGGGCTACAATCAGCGTTCCTTAAAAGTACAGTGATTTTTGCCTGAATTATCTGTAAAATTGGCCCCAGTGGTTGTTTAAAAGTACTGTAAAACACTTGAGGGGGAAAAAGTTAAATGTTTCTCTTTGTAAAAACGGAGACTCATAGCAAAATCCTCCCCCTTTGTTTGCTGTGACCACTGACTCCAGTACCACTGCTAGTCCACAAAGGGGACAATTTTACTACATTTTTACAATCGCAATCACGGTGCTATTGCAAATATTATGAGTGAGTTGCCTATTATGGCACTTTATGTCAACAAGATTTTATCACGTTTGAGACTAATTGTTTCTGCACAGTTCATAATATAAAATTTCCTTTCATGCACTAGGTTTTGGGTTTTTGCCATAACATGGACAAATAGAAGGAAGCAAAGTGCTCTTTTGTCAGGGTAGTTTGATGTTTGTTTTGTTGTTGGCAGATTGGCTCCCCAGGGATTATTTTCTTTTCCCTTTAAGTTTGTAAAACATCAATTTGAAGCTTCTACAGTAGATTTTGCTTTCTAAGACCTTATTTAAACAGCAGAGTATTATGAAGAGATAAATGCTACGTGGATCAGTTGTCAGCAGTTTTGCCCACAGTGGAAGTTTGTGGAACTGTCTGCCAGCTTCATTATCTTTCCATTTATCTAACATTGTGAAAAGGGACAGCTCAGGAGTTTAATCCCATGAGTTATGTGCATTGTTAGGAGAGCAATTCCAGACCTTAATTTACTGTTAGCTGTTGAACATTCCATTTGTTTTGCTTCTGTTAAAGGCATTTTTACAGATATTTTATAAATCCCAAGTGCTGCACTTTTTTTAGAGGTAATTTTAGTTGTGTCTTCATGTCATGGCAAAATAGTAATTTGCTATTGAGTCATATATTAGAAATTCTGATAGTTGCGATACGCAGAATTAAGTTTGCACAATACAAACTTAGTACACTGCACATATGTTATACTTCAATATCAGTAGAGGGGATTGGAACAATTTGCCTGACTAGTGCTTAGTTATCTAAGTGTGTGAGCTTACATAGTGTTAAGTTAAAATTACCTGGTCATTTATTTCCTTCTGCCAGTCATCTGGCACTTATGAGGCATGTTGGGAATGCCACATATTGTCATTTGGGCTAGGGACAGAAATTGCACGTAAACTGGTATAAGTGACTGAAATCGGTTCAAATCTATAACACAACATAAGTTTGGTGCACATAAAAGCTAGGGAGAGGCATTCAAAAAGCCTGAGCCTGAACTGATTCAATCTTCTCAGGTTAGTCTAACCTGCCTAGGTTGAACCAGTTTGCAACTGCACAGACAGATATTCTCTCTGGACTGAGGAAATGCTGGCACACGCCTGCAATGGCTTAGGCTAAAACCTGGGGGGCACTAGCCTAGCCCTCTCTTTCATTCCACAGTGCTGAGCTGGAGGGGGCAGGGGAGGGGAATGGCCAGGCCCTGGTAGGATGCTCTGATTAGAAAAGGGTGTAAACCCCCACCCTGCCTGCACTGTCCCAGGCTTTTCCCTGCTGGCTGCTCAGGGGTGGGAGTGTTGCCAGACCCCACCCTCAGGCTGGCAGTCTGAGGCAAAGGGAGTGTGTGTGCAGTGCATGCACTTGTTGATGATACTGAGCTTTTCAATCTCTCTCTCCCTGCTTCTTCCTATTGTCTGCAAATCTGACATGTAAGGGAGCCAGCAGGGGGCTGATAACAATGTTTATCAGCCCATCAACAAAACAAAAGCCTCTCTCATTAGTTCAGTCTCTTCTTAAACAGATTTTTCCAAGGAAGGAATGGAGGTACATTACCAGCAGACCTGTTGATTGGCTCTAAAAAGCCCTAAGCGGACACTGTTCTGTCTGCCTGTACCAGTGAAATTGGAGATGCACACACAGACACCACTCAGCATTAGCTAGCATACCACATGCCTAGGGTTTGTGGGGCTGGGGTCCATGCTGTGGGAGATGGGAGGGAGGTAGCAGGGGGATCCCTGCTTGAATAGTAAGCAGTGAGGCGGGGGGTGGGGTGGAGGTGCAGGTGGAAGCCAGGCAGACACTGCTGTGCCTGCAGTCTCTGTTGGAGCCATGGCTAGAGAGAAGAGAGGCAGGGCCAGCTCTGTTCTCTGGAGCAGACAGCACAGCTCAGGGCTGCAAAGCAGCGAGGATGCTGAGGGGACTCTGGTTTAATTTAAACTAGGAAGGGTCTGGGAAAGATATTGCATAAACCAATTTGACCCAAATCAGTTAAGTCTGATACTACATTCAACCAGGTTATCTTAAGCCAGTTTCAGCCATTTTAAACTGCTTTATATGCACTGAACTTCTATTCTATTATAGGTTTAAACCAGTTTCTGATCACTTAAACTGGTTTATGTTTAATGTCTGTCCCTAGCCAGACTGCTTTCAAAATGGCTGATACAATTTTAAGATAATTTGGAGGGATGCAGTATCAGACTTAACTGATTTAAATTAAATTGGTAGGGCTGTGCGAAATTTCACCGAGTGTTTCATTTCAAAGCTGTTTTGACGTGTTTCAAGCTCAAAACAGTGAAATCGAAATGAAACAAAAAGCTTTGAAACACCTTTAAAAAAAACATGGACACTCAACATGTTTCTAGTTTTGAATCAACCCAGTGGCGGGAGGTAGGGGAGAGCCAGGGGTGAGCCCCAAGCAGCTCTTCAGCCCCATGGAACTCAGCCCAGCTGCGGGAGGTGGAGCACAGTCCTGACTCTGCCTGCCCCTCGCCACCGGGCTGAGCTCCATGGGGCTGGTGGAGCTGATCGGAGCACAGTCCTGGCTCTGCCTGCCTCCCACCACCAGGCTGCACTCCATGGGGTTGCGGAGCCCCATGGAGCTCAGGCTGGTTCTGGAAGGCAGAGTGCAGCCCTCGCTCTGCCCACCTTCTGCTGCTGGGCTGTGCTCCATGGGGCTGCAAAACAGATGTCGAAACAAAATGATGGTGTTTTGCGCAGCCTTATAAATTGATTTATTGAACTTCTATCCCAGATCCCCTCCAGATTCAAGTTAACTCAGTACCCCCACATCCCAGGATGCTTTGCACCTTCCTTGTAAACCCCTTCCCCGGCCCCCTTGTATGGTGGGTGGACTAGGGTTGGCCCAAAATATCTGCTCCAGCCAAGCAGGGAGACATGCTCTTAGTGCCTCCCAGCTTCTGGCCAGATCCATTGCAAGACATGTGGCTGCAACCTGAGAATCGAAAGTGAATGTCTATTCACTTGCCTGTCAGTTCAATCGACATAGCTTAGTGTATCCTGCCTCAGACTTTTTGACAGTCTGCACTTAGCCTTAGAAGATCTAGGTTTAGTTCAGCTCTCCACAGGTTTAATCTAGATTCTAGAGGAACTAGGATGTGTCAGGCTGTGCCATTATCTCAGTGCATTAATTTATTAATGGGCAGGAAGACTAGTCCCATCTACCCCTCCTTAGCTTTATAAAGTGGCTTTGATATGTGGAATCCAGTGAGGGGAAAAGTTTCATAGTTTCATAGTAACTAGGGTCAGAAGGGGCCTAGAGCAGGCCATCTAGTCTGACCCCCGCCAATGGCAGGAAACAGGTACTGGGGTCACAGGACTCCAGCCAAGCACCTATCTAATCTACTCTTGAAGACACCCAAGGTAGGAGCAAGAACAACTTCCCTAGGAAGCTGGTTCCAAATCCTAGCCACCCTAACT
>JAGPOW010000261.1:142692764-142706537 GCA_030014935.1 Caiman crocodilus
TCCAGATCAGCTGCAGCTGCCGGCACCACTGCACTCACCAGTTCGCTGCCACTGCCGCTGTCTGTCCTCAGCTGCTGCTCCTTCTGCTCTCTGCTCTGCTCTGCAAGGGCTCACGTGTGACCGAGACCACACATGAACCCCTCTTACACTACTTTGAAGTGTACAAAGTAGTTCGATCAGAACAGGACTGAGTTGCAGGAGCTCCTGAGTATTAACCCAGACTCCCTCAATCATCCTGGACAAGGCAGATTTTTTGTTTGGGGTTTTTGTTTCTGTTTTTCTTTTACAAAGTATAAAATTAATACTTTCTGGATCCCTGTCTTGGGTGTGTTGTCAGAGTAGGGTTAGTATAAAGTGCTTGGAAGATAAAGGTCTTGATCCACATGGTAGGAGGCATGCACAGGCTGCCACTTGTGGTCATGGATGCTGCTGAATTCATGCATAGATTAGCTCTCTCTCCCAACTACCAAGCAAGCTCAATTCTCAAAACCAACCAGGTGAGAATCTAAGAGGAGCTGAGTCCTCACAGCATCTGAGCTTTCTGGTCCTGGCCACCCTGTGGCTGATCTGTTCCTTTTTTTTTAAGAACTTCTAGAGTTGCAGAGTTAACTTTTGAAGTACTTTCAGAGTTGTAGTGGAAAATACTGTTTTTCATGGTCAGTAAATGGATTCCTCAATACCTTTATTTAATTTTTTTTTCTTGGAATCTTTTACAGGAACAGCATAGCAGCATCAGCAGTTTGTGTTTTCAACTTGAGTGCCATAACTCAGGCCTTCAATGGACCCTTCAAATATCAGGAGAACTCTCGCTCTGCCTGGCTGCCTTATCCCAATCCTAATCCTAATTTTCAGGTACATATGGACAGGAGATGTTATCATTAGTTGCTTTCCATTTCTTAAATATAGGATGGTTCACAGGTATTTTGATAAACCAGGAAACAAGAACCTGACATTTCATATCTAGAGTCAGTCTGATTATAAGCATCTGCTCAGACAGATATCAGTGAAATAATTTACATTGCATAGACATCTGTTTACTTTATGATCAATAATACTGATATTTAGCCAAGTATATCCCCATATTTTCATCCAAATTGGCTAAAGGAAGAAAAGAAATGGTCTAAGAATTTCACTTGGCAAAATGGTGAACTTTTAACAGTAGTATTTGCTGATGAATGTTTTATCAGCTTTTTTGCATGACTTCCCACCTCTAAAATTTTATGGGAATTTTTCACAGAAGAGCAAGCTTATAAAGGAAAAAATACTTTCAGATTACAAATTATATTTGTGTATTCAGGAAAAATTACTCTTCAGTTCATATCCTCCTAAAATACACAGGTTCAGTTCTACTTTCTATATTTTTTCATATTACAAAATGCTATTTCACAAAAAAGTGACATTTTGGTATTATCAAAAATATAGTACTTAGTATTTTTCCAAACTATTTGATATTTTTCTAAAAATTATTCTTCTAAAAGTGTTTCATAAAAATAAGCAATTTTTTTGACAGCCTCCCACATCACGTGCATCAGTGGTGCAGCTCATGTCAGTGCTGAGGAAATGCTGGTGGTGCACTCTGAAATAAAACACATTTAATGTGCTTTAGTTCAGAGTGCACTGCTGCAATTTTCTCAGCACTAACGCACACTGTGACACTGATACACCTGCTCCCAGTGCAGTGCTGGGTGCTGTTAATTAGCATGGCTCACTAATTAAAAGTGCCTGGCACTGCATCAGAACCACATGCATATGGAACATATATTACTTTAAGTTTTAATTAGGATAGGCAGAGGTATGGTGTTGATGCTATAAAAAAAAAAGGAAGAAAGCCAGATTGTCTTTAGACCCAAGCAGATAGATTCATGAACCTTGAAAGAGCCATATTTTCGTTCATAAGGCTCTGTGGGATTACATGAGTCCACGTGCACAAGGCTGATTGGAGAATCTGGTCTCCAAGTTTGGATGGTGTTATAGCAATCGAAACATCAAAATCCCATCCATTTTATTAGACTTCATGTACACAAGGTGTGTTCTCTTTGAGCAATATGAAGTAACTGAGGTTTTGAAAGTAGATACATTGTGACTTGTAGCACCATTAGGCCTCAGGTTCAATTTTCTACTATTTACTAGTCTGTTAAAGTAGAAAAAAGGGTTTGTATATGAGGCGAACACTGACTTTTGACCATAATGTAACCATGCCACGGTTCTTTTGTCCAGATCATCTGGGTCAAAGCATTCTAAAAATGAGGTTTCTCTCCATGATAGTGAATTAGGGTAGGTGATTGGTGCCAAAATGTTTGCCGAGAGCCTGGTGTGTGTATTTGGGGTTCCTCCCACCCCACTTTTCCCCCTGTGGTGAGTGTTTGCTTTTATTCATGCTCTTGCTCTCTCTCTTCCCCTCCTCCCCACCGCCTTTTCTGTCTTTTTCCTTCTGGAGTGACTAAGTGACAGGATTTGCTTTGTGTGGAGCTGGTTTAGGTAACTAAGGGCTGGAGCTAGGATAGGAAGCCTAATAAAAAGGCAGCCCCCAATGAACGGTATGAACAGTAAGCAGAGGGCCACAAACAGAGAGGGAGTTTGCCCAAGGAGGGACCCAAGGTGCAGGAGATTGTGCATATGTGTGAGAGTGCATGCAAGGGCCCTGATTTGAGTGTTTGGTGTTCAGGTTGTTGTGTTGTGTCTTTTTTCTGTCTCTCTCTTTCACTCTTTTGTTTTCCTTCTCCTTCCAGTGTAGGTGTTCTACAGGGCGCAAAGGAGGCACAAATGGAGTCTGGGTCAACTGCTGTGGCCTGCATGGGATATACTATGTTTGTGCTCCTCTCAGAGGGTCAGGGACACTTCACCTGCACCAAGTGAAAGCTGGTGTCTGCAGTGGAGAAGAAGATTCAAAGATTGGAAGCTGCATTGCATCAGGGACCAGGAAGATTACTTGGACATGAGTTACAAGAAGCTGGTACTGGAGAGTCCAAAGGGCAATGAGGAAAAGAGCCAGGATGGGCATTTATAGACATGCTCTGGGAGTGTGTGTAGCCAGAGGGTGGGGGTGGGTAGGAGGGAGGCCGTGCTTTAATTAGAGCAGCTAAGAGCTGTTCTAATTCAAGTACCTAGAGTATCACGTGTATCAGTATCCCTGTGCTGAAAAATGGCCATGGGAGTGCTTTAACTAAAGCTCATTGGGGATACTGATACACATAACACTGGAGTCTGTTGGAGCACAGTAATTACCGTGCTGTAATTACAGCATATTGGAGCAGCCTCTCTGCATATGGATAGGAGCTCCATGTGACTACTCAAAGAAGGAGGGTCCTCAGGATTGAAGACCAGCAGACTGAAGTCAGCACCTGCTTTCAAGCACTCTGTGGTGAACTGCTGAGTAAAAGGCAGAGGACATCTGCAGGCATGAGGTAGAGGAGGGCAGTAGCCTAGAGGGCGGGAAGTGCAAGGCCCCAAGGACAGGGGCTCCAGGACCATTGCACCAAGAAGAAAGAGAAGAGTGGTGGTGTTTGACTCACTTCTGTGAGGGACAGAGAAACCAATTTGTCATACAGACCTGGGGGCCTGGAAGGTGTGCTGCCTGGAGCCTGAAATCAGGATATCACAGAGAGACTACCAAAACTCTTTCATCCTTTGGATCACTACCTTTTTCTGCTTGTCCATGTAGGCAGCAACAGTACTGCCAGAAATGACTCTGAGCAGATCAGAAGTAAGTATGAGGCTCTTGACAGGAGGAGTAAGGAGTTTGGAGCACAAGTCATGGTCTCATAGATTCTTCCAATGGAAGGCAAGATCTAGACAGAAACCATCATATCCTGGAAGTGAACCTGTGGCTGAGATGGCATGGTTGATGTGAAAGACTTAGCTTCTTTAACAATGGGCAAATATTATTGTGAGGAGGACTGCTATCAAGATATGGGATCCCTCTGATGAGAGTGGGGAAGAGCATCTTTGGGCGTCATTTGGCCAACCTAGTAAGCAGGGCTTTAAGTCAAGGTTCCATGGGGGATGATAATCAAAATCCTCTAGCACTAGAGCACGAAGTCCAGAGGGGAAAGGACTCAAAGAAGCAGCTTAACTCTGGGAAAGGACCAAAGAGCCACAGGACTGCAGCAAGTACTACAAAAGAGAAGTGAGTAGGTCAAAATGCAGAGTATGTCCAATGCATGCATTCAGTTGCAAGAAATATGAGGAATAGACAGGATGAGGTGGAAGGTGTAGCTTATGAAAAGACCCATGATCTGCATTACAGAGGCTTGGTGGGAGAGCTTTTATGATTGGTATGTCAACATGGAGGGTTACACTCTGTTTCAAAAGAATGGAGTTGAGAGAAAATGTGGTGTTGCCTTGTACGTCAAAAACACTAATATTTATTCCGTGGTTCAGGAGGAAGATGACAGCAAAGCACAGTGCATTTGGGTGAAGATGAAAAGCGAAAGATGCAGCAACGATATAATGGTGGGGATTTATTATAGGCCACCAAATTAAGAGGAGGAGGTAGATGATGCACTCTTCAAGCAGATGAAAAATCTATCTAAAAGCTATGGGATGGTAATGAGGGAGACTTCAATTTTCTGCATATGTACTGGAAGAACAATGAAACCAAGCATAAACTTTCAAGCCAGTTCCTAGCTTTTATGGAGGACAGCGTTCTGTTCCAGAAAGTAAAGAATACAACTAGGAGATCATGTCTTGGGTTTTGTCCTGGCTAACAGGAAAGAAGGGATGGTGAATGTGAAGTGGATGGGTAACTTGGGAGGAGGTGATTACGATAAATAGAATTCCAGATCCCGAGACAGGAAAAACATGGTCAGCAAAATTAGTATGATAGATTTCAAAGAGATGTGTTTTTTCTGACTCAGAGTTAATAGGCATGGTGTTATGGGAAGATGGTTTGAAGGATAACTTCCCAGGAAGACTGAGCACTTGTAAGCGCACAGTATTGGAACTCCAACAAATAACTGTCCCCATGCAATGGAAGCACAAGAAGAATGGCAGGAGACAAATGTCACTGCCCAAGGAACTTCTAAAATGCCTCAAAAGCAAAAAGAAAGCAGACAGGCAATGACAGAATGGGCAGCTCACCAAGGACGCATATTAGAAAATAGCAAGAACCTTCAGGGACAAACTCAGGAAGGTAAAGATAAAGGAGGAGCTGTGCCTGTCAAAGGAGGTTAAGGACAACAAGAAGAGGTTCTATAAGTATGTTGGCCAGAAGGGAAGGACAAAGAAGCTGTGGGTCCTCTGTTAACAAGCCAGGGAGAACTCCTAACCAAAGATGCAAAGAACACGGAGCTCTTCAACAGGTACTTTGCCTGTCTTCACGAAAAAAATTAAACTGAAGCCAGACACTTAATAAAGATTATCTGGATCAGGAAGGGAGCAAGATGAGGGAGGAGATAACAAAAGATGGTCAGAGAGCTTTTGTTGAGTCTGAATTAATTCAGATCAGCAAGGTACTGAATGAACTGGCAAATGAAATCTTGTAGCCCTTGGCAATGATCTTTATGAAGTCATACTAGAGGACTGGAAAAGGGCCAGTGTAGTGACCTTCTTTAAATAGGACAAAAAGGGAATTTACTGGAGCATATCCTAAGGAAGGCCATTTGAAGCATCTGGAGGAGGAAAAGCTGATCCCAAGCAGTGAGCATAGATTTATGAAAAATTAATCATGTAAAACAAACTTGATCTCCTTCCTTGACAAAGTGAATACTTGGATGGATCATGGGAATGCAGTGGATGTACTGTATTTGGACTTCAGCAAGGCTTTTGACAAGGTCCTTCATGACCTTCTTATAAACAAAATTGAGAAATGTGGGCTAGATAAAAATACTATAAGGTAGATAGATGACTGGCTTGATAGCTGTAAGCAAAGGATTATTATTAGGTTCATGTCAAAATGGTGGGAGGTTTCAAGTGGAGTCCCACAGGGGTCTGTCCTTGGCCCAGTGCTGTTCAATGTATTTGTTAATAATTTGGATGCTAATAAAGAAAGCTTCTTGAGCAAGTCTGTAGATAACACAAAACTGGAAAGGATTGCAAACACGCTGGAGAATGTGATCACCACTCAGAAGGATCTTAAGAGATTGGAAAGTTGGGCTAGAACTAACAAGACAAAGTTCAGTGCAGACAAATGCAAGGTGCTACACCTCAGGAGGAATAATGAAAAACACAAAAATAAAATGGGTAACATCTGGCTGAATGGCAGCATTATGGAAAAGGACTCAGGAGTCTTGGAAGATCAAAGACTCAGTATGACTCTACAGTGTGATGCTGCTGCACAAAAGGCAAGTATGAAGTATGTTTTTGGGACACATCAATAGAAGCATTAGGCACGTGACAAAGGAGGCAATAGTGCTTTTCTCCTCAGCACTGGTTAGGCCTCATGTGGAGTATTTTGTGCAGTTCTGGGCTCCCCACTTTAAAAAGGTCATGGAGCAGTTAGAGAGATCCAGAGGTAGGCAACAAAATAATAAAGGGCTTGGAAGGCAAGTCATATGAGGACAGGCTGAAGGAGCTAGGTATTTTTAGCTTGCAGAAAAGGCTCTTAAGAAGGGATGTTATAGCAGTATTTAAATACTTGAAGGGCTGCTATAAAGAAGGAGGAAAGAACCTTCTATCGCTGGCTGCAGGGAGGATGATATGCACCAATGGCTTGAAGTAGCAGCAAAATTAGTTAGATTGGGTATCAGGAAAAACTTCTTCACTGTTAGAATAGTCAGGCACTGAATAAATTGTCTAGGGAAGTTGTGGACTCTTCATCACTGGAGGTGTTCAAGTAGAGATTGAACAGCCACTGGTCAGTGATGATCTAGGCATACCTCTGCTTGTGTTCTGCTATGGATATTCCCCACACTTCTGGATTGTGTTGGTTGTCCCCTCTGCCACTCTCCCATTTTCCTGCTAAATGCTTCAGGATATTTATAAACTTCTCTCAGAGGCATTTGGTGTTGACTGGAACAAAGGCTGGGTTTGGGGTGTGCCATTGTTCTTGTTTGTACCAAAGCCAGAGGTTCCTGGTTGACCAATTGCCATATTTGGGGTCAGGAAGAAATGTTACCCCATGGTCAGATTGGTATGGACTATGGGGGGTTTTGCCATACATCTGTAACAAGGGGCATGGTCCTCTGCTTGGGGTCTCTTGAACATATATTAACAACCTTCTATAGAGGCAGGACTTTAGCTGCCATGGTTCCCTTGCTTTGCTTGTTGTTGGTTAGGGTGTTATGTCTCCTGTGTTGTATCAGGTTTGATGGTACTCTTATGGAGAGTTTAGAGTATGGATTGTATAGGATGGTTTGGTTAGGGATGATCCTGCCTCTGACAGGGGGTTGGACTTGAGTGATCTCTGGAGGTCCCTCCCAGCCCTGTTTCTCTAGGATTCTGTGACCCATAGCTCCAATAAGCCTCAGGTTGAGTCATCTGCTATTTACAAGTCTATCAAGGTGAAAGAAGGGGTTTATGTGTGAGGCAAACACTGACCTTGTAACCATGCTATGGTTCTCTTGTCCAGTTCATTTGTGTCAAAGCAATCAAAAAATGAAGCGCTATCTGACAAAGAAGAACAGAAGCATTTGGCTAAATCCTTGTCTAGAAACATCTTTCTGCAACTTTCAGGTTACACAAGATGCATAGACCCATAAAAGGACATGTCTACACTTAGATGGAGACATATCCCCAAGCATACCCCCACTCACCTACTGTTGCACATATGCTAAAATAAAAATGGACATACGCCACTAAGGCTTTCCCAGGGGTGTTCCAGCATCTCCTCAAATGCACTAGAGAAACCAAGTCTTGAGAGAAGCTGGAAAGACTCCTGGAGTTTTTTTACCAGAATATTTCCAGGTATAAAATATGCATGCAGAAGTGAATGAATGTGACATGCTTGGCTGTGGCTGGGCTACACTGGCACCATTGAGTAGCATACCTGAGCAGCGTTTACCCTGCTTTGAAGCAGCAACTAAACCTGACCACTGTGGATATAAGGAGAACCTTACTCTACCCTGCAAAGCCCATTTGCTTGACATACTTATTGCTAAAGCTTTGTGTTTTAGCATAAAAAAGCCTGCTGGCTTAATACATAACCCTATTCTCATGTGTACTTGTTCCTTAACTCCTAGTCAAGCCATTTTCCAGGTACTGAGACTTTTTCTTTTTGTATGGTCGATACTTAACCACATGGTTTACAGCAATTTACATGAAAAACAACAGCACCATTTATTGTACAGTACATGCCAAAATGAAACTGTAGCATATCCCATTTTGTGCAGGCAGCTTTGCAGCCAGCTTCCAGGGCTTAGGGCTACATCTTGCCCTATTGGAAGAAATGCTTAAACTGTAGATTTTAACAGATTTCCATGTGCCACGAGTGATGCCAAATGACTACCTTTGCTCAAATGAATCTTTTGCTCTGCAGATTCAGCTAGCTGTAAGTGGGGCATGTGGCTCCATGCTTCACAGATTTGAAACGTCAGCATCTATCAAAAAGCTATCCCTGTACCCTGAGCTAGAGCTAACCATTTTTTGTGAATTCAGAGTGCCTCACTGCAGCTTCAAAACCTACATCGGACACTCAAATGATTTATTTCTCAGTGAAGCCCCTGATCTTCTTACTGAAAAGGAATACTGTTTTCTGTAGTATATTTATGTCTGTGGTAAAAGATCAAAGGTTTTTGACATATAATCTGAAAGATTGCTCCACAGTGGATTTATTCTTGACGCTATTCAGAATGTTATAAATAAGAGCCAAAAGTACATAATGGGAAGGCTGACTATGCTCACACTCTATTAGATATATGAAATGCTGTGTGTCCTAGGTTTCTGAGAGGTGTACACACACATAGCTGCATCTAGTCTAGTACATCATTTATGCTTTCAATACCAGGTCCACAAGATGCTTCCCAGTATTGAATTTGATGGCCAGACAATGAAGTGCCTCTGAGCTTTCATCAGTACAATATTGTACAGCTGAGGTCATTTTAGCTTTTCCTTGATCCAGCTTTCTGCATGCTTGTAAGGTGTGCAAGGTCCCTTCCTCCTGCCCACTTTTTCCTCTGTCACCTTCTTAAACCCATAGAGAAGAGCTAGCAGTTGTGAACTTGGGCTCCCTTTGAGCTTCACTTTGGGAGTTTGAACTAGTCTGATGCTTCAGATGCATCCCGCTGTGAAAATTCAGAGAAACTTAACTGTTTGAAATAACAACACTGAAAGCCGAACCTGGGAGATTTCTGTAGAGCATGTTATCTTGGCTCTGCTGTGATTTCAGTTCATTTCTGGCATAGCATAGGTTTGGTTTTTCAATACAGTAAAAATAGTCTGACTATGATGCGCTTTTCACAATGCTGACATGCCGGATACATGCTGCAAATATAGTGTTCTCATCTCATATATAGCTAGTCCATTTTCCATTTGAGTGGCTACTCACTCACACACTTAACATAAGCACTTTCTGTATCCGTTTTTGTATACTTCAGAAAAATGAGAAGTGGTAAAGCGATAATACAAATATAATCATCATGTATTTTGCTCAGTTTATTCATGGCAGGAAGTGCTCCTTTTGTAAATTTTTTATGTTGGTTTGGAGGAAATGTTTGGAGGAAGGGGTTTTTTTTTGCAAAATATAAAGAATTCTGAAGCAAATATTAATTTGTCGCAGATTAAAATATTATTATTAGGTCTCATTGTCCATTTTTTGTTTCATGAATATGAAGTCCTTTAGGAGCTGCAATAATTCCATGTAAGCTTCTTCTGTGCTGTTTTCACATGGACCTTTATGGTCTGATAATAAGACATGATTGGTCATGTCTTCAGGATTGCATTGGTATGCATATTCATGTTCATGAGACCACTGAATATTAAACTAATCTTTTGAACTTTTTCTTTTTTTCTGAAGTTATGGTACAGCTTCATGTGATATTATTATGGCCCCATTTGCTTTTTCTTAGGCTGACCTCTCACTCTAGAAATGAAGATGATGTTTTGTTTTAGAGACTCATCCACTCTAGACTGTGTTGTTTAAGTGTAATGCTCTCAATTTTTTCTGTAGACCCCGGACAGCTATAAAACACATAACTGAGGCAAACTTTTGGAATTCTGTAAAACAGATGTAGAGCTTTCATGTTGAACTTTGGTTTTCTGTAATGCAAACAGAGAAGATTTGTTATTGATGGAAAAAAATGTTATATTTCTGTGTTTGCAGTGTGGTACCATGGACCAGGGTCTATATGTGAATCTGACTGAGAGGAATCTTCAGGATGCCCAAAAATTTATTCTAATGCATGAGGTGGTTCAGCCTGTCATTCCGATTCCGTACTTCATGGAAGACAACAGCCGGTTTTCTCATGTGGCAGTGGACGTGGTGCAGGGCAAGGAAATGCTTTTTCATATCATCTATCTGGCCACAGGTACATGCTTAATGGTGTTAAGATAACTGTAGAAAGTCAGGAAGCCTTTTCAGTGATCAGTACATTAGGTCTCAATTGCCTAAACCAGGGGTACTCAACTCCTAGTATACAGGCCAGATCTGGCCTTTGGCACCATGTCATCTAGTCTGGTAGGCCATGGCCCTGAACTCGGATCGGGTGTGCAGGGCAGTGCAGGGCCTGATCCTAGGGCACGGGGGCTGGGTGGGGGCAGCACAAGTCCTGGAACCTGATCCTGGCTGGGCAAAGGCAGCAGAGGTCCCTGGAGTTCAGTCCTGCCTGGGAAGAGACCATGCGCAGGTCCCTAGAGCCTAATCCCAGCACACAAGGATGACATCCGTGATTCTGGTCCCTGGGGCCAAAACTCTGAGCATCGCTGACCTAAACCACCTGGGGCAACTGATTGATAATTTCGACAGCATTCATTTGGCCAAAGCAGATCAGCTGAATGGTGTGTTGGGCATGTAGATCTTTTGAACAAAATGTTATAAACCAAGGTTCGGTCTCAGTATCGAGAGGTTAATTTTCAGTGTTTTAATTCGGGGGCTCCATCAAGATGAAAAGGACAAACTCAATTTGAAATGTGTTGATTCTTGCAGTCTAGAGTATGATCTTGCTCACAGTTTGTAAAAAGCTTTAGAACCTTTTGGGATGGAAGATTTTATACCAATGCCAAATATTATTATCACTGTGACTACTTTCATCTCTTCCTCAGCCAGCACAGATTTGCTGTCTATTCTCTTTTACAGGCCATGCTTAAATTATTCATTCTAAGAAATTTTTACCCCCTGCTATCCTTATCCTTTTACCCTGAAGTTTAGGAATGAAAGCAAAATATTCCTCCATTGAGAATGTCACTTCCTTGGACTGTAAGGGTTTTAGGACAGAATTAACTTTTGCCTGCATGTTTTAAAAAGTAGTTGAGAACTATTTTTTCCTGCAAAGTATTTTTGAAGCAGGTCACTGGTTATTTTATGCCACTGATCAAGGTTCAGATACAGACTAGAGTGACAGTAGCACAGTCTCAACTTGTAAACCATCATTCACACAATTAGCCCTAATGTAATTGGTCCCAGAGGCATGAGTAGGGACTACTATAGTTAACAGAGGCTTGCAATCTTTGCCTCTTTCTTACAGCTAATACAGTAGCAAGTGTGGAGAATTTAAAAACTATTGGTTTTATCCTACTTTCATTTAAGTTGATGAAAACCACTCATTGATTTCAATAGGAGTGGGATCAATGGTTCATGTTATATTTCACCACAATTACAGCTTCTTAATAAAAGCAATACATTTTATAGCCTCCTTTTTGAGGATTGTGATGAAAAACATACTTTTTTTGGAGGACTGTGTTTCAGTATATAGTTTAACTTTCTTTAGAAAACGTGTTACATATGAATCCAAGCAATAAACTCATCCTTTAGCAGGACTCTTTTTTCTTTTGGGCGATTACTAGGAGATATTATGATTTTAAATTGTTACTTGAGACCAGGCTACTTGGGGTATTACCACAACAGAGCAAGCTTACTCATTGTTCTGGAAACATATGTAGCAAAATAAAAACCTTTAATAGATTATAACAGCACAAGAATTTGGCTAAGAGTAGTCAAAACAACCCAGTGTTTAGTAAATTATAGTATTTTAAGTGGAATCATATCCATACTAAGTGTTGTTTATACTGTACAACTCTCCTGATAGAAATAGGATTACAGAAACACATTTTGAATTGTTTTTATACTTGGTTGCTATTGCTGCACTGAGATATTTGATCACACCATAATGGCAGCATTGAACATGATGTAATTTCTCATAATTCCTGATTGTCTCCAGGTTTTCAGTTTTGTTCATGGTGTTTCCTATTATATTTGATTTAGTAAAAGAGCATTAAGAGGTTTAAGTCTTTGAGACTGGCTAATGAACCATCCTCTCATTAAAATATATATTATGTAACTTCTGTGCAGTGGATTAGGACTGGATCCTCTGAAGTTTCATTCAGCCAAAACTCTCAATTAATTCAATTGAAATCGAGGTCAGTAAGACCCTTAGAGGAATCTGTAGGTGACTTGTAGGATTTAGTCCTGCCTTAGAGAAAATCATCAAGGAGTACATCTGTGGGGGGCCTGCAGGGGAGATCATGCCCTGGGGCAATCAGCATGGCGTTACCAAAGGCAGGTCCTGCCTGACTAACCCGATTGCCTTTGACGACCAAGTAAATAAATCCTTGGATGATGGTGTCGCTGTGGACATAGTCTTTTTAAACTTTAAGAAGACCTTTGACATTGTCTCTCACTCCATCCTCATCAATAAATTAAGTGACTGTGGCATTGATGCCTGCACAGTTGGATAGGTAAAAAATTGGCTGACGGGGCGCACCCAGAGAGTAGTGGTGGACGGGTTGTACTCAGCCTGGTGAGATGTGAGCAGTGGAGTACCCCAGGGCTTGGTCTTCAGGCCCGCACTGTTCAACATCTTCATCAGTGACTTGGACGAGGGGGTGAAAAGCACACTGTCCAAGTTTGCTGATGACACTAAGATGTAGGGTGAGGTGGACACACTTGAAGGGAGAGAGAGGCTGCAACTAGATAAAAACAGACTACAAAAGTGGGCAGATGAGACTAGGATGGGGTTCAACGTAGACAAATGCAGGGTGCTGCACCTTGGGAGAAGAAATCCATAGCATATATATAGGCTGGGGAGTTCCCCTCTTGAAAGCACAGAGACGGAAAGGGATCTTGGAGTCATTATTGACTCCAAGATGAACATGAGTCACCAATGCCAGACCGCAACCAGCAAGGCTAGCCATACCTTGTCATGCATCCAAAGCTGCATCTCAAGCCGGTTCAGAGAGGTGATACTCCCCCTCAATGCGACTTTGGTCAGGTCGCAGTTGGAGTACTGCAGCCAGTACTGGGTGCTACACTTCCAAAGGGATGTGGCCAGCCTGGAGAGAGGTCAGTGAAGGGCCACCTGCTTGGTGAGAGGGCAGCAGGACAGGCCGTACAAGGAGAGACTGGGGGACCTGAACCTGTTCAGCCTCAGCAAGAGGAGGCTGAGAGGGGACCTAGTGTCTGCCTACAAACTCATCAGAGGATATCAACAGCAAATAGGCAGAGCCCTTTTCTCCCCAGCACCACCTGGGGTGACAAGGAACAATGGTCATAAGCTGATGGAGAATAGGTTTAAGTTAGAGAAAAGACAATATTTTACAATTAGGGTGGCCAAAATCTGGATCCAACTTCCCAGGGAAGTGGTCCTCGTTCCTACCTTGGGCAAATTCAAGAGGAGGTTGGATGATCACCTGTCTGGGGTCTTGTGAACCCAGCATTCATTCCTGCCTGTGGCAGGGGGTCAGGCT
>JAGPOW010000261.1:142709675-142731729 GCA_030014935.1 Caiman crocodilus
GGTTCGGTTGGCCTTCCCAACCACCGTCTGACATTGGCGGTTCATGTTCATCTTGGCATCAACAATGACGCCAAGATCCCGTTCCTCCACCGTGCTAGCGAGAGGGGAGCTTCCCAGCCAGTATGTGTGCTGGGGATTGCCTCTCCCCAGATGCATCACCCTACACTTGGACTTTTCAGCTGAGAGAAGAAATGACTAAAGGGAAATATGGTCAAGCTTTATAAAATCATGAATGCTGTAGAGAAAGTAAATAGTTTTTACTTACTGTTTACCATTCCTCACAATACTAGAACTAAGGGGCATATAATTAAATTATTAGGGAGCAGCATTGAAATAAACAAAAGAAAATATTTTTTTACACCATGTGCAATTAGCTTGTGGCAATGACTTCCACAAGTTGTGGTAGGCACTGAGAATTTAACCAGATTCAAAGAGGGATTGCAGAATCAGTTATTAGACATGACAGGTAGTGGTACACCAGGGGTAGGCAACTATTTGGGCTAGAGATCCACTTAAGGAGTTTTGGTGAGCGATTGGGGGGTGAGGAGGGGAACTGATCCTATCTGGCCCACTGGCTACCACTGACAGCCTGAGGAGGGAGGACAGTGCCTAGGGTGGTCATAATAGAGGACATTCCAGTTTTCTGCTACTCTGTCCTCTATTAATACGAGACTCCACAGCTGTAAAACACATAATTGGGCACCTTTTGTCCTCTATTTCTCTCTTCAAGAAAGTTGGGGCAGGGGAACATGGGTATGTGCTACTGGTGAAGAAAGCAGGGGAGCCACCTACTGCCAACAGAGCAACTGCTGCGGAGGGATCTTGGGAAGTGTTTTCTGTAGCATGTGCTCTATGCATTATGAAGCCCAGAGCTGCACCTCCTTCAAGAGAAAAATAGAGGACATAAAGCCATCTGATTTTGTATCAATAAAGGGCAGAGGGCAACCGGATTGTCCTCTATGATGGCCACCCTAGCTGTGCCCCACACTACTCCACTCCACTCCAGCCAGGGCCAAGCTAGGCAGCATGCAGATTCCTCCGCTATCCCCCCTCCCAATCCACCCTTCCCTCCCCCAGATTTTAAGGCAATTTTGGCCCTTTGACCCAGTATTACTTCTGCCCTCCATTACTCACCCTCCAAATCAGTCTTGTTCCTTTGGTCCCCAGCAAAGCAGTACTGCCCTGAGTCCCCACCCAGCATATCAATTCTGCCCTTTCAGACCATCTGCAGGACTCCAGTCCCTCCAGGCAGCAGGTATGAAAACAAACTTTCCTCTACCTGTGCTGGAGAGGAAGGAGAGAAGCCAACTATGGTAATCACTGAACCATGAGAGGGAGAAGGGAGTAGAGCCACTCAAAGCTGCTTTGGTCTCCTTCCTTTCTCCTTCCTCTCCCCTTCCTATGAAAACAGTAATGAGGAGGGACATTGCCTGCTTTGCTGTGGAGATGAGTTGAACTAACATGCTTCCTCTTCTGGTAAAGCACTGGTTTGTTTTTTTTTCAGGGCTGTCAACAGCCAATACGATTTGCAACATACGAGAAACCAGACTAAACAAGCTAATGGTCTAACCTTGTCTTAAAATCTGTGATTTTTAAAATAACAGAGGTTATGGCCTCATCTCTGAGCACTCTTTCTCCATCTCTTTATACAGAGGAACTCCAGTTCACACCTCTGGATTAAAGAGAAGTTTACCATTCTCAGGGGAATGAAGCCAAGTACCTACAAGTAGAAGGGTGACCAAGAAAGTACTTAGGGCATGGACATACAGCTTACTGCCAAATAAACAAGAGCAGGGATTAAAAGTGTGTCATATACCTCTGAGTGATTGTCTGGGTGCACATTTTTATCCTGTGGTATAGGAAGGCTAACTCATGGTAGCTTCTCTCTCTTTTACCAAAGTACCCTGTCACTGAGGGCTTGGCTACCATAGGTTAGCATTCATTTACTACAGGGTAAGAGTGTGAGCTGGCCATTAGTGTGACAGAGCTGACATGCAGTAGACCCCTACCTTCCTTACATTAGAGCTGTCCAAATGGTGCTTAACATGTGGCCCACAGGCCCTGGGGCTTGGGAGTTGTGTGCCACTGTGCTCATGGTGGGGCAGGGGAGCATGGAGTATGTGCTACTGGTACAGCATGTGCTAATGGTGGAGAAGGCAAAGGGAGTCGCATTATGAAGCCTGGGGCAGCACCTCCTGCAGCCCCCAGCTACAGCAGTTAGACAGCCCTGCTTTAGAATCACAGAAATTTGTTCATGAGCTCCTACCCCCATTATAAAAAATATAATAATATTATTTATAATATTTTTATAAAAAATATAAAAATCAAGTTGTGGCAGGTGAGTGAGAAGGGGAGGGTACACTAGAACTGGAGCAGGGTTGCATAGCTACCAAGGGGCATTCCAGCTAGTGTTGGAGCGCAGACCTAGTTATATCACCCCCTTTCCAAATCATTCATAAAATCTGTTAACAGCACAGACTCCAGCAGAGAGCTTTGGGGACTCCACTACGTATCTCTCTCCACTGTGAGAACTACACTTTGTTCTCAGTCGTTAGCAAGTTACTGATTGTAACAGGGGTCCAGGGATCCTGTTACTTTAAGAAGAGAAGTGCAGCCCCCAAGACCTGAAATCTGGTTCGGGTAACTGCAGAGAAGTAAGCAGACCAGGGCAAGATGGTAAACAGGTATAAAGGCTTAGGCTGTAAACCCAAATCAGCCAGTCTGCTATCTGTAGGTAGCAGACTGTTAGAGGGCTGATAAGACCATTAGCAACCCTAGTACCCACTTCAGGAGTCTGGCTGACTGGAAAGAGCCAGGCTGGGGATATATGTAGAGCTTTGGGGCTACAAAGGCATTCTGGCCCTGATTCCTGGAAAGGAAGGAGATCTGCAGAAAGGCCCATAGGGAGGTAAGTGATTATGTATTATACGCATCTGAGTTGTTACCAGAGTTCTTCAGAGTGGCTATAGGGGTGATTTGGAGGCCACAGTAGGGTGTCTGAGAAGTACTCTGCATGTTGAGCCCAGCAAGGGTTAGGATAAGAGACGAACTGGAGCCAAAAGGGTAAAGCCAGAGCAAGCGTGCTGAAGCCAGTGAATGGAACCTAAGACAGGAGCCAGAGTGAATGGAAACTAGTGCAAAACTGGAGGGTCCAGTGAATGGCTCCTAAGATATACCCACAAGGTATGGGCATGGCTATAGCAGATACTGGAGGCCACAATTAGGGTTAGTAAGGTCTTGGTGAGTGCCTGAGAAGCAAAGCCAGAGGACGGTTTGAGAGGCAGGGTCACAGGCCCAGTGAAGCAAGGGAAGGGGAACTTGGGGCCTGAACCCAAATGGACTTTGCCTTGAGGAGCCCGAGCCTAGGGAGTAAGTGTTTTTGTCCAGATCGAGAACTGAAGAGGTGTCCTGCTTGGGTGGGAAGCTAAGAGCCCAGTGATAAGCAAGGTCAAGTGAAGCACCTAGGAAGCTTATGCTGGTCTCTGTGAGTGGTCTCAGCTATATAATCATTTCACCATCATGACATAGCAGGCAAAACAGCAGGGTGACAACATGTGAGATCAGAGTGGAGCAAGGACAAGTGGGGCTGCTCAGGGGCACCATGGCCAGGTTTGAAGGTTGGGTCTTTTTCCTCTGATCCACAAGTGGACTTTGCCATTACAGCCAAATTCCATTAAGAGCCTTTAGTAAAGGACCTTGTAGGTGGCAAGTACATTCCCCACCAGGGAAAGTATTAGTGGTTCTCTGGACCTGTCCTCCACTGAGGAGAAATACTTTTACAGTCCAGCGAACAATTTTCAGCTCATTATTATTTCAAGTACAAATGTTAATATTTCATAGTTCTGGTATCAAATGCAGAAAAATAGGTATATGAGTTCCTGCACACTTTATTTTATTTCATGTCAGGTTGGCTGGGCTGGCTTTAGCAGAAAAAATTATTCCTCAGTTTTATTTGAATTTGGCCAAAAGAGTCAGTGTGATTATTTCAGTACTGGACTCTCCTTATGTTCTTTGCCTCTAAATCTTGGAAAGGAAATTCAGGAAAAATCTTTGTAAAAGTTTGAGGGAAATTAGTCCACCTTCTAACACAGTGGGCACATGTACAAGTGAAATTAATGTAATTGAATAAACTCCGGAGAAGTCTTCACATGTGCCCTGGAGCAACTAACCCAGAGCAGAAGCCTTGGGAGTCATCCCTGGGCTCTGGGTAACAGTGGCGGGCAGTGGAGGGCCTGAACAGAGTGCAAGGGTGCTACAATGCAGGGCTAGCCAGCAGGCAGCCCCTGCACCCTAGTACCCTTGTACCCCAGTCAGCCCCGGTCACAGTCTATAGGTGCACTTGAGTGCACATAAGTACTCTACCATAGAATAGTACTTGTACTGGCCGTACTATCCTATAGCAGTTTAATTAGTTTACTATGCATGGAGACTGTCATGATTTACTGCAGAACTAATTAATCAGCTCTCATATGGGGTGTAGTTATTGTGGAACTGGTGAACATGTGTCGGCAAGTTTTGCATTTCTTGTCCTGGCATGGTCTGGGTCCATTAGGTGTGGTTTGGGTCACAGGGAGTTTGCTTCTGGTGATGAGGTTAGCGAGGTTTGGTGCTTGTTTAAAGGCTAGGATGGGTGGTTCCAGAAAGATATCTTTAAGAACTGGAGCTTCTTCTAGTATTGGTTGCAATTGTTTGAGTATTTTCTATGTAGGTTCCAGGGAAGGGTGATATGTCATAACTAATACTGAGCAATTCATGGGGATTTTCTTTTTGCACTGCAACATTTATTTGTGTGGAATCCGGATGGTTCTTTCAAAAATACAATCCATCTCTCTTGAGGAGTGTCCTTATTGGGTGAAAGGCCTTTTGAAATTTGTGAGGTGGCAATCATAGGTATTCTCCTTGGTGCAAATTCATTTGGTATCAGAGAGCTTGGCTGTAAATTACAGCTTTATTGGTGTGTTTAATGTGGTTACAGGTTCTATGCAGATATGTATATTGGTCCATGGGTTTCTTGTATGTGGTGGTTTGTATTTTACCATTTTGGATATTCATTAAGCTGTCCAAAAAGGAAATGCTGGTGTTAGAATATTTAAGAGAGAGTTTGATGGATGGGTGATGATAGTTGAATTTTTTATGGAAATCATCGGAGACTGCATAGTTTCGGTCCAAATTAAAAAGATTTCATCTATGTATCTAAGGTATAGCATGGGTTTGATGGTGCAGTTGTTGAATTCTTCCAGGTAGGCCATAAGAAGGTTCGCATATTGTGGGGTGATTTTGGTGCCGATAGCTGTGCCCATGGTCTGGAGGAATTGTTGAAAATGAAGTTGTGTGTGAGGATGAAGTATATTGGTTCAGTGATATCCTGAGGTCTGTGCTCTCAGTTTGAATCTCGCTCTTGTAGGTATGTGAGGCAGGCGTGGATGCCATCCTGGTGTGGGTTGTTGGTGTATAAGCTAGAGACATCCACGGTGACTAGGGGAGTATTTTTGGGAAGGTGGTCTATGGTTTTGAGTTTTTACAGAAAGTCTGTTGTGCCTTGGATAAAACTCAGGTGGTGGGTGACAAGCGGGTTAGAGTGGATTCAATAAAGTACACACACCAGTTGAATATAAAGGAATAGTTTGGGAAATATTTGTAAATTATGAAAAACCCCCACTCTTTTTTCATGTGTTAGCAATGATGAGAAAACACCAGGTGGTAAAGGAGCATTTTTATACTGAATCTTGATCCTGAAAGCAGTTGCTTTAATGCACAACCATCCAAGAACTAAGATACAGTGTAATGCCAAAGAGACAGAGAGAGTCTTAAAAAAATCAGTTACAAGTCCTTTGGACAAGGAGAGTTAATTGTTTCTGGATTTTTTAGTTTGTTTTTTGTTTTTTCTCAATAAAGTTCGGCTCAAATATATATTAAGGAGAAGAAAAACTTAGTATTACACACTGTTGTTTAATACTTGTTAGCCAGATGAAACTAAAAGAGTCAATTAAGCACTATAGAAGATGGTAAGGTATCATATGCCTATCGTGAAGGTGGAGAATCAAAGTAAGGAAATACATTTCAAATTCAAGTGTACAAGGAGTTTTAGAAAAAATTATGGGAAATGTTATGGCAGTGATGTTTTCACTGTCAAACTAGACAAATCCAACTATTATAATAAAAACCAAATATCTCCCACATTCTTAGTTTGTGGTAGAAATGTCAATATTAATCAACAATATAAAAGATAACAGTATCATTTAATAACTCTGATGACTTCAGTGGTTAACCATGTACTTAATGGTCATGTTAATTTTCCCCTTTCTGGGGAAGGAAGAAATAAAAATATCCATCCATAAAGATGTTTTAAAACACACAAACGCTTCTATTAGCCATGTTCACTGAATCAAAATATGTGTTTTTCTTTTGTTAGCTGTAGCCTAAGTTACCATAGGCTGGTGTTTACCCTGCATGGTAACAAGGGAATTGGGCTATTAATTTAAACACTGGTGCACACATTCACACATAGTAAACTGAGATAAGATGTCCAATAAAAAAATGTTCATAGGAGAGAAAAAATTAAACAGCTAGATCAGCATCAGTGGTTTTCTTGAAGTGATACTTATTTGTAGAAAAACTTCCACTAAAATATATATATATATTTTAAGGAAAAATTGCAGACCCTAAAGAGAGAGAGACAGATGCATAAATGGACTTTGTAAACAGATACAAGAAAAGAGGTAATGCACATTAACAACTTTGAGAGCATCTCATTAACCTTTGGTAACCTAGAGAATTAGACCATGACATTCCCCTCTCAAATTAATTGTTTTCAGGTTTAGCAGAACATGATTTCCTGCCTGCTCTGGAATCCACATAAACCTTCACTGATCTTTACAGTAGACGTGTCTAGGAGCAAAACCAGAATTCTGGCTACTATTTTAATAGTTCTCTTTAAAGGGAAACTATCAAGATTTAGAGGTCCCTGGACCTTTTAAAAAAAACTCATCTTGGGTTGGAAAGGACCTCAGGAGGTCGTTTTATCCAAGGCCCCATACAACTCCCTGCTTTTAAGGAAGGATTGTCCCTGACTAAAACATCCCAGCCAAGTGTTTGTTAAACCTTTTCTTAAAAACTTCCAAGGATGGAGATAAAAAGCCCCCCTGGGTAGTCTGTTCCAGTGATTATTGAATGTGATTGTCCAGTGACTTTGAGACAGAGCCACAGCCTCTTTTCCTCAGCATTCAGAAAGCATCTCTCCCGTCTTGGATGCTCTGCCAGCATGAATCAAAACTAGTAATACTAAAAATGATGCAGTTGCAGCTTTGTGACATCATAACATGGTGACCTTTGACTTGCAGTTTGCATAAATGTTAAGTATACAATTTGTGCATAAAGATAATACCTTCTTGGGCATAAAGACAAAGAAGATAAGTGGATCACAGACATGATAGTGTTGAAGCTAGTGCTCTAGCTTTCTTTGTAACTAATAATGCTGTCATTGTATTCTCTAGGTGTTTGTTCAGTATATGGCACTAGAGGGTAAATTGTTGTGGTGTTATTCAGTTGCAAAGCAAATCTGAAACATACTAAAGCTATCCCCTGTACATTTTTTTCCAGCCTTGACAGTGTTCTTTTGTAATGGAGCTGTAGAAGATACTGCCTTTGCATATTCTGTCATTTTTATCTTTGTTAGTTTTCCAAAAACAGTGCATATCAAAACAGTCCAATTATAAATGCCGTATGAACAGCAATCATCAGACATTTTGTAGCCTTGGTCTCTGCTAATTTCACAATAAACATTTGAACTGTTGCAATAAAATGTAGCTTTGGGGAAGCTGAATTAATAGATTGTTTGCATTATTGATTTTTCTATAATGCATTTATGTTTAACACTTAAACATAAATGATATTCTTTTGTCTAAACAATGGGTAATGTTCACTATAGGACAGTATTAACACAGATATTAAGAAAGTTAATGGTACCCAACACTTAAAACTATGCTTTTTTGAGATTATTTTCCTTTGGAATAGGAAAATTAAACAGGAGAATGTATTGTAGTGACAATACATTTTGTATTTGGACACTTAATCATTTCCCCCCCCCCCCCCAATAACTGTTAAGATATAATTTTCAAGCGTATGTACATAGCAATTTCTATTTCCAAGGCACAGTGGAGACATTAAATAAATAATCATAAGTTAAAAGTTAAATTAACTTTAAATATAGAGGGCTGAATTATGCTTCCCATTGTGGCAATGACACAGAAATTGGTAAGAGTACAGGAAAACCATTGTCCCTTAGTGCTGTATATATGGCTCGGACATACTCTTGTTCCCAGGGCTGGAAAAATACAAATAAAGTTGCAAGCAGTATAGTTGGTCAATAGTGGTAGAACTATAAGTGTAACATCCCTAGTAAGAGTGTGTCTAGATAGGGCTGCAATGTGTGAGCACACTCGCCCTACAAATTAAGATGACTGCATTGAAGAGAGTGGTGTCTGCACTGGGAGCACTCCTAAGCACCCCAGTGGCTTCTGCCTTTCAAGTTAACTATGTAAAGTTATCCACAACCCCAGAAACTACACTTTCCTTTACCTGCTTTAGATAGAAAGCACAGCGATACAAACCCTGTGTGCAACTTTCTTGTTCTGATATTGTTAGGCTGAAGAATATATATTTTATTATTCAGCTAAATGTATTTCAAGAACATTGGGTCTAATCACATCTATATATCTCATCACATAACCATGTCATGGCAGTTACATTATCTTTTACTTGTAATAACCTTTGAAACAGAAAGGAATAATATATTAAAGATCTATATAGAGGCTTCCATCCAGGTCCTGATTTGATGCTGTGCAGACTGCAGCCTGCATATTCCTTCCAGTGTCAGCCAGGTCAGGGAATGCCTGCAATGTGAGCAGTGCCTTCTGGTGGTGTCTCTCAGGGAGAAGGCAAGAGAGCTACAGAAGGAGGTTGCAAGGAGTTGAAGGATCCTCCACCAGGAGGACTTCATCAATTCCATGCTGGAGGAAACCTCTAGGACTGTGAAGGAGGGACTGTCAGAGGTGGTGCTAGAAGAGGAGGAGGGCATGGACTCCCAGGAAGGTGGAAGCTGGAAGCTTGTAACTTCTGGCAGGAGGGAGAAGTTGTCACCCCCCATATGCAGTGGTTTGCCTGGAGTACAGATATGGAGTGCAGGCAACAGAGGAGGAGGAGTGCATTGCATTGGTAGAAGAAGTCAGGCCAGGAATCCCCAAGGTCTGGAGGATTGAGACCACTGCCATGAAGAGGAAGCTATGAGTGGTGGTAGTGGTTGGAGACTCCTTTCTGTGAGGGATGGAGGGATCCATCTGCTAGCCTGACCTGTTGTCCTGGGAGGTCCGCTGTTTGCCTGGATCCCAGATCTGAGATGTCATGGAAGGATTAGTGTGAATTGTCCAACCCTCTGACTATTACCCCATGGTTCTCATCCATGTGGGCACCAGTGATATTGCCAGGGGTGATTTTGAGCAGATCAAGAGTGACTAGAGGGTCACTCTGAATCCTAGAGGGCTGGATCACATGACTTCTGAGGAGAGGCTGAGGGAACTGGGCTTATTTAGTCTGCAGAAGAAAAGACTGAGGCAGGGGGATTTAATAGCAGCCTTCAACTACCTGAAGGCTGGTTCCAAAGAGGTTGAAGCTAAACTTCTCAGTGGTGGCAATGACAGAACAAGGAGCAATGGTCTCAAGTTGTAGCAAGGGAAATTTAGGTTGGGTACTGGGAAAATGTTTCTTATTATGAAGGTGGTGAAGCACTGGAACGAGTTGCGTAGAGAGGTGATGGAACCATCATCCGTAGAGGTTTTTAAGGCCCAGCTTGACAAAGCCTTGGCTGGGGCGATCTAGTTGGGACTGGTCCTGCTTTGAGCAGGGGTGGGACTAGATGATATCCTGAGGTCCCTTCCAACCTTAATTTTCTATGATTCTATAGCAAACCTGTTGGCCTGGGTAAGTTAAACATAGGACTGGTTTGCCACTGCCTTGCCTTTTGTGCCATTTTATGCAAGATGAGAATAATAATGCTATTAGATGAAAGAGTTAATTTTGAGACTGGTTCTTCAGTATCTTGGGTGGAAAGTGAACCTCAAACATTAACAGAGTAAATGAAAAAAAACCCCCTCCAGTTGTAGTAATTGTTCAGTTTTATCAGTTGATCAGAGATCTAGAATTCTGTCAAATACAGATACTGTAAAAAAAAAAAAAAAGGCCATTTATCAAATAGATGGCACTAAAGCTGGTCACATTTTTTATTGAAAATATTATATTCTACTTATAAATTGTCCCTGCATTGAAATCAACTCCACATTTTCAGTTTAAATTTCAGGAAAAAAGATATTAGCTTTTTCCTTGATTACGAGATAATCAATACACACGAAGGTCTCAAGCTGCTAGTGCTAATAGCATAATGATGGGTGGGCAAGTGGGGCATGAACCCTGTGTGCTGCCTAAGGTGTATGTGGGGGAGAAGGGAGCAACAGAATGGAGCTAGGGGGACACCTCCACCTTCCTATCCCTGTTTTCCTGGTTCCCACACTGTGTACCTTCCCTTCAATGTCTCCCATTCCTGTTCTGGCAGCAGGGAGCGTAAAGTAGCAGTACCAGTGACTGGTATCCTGGGCAGTGGCAGTGAACAGTACTGGAACAAGCAGTCTAAGGTTTGCTGCTGCAGGCAGGAGATGTCGTCTCTTTTTTGCTGCTGAAAATTGGAGGGTAAATGGCCACTCAAAGATAGCTAAAAAGGACATATCATCCCCTTCCTCCCTCCATCGCAGCAGCAAACATCTGCATCAACACCCCCCAGTGTGCAGAATTGGACAGTTACCCCTCTAGCTATTGTGCTTATAGAATACTACAGGAAAATCAAATAAGCAAGGAGGGTTGAATGCACTAAAATTCTAAATTAACAATTGCATGAAAAAATATGATTTGGTATTTTCATTACATGTACAAATGCACTCCACGTGCAAAGGTCCAGACTGTCAAGGGCCTGATTATTGGTCAGTTGTGAATATAAGCTGAGTACAATTTTTATGGTCTTTTTGAGGAGAAAATGAGAAGGACAATACAGTAATTAGAACAATACAGTAATTTTCTGGTAAGTGCCAGCCTTTTATTCTGTTCACAAAGTATCTGTGTCTTATTGAGTCTTTTTTTTTTTGTAAAGTACCCACAAGTAAGTCAAAGGTTTTACCTTTTGCCATTGCAGACTCTTAAGGTAGTTTACACAACCAAATTTTAGTCTGGTCACGAACTGGTCACTGAATATTTGGCTGTTCTCACTCACAAATGTTCTGTCTTATAATTGGTTGAACTCTGATGCTCATTAAAGAAGAGGAATGCTTTTCTCTTAACAAATTATCCAAAAGTCTTCACATTGGTCACCAAAAAAAAGGGGGGGAGGGGGAAAGCTTTGATAATAGTCACAGAGGCATGTACAGTATAAATACCTGCAAGAAATCAGTTCCTAGATAAAGAGCACCTGGCTGAGTCTGTACTCAAACAAGATTGAAATAAGGGTTGGGAAAACTTTTTTCAAGACTTTGGCCAAGATATTGTCTCCTGCTTCCACTGGAGACATACAGTTCCCATCTGTTGATGCTAAGTCCTCCTGTCTGAATTTGCTTTAAGTGTGGAACGGCCAGGTGGCATCAGCTTGCATCAATGTTTTCTTTCACTTCCAGGTTTCTAGGAATCTTCTCTGTGGCTCAGGCTTTCACAAGCACTTCAGAACTGTCTCCCTCTTTCCTTACACCTACCCAGTCAATTTCTGATGCCAGTTTAAGGTCCAGGGCCTAATTTTCCTAATAGATCATGGGATCAAACCCCACCAACATCAAAACCTGGTTTTGTTTGTTTTGTTTTCAATTTATGAACCACCATGACAGCCGTGCCCCTTTAGGACAACATAAATCACAAAGCCCAGACAGAGTGTGTAGCAGCTGGAGGAGTATGTCACAAACCGCTGTTGATGGAAGGGATCTGACTGTGGAATCAGAAGACGTCAGGGAACTGCAGAGCTTGACTGGGCTAGCCTTAGGACATTTGGCCAAGCCTTCCTCTGAAAAAGCCTTGCCATTGTAAGAGTGATACCAAGTACCTGGAAACCCCAGCTAACCAAAAAAAAGGATGAGAAGTGAGAAAAAAAAATCTAAAAGACCCAAACATTCAACCCCAGGAAGAGCTTTATTCTTAAAACAGAGATAAGTGCCAGAGAATTAATGAAATCTTTTCACCTGATAAGTACACTTTTTGCATGTGGCATGTACTTCATTGATAGTTTTGGTGGCAAGCCCAACACCCAAAGGCTGTTTCAGTTTTCAGTTAAATTGTGTATACATCTTTTATTCTCTACTGTACTCCTTGAGTTCTAGGTCACACATCTAGAAAGACTTCTAGAAAGACTCATTTTGCCCTATTTGAAATTTAGGGCTTCTTACTGAGCAGACTTCTTAGCAAATTTCTGCTGCCTGGAAATATGTTTTATTCCTGCTGTTCTTGGGGCTGCTTTAGTGTCCATTATTGAGCCTGAAGTAAACTGAAGCTCCAAGTCTAGTGGTTTCAGTGGAGACCTTGATCTCCATCCATTTCAATACTGCTGCCATATTTGGTAGCAATATTTACAGTTCTGTTTCTTTTCTTCCTTTGTAGGTGCAGGGAATCAAAATGCGAAATGTCTTGACAGCTATAGGATTTCTCATTCAATACTATTAAAATTTAGATGGCTTTTGTATTCTTTGTCCCAAAGCTTTTTTTTTTTTTTTTAAATACAGTAAAGATTGGGTGTTCCCAACAAGACCATATTCAAATACAGTTTTATGCCAAACAGGTACTCATTAAACTATGTGCGATATGCACCTACCTTTTGATATTGAATCTGCTTAAATATTCTTTAACTAATCTTAGTGGGTGTGTACTTACTGGGCACAGTAACAACTGCAGAGTTGGCTGCTCATGTGGACACAGCCGGTGAGTAAAATATTTAATGTTCAGGAGTGAGGGTAGTTACAATGTTATTCCTGCACACATTGTGTTCAAGCACTGGAAAAGAAATCCCTAATTCTGATTTTTCAAGACCTTGATTTTCAAATGGCAGTACAAAGGTGTGTCTAACTTCTCAAGTGCAGCCTGGGTAATTTTCCATGCAAGCAGGCATAGAAGCCCATATCTATACCGCCTGCATTCCCAGATACAGTATTCTGCCAGTGCACTGTTTGTCTTCCTATATAAAATAAGCCCTTAAATTGCAAAAGAAATAGCCAGCCCTTAGTCTAGATCCCAAACATGATTAATTAGGCAGAAAAAACAACTCAACATCTTGTATATTAGTGAGATTTCTATTTTGTGTGGAATGCATATATAATCAATAAGAATATCTGAGAGGCTTAAGATACAAAAAGATTGTTTACAGACTACTCTACATATTAGAAATGCATGCGAGTTTCCAGTGAAGTAATTTCTGCTATAGACAAAATATATAATTATATGTATTTTCTTTTAGTGGTGAGTTTGAAAGGCAAATACAGTCCAGACCAAGATACTTTCTTTACTGGTATTTGTTACCTGGATCACTGATATATATTCTTGTCTAAGCTGTAAGGACATATACACTGTTTGTTTTTTTTTATATGTGCCAAGTTCTTTTGGCATCCTGTAACTGAAAACTAAATGATACTTTATGCTGGCTTACCACAAAGAGATTGCATTAATTTCTCATAGAACTTGTAAAATATATATTGCTGAGGAATTTTGTAGCTACAGTCTTTGGAAAACTAAAAGCAAATACAAAAAGGAAATACTGCTTTGGTGAGATTAAAGTTCTTGATGTCAACATGAACCATATTTTTGTTATCTGTTCCCTATCTAAGACTACCTGATGTTTTGAACTAAAAAAATAGAGCAGTGGGGGGATTAGAGCAAAGCATGAAATTGCTGTTAGTCAGCCATTAGCTCCAGTCTGCCAACTCATGAGAAACAGATTCCTATTCCTCAACTTGGCACAGCTTGAATTAAAGATGTTTTCCTATTATACCATAGTCTCAAATCATATCCTTCCCATCTGAAGCATCTATCCAGGTCCAACAAAATGATTACAGCCAAGTTTGTTGTTACACATTTCAAGGGCTGTTATCTTTGTAGTACACCTTTTAGATGTGAATGTAAAAAATATTTTAGCATAATATAATACTAAAACTTGAGAAACCATGTCTTTTAAATGTTGCTTTCTTTTCAGTAAAGGTGGTTGTTTGATTTCTTTATTTCTTTCTAGATAATCCCACTTCTGTTAGAATAATCCCACTTCTACCCTGTCAGAGTATTCCCCCCCATTTTTCTATTTTTCTTTCTGTTTCTCTTTCTAGTTCTGTATCTCCCTTTCTTTCTTACCTTATTTCTTTCTATCCACACTTTCTTTTCCTTCATAATGTATACCAGCGTAGTTGTTACAACATCTATGTAAATTCAATCTCTTATTCTCGAGACCCAATCCGGAGGCCAGATCGCGGGGGTTGGTAGCTCACTCACGTAAAACATCTCAATTACAGTCTATAAGAGAAGAAAGCAGATGGAAAAGATGGTCTGGAAGCTTTTGAAGTTGAAACAGGCAGTGTTGCATAATCCATAAAGTGAAGGTGATAATGATGACAAAAGTTTATAAAAACCAAATTAATCTTCCACAGCAAAGCACAGATTCAACTCGTATTAAGATAAAGTTCATACAACTTCTATTACTTGCACTAGAGGGATAAATATTTGGATGGTCAAATTCTGGTACAAAAATTATAAAACATATTAATTTAAGTTTAGCCTTGAAAATTAAAATTATAATACATATTGTGTCTCTGTCCTTGCTATGTCAGCTGTGTTGTTGCTGTGCAACTCAGTACATATCTTGTACCTAAGTTCTACCCCAGTATGGTCCTACACCATCTACAACCATGCATTCTCTCACCTAGATGTCCTGAAGGCTGATGTGCTTGAGAGCGGGTAAAGCCACTGGCAGACATCATACTTAGGATGCAATTAACCTATTCATTATGCCATAAATAGTGACATTACTGCACATTCAGGGAAATAACAGTATGACAAAATGAGAAACCAGCTACAAAAATGTTTCACAGAATATGTGACATTTTTATGGCTGGTTTTCATTGTGCCTTAAATTGAACATATGGCAGGGTAGCCCCACCATGCAGCCCAGTGCTGTGGTGTGGTTTGGTTAGCAACCGTGTGGTGCAGCTCTTCATGGGGATGCACTTCCTGGTTTTAGGTGCAAAGCCAAGAGCCCATCATCTGATGGTCGTCCCCCTGTCAGCAGGATGACAGCTGTGCAGTGCAGCTCCAGAGTAGTTTTCAGGGTGCCAAGTATGGGAAGCCCATCAGCTGAGTCAGGGTGCTGGGTCATCTAAGCTGTAGGGCTCACCATGACCCAGCAGGATGCTTCTCTTGCCCTGAAGGTCCCTCAGGATGTACAGAGTAAGGCATGTTTTAGATGCTGGGGAGAGGTGAGCCCTATGGCTCACCACAACCCAGAACAATGTTTTGCTTGCCCCACAGCTCCTGAGATAGCTAGGATATGGGAGACCCAGGTATGATTGCTTCCTCAATGTGAGGAGGGTTGAGACCTACATTTTCCCCTTTCTTAAATATCATAGCCACTACAGTTTGCACCAAGCTGGGCAGGGAGCACAATCAAGGTCTCTTTTTGTTGATTCTGAGGCCAGCAAGGACCATTGTGATCACCCAGGCTGAACCCCTGCTCATCCAAGATCTCTGCCTGAAGGCCATGATATCAGGTTGAATCACAATAGATACTTAAATTGAGAAGAAATCTGTTTAAAGGATCCCAAGTAGTGTTTGAGGCTGTTCTACTTAGCATAAAAGAATTAAGGGTTCTTTGGGCCAGACAGGAGAGTGAGCATGACTGGGCAGTATAATAGTTAGGCCACATTCTCTTGAGGAAGCATACACGTGGTCCAATGGGTACAAAGTCCAAAATCACTTTAAAGTCAGCTACATAAGGAATTCTAAATGTGTGCAGGCAAAGAAAGTCATGCAAGCATAGGGCAACACCAGATGCAAGAGCATTAAAGAGTAGAGAGATGTTTTGTTTTCTCTCCAGTTCATTGTATCATACACCTGAAGTTGTGGATGCTTTGCTCTTCAGCCCAAGCCCCCTTTTACTCTTCTTCTCTTTTTTCAAGACCTCAGATCCACACTGACCATGTGGACTCCATGTCTTTTTTGTCTATTGTGTCCTGCAGTCCCAACTCCAATTTAATGCATGGGGCTGAAGAATCTTCATTACTTTTCTGCTGCTTCTCACTTTTGGTAGCAAATCCTTTCTGTGTATGTAGGCACAGTAAATCAAAACAAGTTTTGACATCTTAGGTAGCAAAATAATACATTTCAAAATCTCTTTAGTGTATTTTTTACTAATTTATATGTAAAATGGTTTTCAGAAAACATAGCTTTTAAATTTCCCTCCTCCCCCCCATTAGCTGCTGGGGGCATGTGTCATTCATATGCTGAACTTCTGTTCAATTACAGGAATACACCAGTTTCCAATCACTTATACGAGTAAAAGTGTCTGGCCATGAAGTCCATGGAAGAGAGTTGGAAATTGAAGCCAGATCATGAGTCTCACAGTATCTGAACCACAAGATTGTTTCCTTCCCTGATGTAACCTTGCAGTTGATCACAGAACTGGTAGCTAGACATGTTGTGTGTGACAGCCTATGTACTTTCTATTCTTTGTTAACCTTTTTTGCTTCTGGAGATAGAAAGCACAGCATGTGGTTATTGCTAGTTTTTTTTTTTCCAGAGCAAGAAAAGAAAGACGAGAGAGAGAAAATCCCTCCATTAATTAAATGCTTAATTTTCCTGCATGAAAATTTATCGAAGAATAGAAAGTAGACTAGTTACACCAACTCTGTTTCTATTCTTCTCCATTTAACTCAGGTAGCCAAATATAAGACACAATTTAGATGATGTAAGACACTGTTTTGAGGGTAAAAGGACAGTTTTATTTAAGTATGTTGAAGGGGGAAATCTATTATTTATGTAGCCTAAAATTATGTAAAGATATAGCATAGACAATACTTTGTAAATATAGCCAGTATAGATTGTGATGTGAGTTAATTAGTATTTTGGATCTACCATATCCTGCAAAACAGCTCTGGTTATTTGAGGTTCTGTTTACAATTATTCCAATTCAAATTATATCTTTTAGTGAGTTCAGTGCATGAACTTTGCTAATGAGAGTGGGTGAAAGCCTGCTGCATCAGTACAAGAAGGAACTCGAGACAGACCTTTTCAGTGACTCCTGCAAGCAGAAATCCTACTGATAGCAATGAAAAAGCCAGTAGAATCAGGTCTTTGGTAACCCCAGCATCAACCATGATGCTTGTCAGATTAGCTGAGATTTACCCCCATCCCAGTGTAATTCAGACAAAAATGTTACTTTCTGCTCTTCCTAGCTGGTTTTATTGGCACTCCTCCTATACTTGAAATAGTAGTAAATCAAGAGTACAAACAGTAATTATCAGCTGTTGTTTTCAACAGGAATTCCTATATCATGCAGTTAGGGTAACATAGCTTTAGGGAGTATGGCTATGTGGCACATTATCAAGAGCTTCTTGGGGAAAAATAAAACCTTATTTGTTCTCAGCATAGCACTTGTGAATGCTTTATTAACCAGATAGAAACTGTACATTTCTGGGTTTTCTTTTTCTGAAAATAAAATGCCATATATGGTTCAATGCATCTGTAATTTTGTTCAAAACCTTTTGGGATTCAGTTTGCACAAAAGACCTTATAAATAAAATTAAAATCTATACTTGGTTTACTATTGCTGACTCACCATGTTCATTCCCTTCAATCTGATTTCTCTGTAAAAAACGCTGAAATATAATCCTTTGGCAGCTCTTGGTTTAGACAGATATGCCTTCTTAAACACTTCCTTGGCTACAAGTCAGGTAGGTGGCAGGTTTTTAAGAGTTAACTCTATCCAGTATTTATGCTTTATTATTACAGGCATCAGACAGAATCTATACTAGGGAATTTTAGAAATCTACCATTGTTGAGTCAGAATGTGGATACTCCATCGCATCTGAGTTTTCTCAGAAGGCTATACTCATACAGGCTGTATTAGTGGATATAAGTGAGGATTTAGAGCAAAGAAATTAGCGCGCAGTCTGTGTTAATATTTTTTCTTCTCTGTTTTTTCACTACCTTTTCTGTTATTTGTGTTTTTCTACATTATTGTGCAACTGTGTTTCCATGTTGTCTTCAATACCTGAGTGTGCACCAAAGTCAATAGGAATATACTGGATCAGGCTAAAAGCAATAATGCCTAAAAATAGATTACAAAATCAGTTGCTGTTTCAATTGGATGTGATCTATGTAAATGGGTACTTTCTTGGGCATGCACATGCATATGCATGTCGTATGCACTTGAAATGGCTATTCATTTTTTACTGTATATATGTATATGTGTATAGATCTAGCTGTGCATATGAGCTATGTTATATATATAAGTGTATGAATGCATACATGTAAATTTATGTATGTGTGTAAGATATATGCGGACATATATACATACCCTACACACACAAATTCTATATATACATGCACATCATATGATAGATATATAGATCTCTCTCTCTCTGTATACATATATGTGTGTGTGTGTGTATAAATATATATATATATGTATATGTGTGTATATAATTAGTATTCCATTTTTGCCTTTAGCAAAAAATAACATTTTTACTGATATCAAGATGCTTTGTTGATTATTTTTTTGTTTCTTTCTAGTCATTTTCTCTACTGAAAGGGAAAGCTCTTCTTTAACCTCAATAATGATGCTGAGAATAATGATAAAGACCTATCTTATAATATCGCTTCGTTATATTTTTTAATTAAACCATTATTTTAAATATAGTATGCAGCCATAGATAGCATGCAATATAAAAGTGCATTCTAAAGAGCAAAGAGTAGAAGATAATATCTATTATTAATATCTATTAAGTGGGGGGAGGGTTGTTTGTTTGTTTGTTTTTGCATGGTTATCTATTTGGGACTGCTGTTCTTAATGTAATTAAATAAATAAATAATTAGTTTGGGTTTCCTAAATACACTATAGTGTATGGCTTCTCAGGTACTCTGATTGCTTCTTCAGTCTAATAAATCCTATAAAGATAATTAACTTTTGACTCCTGGGACAAATGCTTGTAATCTATGCTGTATGTGGCGTTTTTGTCTATTTGTAACAATGGGCTAGATTAGTGGTCCTCAAACTTTTGGCCCAGAGGACTAGATGAGTGGTACAGAGCCAGTACACTGGCCAAGTTGAGCTCCACATCTCAGTATCAGACTGTCCCCATCTGGGCTACCATGTCTTGGGATCAGGTCTGGGGGACACTGTGCCACTGCCACCTAGACCCCCACATACTGGGATCAGGTATCTAATCCAACATGCAGAGCCTGGGGCCCCCCACAGGTCTAAAAACTTGGCAGCAGAGAAGCAGTACAACTGCCGCCAAATTTGCAGACCTGTGAGGAGCCCTTTGGGCTGGATGGCACAGCCTGTGGTCTGGAGATTGAATGCTCCATGACTAGTTAAATGCATTTGTTTTACTATGGGGAGGGGAGGAGTGGCCTTGGAAGGGAAAAGGAAATTCAGTTAGTATATACATCAAGTAAAATGATCTATGATGCACTGGAGGGTTATGGAACTGTGCTTCAGTTGGATCATCCTCACTCCCCCCAACCTCAATGGAAACTTTTGTGTGAATTTGGAACACTGTGCCTCAATGACCTGTGGCATGTTGTAAAGAAAAAGTATATATTCTCAGGCTAGTGGTAGAAGTGTGCCTCCTGCGAGAGACCAAGGAAACAGCATCAGTTTCAGATCTGTGGAGAGTGAATATCAGCTGGTCGCATTCAACAGTTACAACCTAGCAGACTGAGAAAAGTGGCAGTTTGGTTTTAGTCATCCATTATGAAGGAAAACGCTTTAGTTTTAAATTAATATTTGAAGGGCACACAAGTGCTTAACATGGTTGTAGTTAAAATGTCTCAGCCAAGGCCTACTGGGATCAGACAAAACATAAATTCCATCGTCATGGGTGAGAGGATAATTTATTCTTCGTGTTTATACACAGCGTCTTTCTGAAAAAAGGCTGCTAGCTTTGCCAAGCTTGTGGTGTTTCATACTTTAGGCTAAAATAAATCTAAGGCAAGTAATTTCCTTTTAGAACCTCAAATTGCCTCCTTAACAGAATGATTTCCAGCCAGTCTGACTGGTATTAAATTTAAGTTCTGGTCCTAGATAAGAGGCCTGGAAAGGGAACCCAGAGGAATACGCTAATTGCACTATTGTTTTAAATGTAATACAGTTTTTATTCACATGAAACACTAGGGGTAGACTTCTTAAGAGTTACCTGCTTATAGATTTATTGTAGCATTAGGAGTGGTAGACTTTTTGTGTACTATAGTAGGTGTTTTATTCATTGTTCCTGGCATGGGAAATCCCAACAGTTTACTTCCAAGTGGGTTTGTGTTTGATATCTGCTATATAATAAAATAAATATTTGGTGGTCTAATCAATATAAGACATGCTTAAAAAGGTAAAACAGGATAAAATAAAGAGAAGGTGGAAATGGAGGTGGTTCTACACATTTTGAATACAGACATTTTGTTGTAGTTGGCAACTTGGAAAACTTAGGTTGTTGATTGAAACATTACAATATTCTACTGTAAATAAATAGTTTGAATATTCCCAGAAAGATGTTCAAAGTCAAGACCTTTTTTTTTCTTTATATCATTTCATTGCTGAGCTGGAAGTGTGTATATCCTTTTTTTCATTTGTTCATTCACTTGCTCTTTGAAGCCCTACCAAGCAGGTGCTTTTGATTGATGAGAATGCTTTACTTTAGGATAACTACCAACTAAACCAATGCATTTATCAAAAGAAATAATGTGACAGTGTAGTTCTAGCTGAAGTATAGAAAAAGATGAGTGTAATTATCCCCATGGTGAAGGAAATGCACATAGAAATTATATCCCATAGTTGTCAAATACTCTTCCATTTATGAAGGTACAACTGCACATCTCTTGGGATTGCTGAGAGGGCATTAAGATGCTACTCTCTCTAATAGCTGTGGAAGATATTCAAGTGGATTATCACCAAAATTGTACCCTTTCAGATTCTGAACAGTTTGAAGATGAATTCAATTATCTCTCCAATTTAGAAATCTAGATGCTGATAATGGACCATCATGTCTTCTCGTTGACAGCCATTATCAACAGTTGTATCTCATTCATTCAGAAGTTTAATTTTCAGTACTGTTCACTCTAAAAGAGCATCAACATTTACTTGCAATATAATGAAGGGGAAAGAGAGTAAAAAGGGGCTGGAGCAAAAGATAAAATAGATAAGTCTAAAATTATATAATAATCCTGGCTTTTTAGGCTCTGTCTTTCAACATTAGTTCTTGCTATAACTCATAGTTTAAGAATGGATCACATAAACACTGAAGCTTTTCCACCATATGAATAGTATTTTAAGTTAGGATTTTTCTTCATTCTGTATCTGCTGTTTTCAGTACTCTCAAAGAAGAGCTAAATATTCTTGTGCTTTTGCTAACCTTGGTAATGTTCAAACTAAATAGTCTTGTGCTTTTGCTAACTTTGGTAATGTTACTAAATACTCTCTGGGTTTTGGACCCTTTGTATAGTTAAGAGTACAATATGCATAATTGATTGCATACCTTTCACCAAATTTTAGTTAATTAAGATAATAGCTGCAGTTATCAAAACACAGAAAAAAGGAATAATAATTCCTTTTCTTTTAAAATGTAAAGATGCTGTAAACCAGAATGTTTAAATAAGAAGATAATATGAAGCAGAATGTTGTAAGAGGAAACCTAGTTGGACTCAGAGGACAATCATGTATGTAAGACAATAGAATAAGTAGTATAAGTAGCTGTGATAGTCCAGGAATTATGCAAGAGCCGAAGATTTTTTT
>JAGPOW010000261.1:142731829-142754291 GCA_030014935.1 Caiman crocodilus
TTTTTTTAGGGTGATATCATTTCTTGGACCATGTAATAGGTTCCCACCTCAAGGGTTGTGTATGTAACAGGGGGACTGTGTAATAGGGGTAGCCGTGACACTCCTGGAGCCCCTGCAGCCTTTCTCACCTTTACTTTCTTTGGGCAATCTCACCTTCAAGTCATATGCCACACCTTGATGTAATTATGCTTTTAGAGAAAAGGAAGGCTGCTCCAGGGGTCCTCAAGTGAGCTCTCATACTCATGAACACAGGTGTCACTGCTCATCACCTTAAGGACTAATTATGTGGCCTCTTCATCTCTCCCTTAGCCATGCCTAAACCTTGCAGATGTTACCAGTCATTAGGCATTAGGCCCCATTGTCCAGTCCAGTCATTCTCATCCATAGGCCTTCAGCCCCAGTGGGCATGTCTACACATGCACCCAAATGTGCAGTTGTTACTGTGCAGTCCTGGCAGCCCATGGGTAGTTTCCAACCCTAGTGCACAGTAGCATCAGCATCATGGTTCATACCTGCTGATACTGCGTTACCATAGTAACAAGCTGTCATCGTAGCTAATCACTATGGCAGTGTAGCATATCATGTAGATGCACCCAGTGTCGGTCCAGTCAGTGCAGGCCTCTAAACCTGGAACAGTCTTCTGCACTGTTGGGGCCTGTGGCCTTGGTGCCTTAAACCATCCTGGCCCCTGCTAGGCTCAGGCCTCTGTCTCTTAAACTATACCTCCAAGAGACATCACCCCTCATGGGCTATGGGCCTCCTTGCCTTTCTTGTTCTTGCCCCTTCTGGCCTGTGGGTCCCTGAACTTGGTTCTCATCCCTCCTAAGCTATGGGTCCCTGACCCCACCTGCTCTCACCAGTCTATGACTGGCCTTGCTCCTCAGCCTTGGTTTCTATCTCTCAGGCCATGACCCTGCTCCTGGGTCAGTAGATCCCACCCACTGCCCCTACAGTCTCAATCCTTAAACCACCAGTCTTGCCTACCCCAGCTCAGGTGTTAGTCAGGAGCCTTCCTGTAGCCCTTCTGCTCAGGAGGTCTTCTCTCCATGGCTACCAGGTCGGATTGCCTGTCTGGCCCTGAGTTTATATCCTGCAAGCCCAGCCCTTTTGAGTCACATGACTTTGATTCCCTTCTGCTCACCTGCAGCCTGTCATCCCTTAAAGTAGCAGGAACCCCAATCTCCCTGGTACTGACCAACTATGTAGTTGGGATAAAGTTGGACAAATTTTCAAAAGCAGGACATTCTTTATCAGGTATATGATCTCAGGAAGCCAGGTATAGATGAGAGTCTTTAATTTTAGAAGGGAATCTTCACTTCTGGTAACATTTTTCTTTCTGCTAAGTATTGGTTTGGAATGACAGTGACTTTATTTTTGCCTAGACTTCCAAAGAAAGACTTTAAGCTATAAAAATGTGAGTACCAGCACGATTTATGATTCTTGGGGTTTGGAGTTTTCTCCACAACTGTAAAAGATGCATAAGGCAGGAAATCTTGTGGGTGATATTTAATATTGGACCAATTGCATGGCTGGGATAGACATAGATCAATGTAGTTAGCTGTGTTAGTTTGAACTCAGGCAGAAGGCAAGGTAGATTTGCACCTTTCGCTTAGGGACAGAAACTATACATAATTCTGTATAAGTGATTGGAAACAGGTCTACACCTGTAACAAAACAGAAGTTTAGCACACAGACCAGTTTCAAAATGGCAGAATCCAGTTCAAGGTAGACCTGGGTGGATGTAGTATCAGATTGAATCACTTTAGGTTAGACTGGTCTATCACTTCTGTTCCGGATCCCCTCCCAACACAAGTTAGGTCCCAGTCCCCCAGAATCCTAGGCTGCATTGCAGCCCCTGCAAATCCCACCTCACCAGGGGTACTTTTTTCTACCCTAGCTCCTCTTCTCCAGCCAAGCCAGGCCACCCTGCCTCTGGGCTGTTACAGAGATGAGGCAGCAAAGCCTTTGCTCCCCAACCCAGCCAGCGGTGGCATGGGGGCCAGGGGAGAATGGACCCCTACCCCCTCCCTGATGGGGTCTGTACAGCGGGGGAGTGGAATTCCCCAAGGCAGGGCTTTCTGCCTAGCTGTCCAGCTCCACTGGGCTGCATATGCCCCAGCCCTTTCCCCTCACCTGCACCCTGCCTATCAGCCTTGTGGGACTAATGACAGGATGGGGCTGGGGCATTCACTGCCCAGCAGAGTTGGAAGGTGTGCAGGAATGCCCCCCGACCTGACCTTGGCCAGAGCAGGCATTTGCCTGCCTTGGCCAATGGACAACGACATGAGTTCTGTTTGTTAATGGTCCAATCTATGCAGTTTAAAGAAATCTGCATAGATTGGATTAATTCTACCTCAGGCCTTTTGAGGTTCTGGACTTAGCCTTATAGATTAAATCAGAGATGTATAGCATACGTTTTTGTAAGCAGGGGGCTTACTTTGTAAGATGCTGTGAAGGGACTGTAGGAAGCAGAGCTGCTAAATAGAAAGCAGTGAATAGAATATACAGGTTAAGGAAGGGGAGAGGAGAAAGGAAGGGGCACTGATGAGAGAGGCAAAATGGGAAGGAGAAAAAAACATCAGTTAACCCATTGAGGGTTGTAGGGTTTATAAATGCTAATTCAGGTAAAGGGATCATAATCCATAGTCTTGGTTTAGGCCATACATAACTCAATCTAGTCTGTAGCACTATGATACCAGAAAGCTTGCTTACATCTATCCTAGCCATGCAGTTGGTCCAATAAAAAGTATCACACTCAATAAGTTGTGCCTCTTACATATTTCCTGAATCATCATAGCAACAATATTATCTCATCTCTACTAAAGATAAATAAATCATTCTCTAAAATCCAATGGCCTTACAGTATTGATATGGGGAGATTAGCTTTAAAGCATATGGTCTTAAAATGTCCCTATTAATTTGATTCTGATGGCAAAGATTCAGAACTAACTGGGTCCTTTTTCACCATTCACTTCATACATGGCCAGAAACTCATGAGAACAGCAGGTATTGCAAGAGTTTCAGCATATCAGGCTGGAATCTCACTTGAACGACTTCAGTAGCAGTGAAGTCTCATCATCCCTTATTTGGTTCACCTCTCAGAAAAATGATACTGTGCTCAATTCTTTGGGATGCTTCAGCAGCCTTATGGTGTTTCAGTGACACAAAACAAATGGTGGTAAATGCAACTTGTGCTTTCTGCAGCTGTATGGCTGCTCTGCATTGTGAGAACTTTGTAAACCATCTAGAGTCTATTTGGTCCAGTACCTCCAATTGGGCAAGGTAATTTTTGGGAGCTTAAAATGTTTTCACCATATTAGAATGCTTACTCTTTACTTGTAATCCAACAGTTTTTAAGCAATATTTGTATTTAGTTTTGACAGCACCAGCTCAATCATTATAGATTACTATGGCATGTTTCTCAAAATTTAATTAAACAACTATGAGGAATAATTTGTTTCCCTGCCTGTCTGTATAATTTTTTTCTCCAACAGAAGGAAATCTTGCAATACGCTGAAGAAAAACTATGAGGGACTTCTGAAAAAACAAGAGCTAAAATGTTAGTAGTTATTTTCCCCACTTAATATTATTGGGCAAACCCCCCCTCCCCACCCCCCCCCCAAAAAAAAAAAGGCATTTAATTTAGCCTATTTAGAGCACACCTCAGCCTCTCTCAGGCTGTTCCAGGTGATAGGGCAATAATCCAGGTGTGGAGGGACAGAAGAGGCAATTTGGGAGTCAGGGGCAGCAATCTAGCAGCTCCCCACCCACCCATTCCCCACATCACCCTCTTTTCTCCTCCATTTTTGCCCCCACTTCCCCTGGCTCTCCTACCCAACTTCACCCCTTTTTCCTCCCTCCCCAGTCACCCCATTGAGTCCCAGATGATAGCTAATCCACTTGGGTTACTGGAGGACTATAGATTGGTGGTTTTACTTTAGGTGAACCTGCAGAGGTTAATTTAGGTGAAGCTAGATAGCACAGTTCAAAGATAATCTCTGCTGAAAATAGCTTAACTTTTAATGTACCTAAAGGGCACTTAATGAGACTTTAATGTGTGATCATTCAAATTTTAAGTGTCCCTAACATGATCCAATTGTAATGTGGAATTTCACCCTTAGTGCATTAATGCACCTGACAGGTGGAATAGAATCTGTCCTTAATATTTAAAAATAAATCAGTGTATTATTAAGATAGGATCCATGACACATGACTTTGCTGCTTCCTACCATGACTTATGACTTTGCTGCTTGCTACATGGGGCCCAGGAAGGATTTTTTCCCCACTTCCTGCTGCTCCATGTATTAGGTAAGGGAGTTGTGGGCGGGGGGGTTCACCTTCCTCAGAAGCATTAGTGTTGGCTGGGGATTTTGACTGGGTTGTACCAGTACCCCTGCTGGGCTTTAAATCCAGAAGTTCCTGGCTAGAGGGTCTTGCCTTTCCACTCAGGGTCAGATCAATCACTATATTTGAGTTCATGAAGGAATTTTACTCCATGGTCAGATTGGTATGGACTATGGGTGTTTTTGCTTTCCTAAGTAGTGGGGAGGCACAGCTCTCTTCCTTGCATGTCTTAAGTATATTTTAAAAACCTTGCAGCAGCAGGACATTGGCCACTGAGATCCCCCTGCTTTACCTCGGCAGGTCAGAGTGCTATGTCCTGTGGTTGTGTTAAGGTTAACAATGTTGTTTGGCTGATAAGTTAGACATTTGTATAAGCTGGTTTGAATAAGGATGATCCTGCCTCAGGCAGGAGGTTGGACTAGATGACCTCTGGAGGTCCCTTCAGACTCTAATTTTCTATGATTCTATGGTTCTATGAGTTTTTGCAGAAAATCACAGACAAAGTCTGTTGTTAACCTGCTGATGTTCCAACTACTCCATTTATCAAGGATCTGTGTTTTATGGCTATACAATTGCTTTTATAAACTAATAAACATGCTTTATATCTACATTATTGTTAATATCTGTCACTGTCTGGTCTTGTTATCCACTTCATCATGATAATGAGTTGTGGTGTCAACGCATTTTAATGGCTTAAAAGCCTCCAATGATTCACAATTTTTATTCTCTCTGAACGTTGAAAAAATAGAAAATGTTACATCTTCATTCTCAATTGATGATAAACTGAAGGTTATAAAGAAAACAAAATGTGTGTGTGTGTGTGTGTGTGTGTGTGTATTATATTGTGCCAAGTATTACTTTAAAAAGAAGAAAAAGGCACAATGTAGCCTAATACTCATATTAGCTTATCTGAACAGGTTGAATTATAAATAAAATAAGGGGGGCAGCTTACTAATGTGTAGAAACATCTCTGAAAACAAAGAAAAACACAAAATTAGAATTCATGCTTTGATAAAGCAACATAATCCAATGAAAACATTTGGATGTATTTTTTGAAGTAGCTGATGATTTGGGATTCAATTTCATCATCTTTCAGTAAATGTTTGCCATTAAAACCATGAATTTTTGTATCCCTACCTTTGCAAAATTTGAAATCTCAAACCCAAACAATGTTCTATTTGACATTCTTTAATCATATTATAATGTCTTCTAAGATGTCTGCAAGAAAGGGCTTAGCTCTTCAGGGGCTTGGAGCTCAGTGGCAGATCAGCACATAATAGTTTGTCTGTCTGAGGGTAGCTGGAAGCGATGATAGCTGGAGCTACAGAGAGAGTCCAGAACCCTTGGTGGGGAAGAGGAGAGGGCGAGGGAAGGCTGCTGTGCTGGGGAGAAGCAAAAAATTGCCTCTCTCTTAATGTTTAGAAGGGGCAGATGGTTTGGGTTTTTGTTGTGGTATTCTGTTGTGGACTCAAGGTTGTTTTTGAACAGTAGAGCTGGTCGGAGATGCTGATAACAGAGCTGACTTGCCTGTCCAAGTCAGCAAGATAAGAAATGTACTTACAATATCTTACTGGACTTGGAATTCAGAAGATGTTGTTAATACCTGACAAATGTTGATATTTTTGTTCAGAAAAAGGCTGTTAAATCAGCCACTTTAATTCTACACATGTCATCAGAGATATTTATTCATCCGGAAAAAAAACTACCCCAGGGACTATGCCTCACCCCTCTACATGTCACAGGTACTGCGCAATTAGCTAGCTAATTGTGAATTTACTTGGAGACCAGCTCTACATTCAAAGTTGCTGTCACACAATAAAAAGCTCCAACCTGCTATAAAGTTATACCTAAAAAATGTGTATTAACTTTATAGCTGGTTACTATCAAGCTTTGATTTGCTTGTGTAATGGAGTCCCCCCCATCAGCTGACAGGGCCCCCAACTGCAGGGGTACACCATGTGCAGCATAAAACTCCTAGACCCTGAGTATAGAGGTAGCTGTGATCCACAGGACTCAGGGAAGGCAGGAAATCCCCAGGCCCTGAGAAGCACAGCAGCCATGATCCCCAGGGCTATGAGCAAGATACTGTTTCATTCAGTAGGCCCATAACTGGACTTACATGCCTAAGTGTGATTTTATTTGACCTATTCATGTCCCAGGAAATCCATTAATACATTTACTTTTGTAAGACTTTGTCATCTGATCCTTAAGACTGATTCAAACAAAGCAGCTAGGGGGAAAAGGACCTACCCTCCTCCTTTATTAACTATTTTTGCAAAACTCTATGTTACTTCTTTTCTTTTGTGGTTTTGTTTGTGATGTGGCTATGTTGTAAAATGAATGCTAATATCACATCTGAGTCGCATAATCATTGAATTATTTTAAAAATATACAGATTTTTATTTTAAAAAATATGATGTTGGTTTACATTTTTCCTTTAAATGAACATTGTTTTTCATGTTAACTCAGTCTTTTCTTTATCATTTTATGCCTTTTGGAAACACATCTGGAATAGCACCAGTAAAACATCAGGAAAAATATCATATGATGAATTGCCAGATTAAACAATTATCTGGGCAATACTGCTGCCATAAGTATATTCAAATTATGCCCTGCGAAAAGCTGTGGAATATGTATCTATTACTTTTCTGCTTTGAATTAAAAAAGACATTTGCTAATTTGAACCTTTTATTTACAATGACATTCTTCTTATGTTGACAAATGTCTTAAAGGGTTAAAACAAAGGCTATTTTTACATACTTGGAAATATATTGAACAATTTTTTTCTTGCAGATGTAATTTATTTTCCATCCTTCATTCTAGATATCACTTTTCGGACTATTCAGAACATGAGTCACAACTCTGTCTGTTTTTCCTCACTGCTATTTTCTGGTCAAAGGTGTACCATTTCTCCAGTTATTAAATGAATCAAGTATACCTCTAGATAATCAAAAGTCACATTTTATTTTGATTTCTTTTAAATACTATTTTGCCTAAATAGCATAGGAATGCTGTGCATGTCTTCCAGTAGTTGATGTATGATTTTGCTCCAGCTTGCACAACTCTGCTCTGGTGTTAAATAAAGCCTAGTGGGTATTGTTAATACTATTTTTCTCGAAATGTATGCATACAGTGGAATCTGCTATTTGCACAAGTAGTTAGTAGAATGGAAAGTGTAACGCCTGTAAATCCACATATTCAGGTATTCAAGTAGCCTGTGAATTAATTTGAAATCATTTTCAAGTGTCTGCTTCAGCCAATCCTTGTACTTTACAAGACAGCTATGTTTTTTTTTTCATCAAATAATACTAAAATAAAATCATGGTATAGCTTTGATGGTATAGGAATTATGCAGGATTTTTGGGGCGTGATATTTTTGTTGGTTCAATAAAAGACATCAACCACAAAAAATCCTTGCCTTTCACTAGAATAAATATGTGAAATAAGGAGTCAACAAGATGTTGAATTGCAAATTTAGTCACTTGAGTATGCTCATTTTAGTAAATGAGGCTACTGTCCAAGGTCCTAGGCAAAATACATTAAAACAATTTTTTTTAAATAAGACACTTTAATAATAATAATAATAATAATAAGTGGCATTTCTTAAAAATTGAGATTTCAGGTGTTTTCCTCCAGAATTAAGGAAGAGATTTTTTTAGACTGTTTCATAAATAAACATGAGCAGTTTTATAGGGTTGCAGTTTTATATATGTATGCCTTGTGAAAAACAGTTTTGCTCCAGGGACTCAGTAAGCTTTCACAAATATAAGATGATATAAATTTTTCTTTTTCTTCAGCAAGAATTTGTAAATTCGTCTTTGTGCGTCCCAGTTTTTGTCTGGAATCTTTCCAGATAAGGCAGGTTTGTTCATTTGGTTATGTTTGCCTTGCAGGATTATTTCCTACTGTCTTTTCTAAGTTTCACTCCAAGCTTGATACTCATTTAACTACTTCCTAGTCTGCAACTGATCACGTTTTAATTCAAGTATGGTATTTTCTAAAGGTGCTAATGTTTTGTATCACTTTGCATCACTTTCATCTCAAACAAAGGTGTTTAGTTTCAGTAACTTTCTATAACTTTGTCTGTTCATCACTGTGTTCACTATGGACAGCGTGCTGTCCAAATCTCATTTCCCCAGTCCTCACCTTGAAATTTCAATTTAATTATTAATGAACTGCTCTATACAGTTTTGTAGATTTCTTGGCCATGCAACCTGGTGTTTCAGGCAGAAGTCTTCCTTGATTCTTCATCAGCTTCATTCAGCGTGCCTTAGATATCTGCTATGCAGTTCCTAGTTCAGCAGGTCTCTTCAAGCAAGCATTGCTTCATTACTTAAAATATTTTTTCATTGAATCAGTTCCATCTGGGAAATATCTATATCTTTTTCTGTGCTTCCACAAAGTCAGTCATCTTTACAGGAAACCAAACCTGTCAGCTGCCTGGATCCATTCCAGCCTGTCTTGCTTATTCTCAAAACGTGGCAATGCTGCTCATTCATGTTCTTACATAACTTCGGAAACCATTGTCAGTGTTTGTGGTAAAATAAAAACCTTTGTCACTTCTGTAGAAGTGAAAGTTGCATCCATTAGAAGAATTGCATTCTTCAGACAGCCTTGATTTTTGCAAACAAAGCTCTGAAATGAATTTTAATCAGGAACTCTGATGGAAAAGCTGTAAGTTATCCTGTCTACCAAATAGCACTCAGAAACATTTTCTGTTCCATATTTTCCCTTCCTCCTCCCATCATGTATTTCTGTATTAATTTATTTATTTAACTTTGTAGTGGCCAGGGCTGAAAACATGATGCTATTCAGGGATTTAACAGGTCTCTTCTCTGCCCCAAAGCTTTTTCATTTGGGGTCCTCTTTTCCCCTTGTTTGATTTAAATGTACAAGGATACTTTATGCCAACACCTGTAACTGAACTGGTTCCGCTGAGTCATAACCAAGCAGAATACTTACAAAGACAACCCATTTCAAACAGAAAGAGTTAAGTTGAGAATATTTGAGAAGACTGTTAAGAAAAAAAAGGTTTTTATATAGATTTCATATATTTCATAGACATTAGGGTTAGATGGGACTTAGGAAGATCATCAATTCCAGCCCCCTGCCCCAGGGGCAGGAAGTCAGCTGGGGTCAAAGGATCCCAGCAAGATAAAAGTCCAAATGTCTCTTGAAGGAGCCCAGAGTAGGTACTTGCACCACCTCTGGTGGCAATCTGTTCCAGGCCTTCGGGGCTTGGACAGTAAAGAAGTTCTTCCGTATGTCTAGCCTGAAATGGTCTTGGAGGAGTTTGTGACTGTTTGACCTTGTCCTCCCTTGGGGTGCTCTGATGAACAGGCATTCTCCCAGATCATGATCTACATTTGATCTTTAAACAATATGCAACCCTTGACAATGGTCAGATACGCTGAACCTACTAAATTGTATAGGTTTCTTACAGAACTATATAATACTGGAGTATAGTATTTGGCTTTGGTTTTGAAAGTACACGGCCAAAATACATGTGATCTCCAACCATCATGCAAGCCTGTCATGTAACATATTTCATCTTGTACAGCTTTTAGGAGATTTATATCTATACGCTTTTACAAATCAAGCTATAAACTTATGGGGAAGTATACCAAATAGTTGTCCTGTATCTGATTATTTTTTTAGTGAACAGATGTGCAGTGTTAACTTTTTCTGCCAGTCAAACATAACCCTAAACAGGCAGGAGACGTTGACAATAGAACAGAGAAGTTAGATGCATTGAAGTTTATATGCACATGTGAAAGGGCCACTCTCAAGTATTCAGCTGTTGGATTTAAAACAGGGAGGAACCTTCTCCTTAGGCCTGTGTGAATAGGGAAGTATTTGATTCAGATTCAGCTGATTCGGAGGACAATGATTTGCTTTGGAGATTCAGATCACTGTCCTAGATTGATTCAGCCAAATTGGCTTCAGAAGATTCAGCAAATTTGGAAAGATTTGGTGATTCAGATAGGCCAGGGAGAGGCAGGCATAACAGGGTGGCTGCAGGTACTCCCATGGCTTCCAGCACTGCCGTGCTTCCATCCTGCCCCCTCCCCTGCCCCCCTCACCAAGTAACGCACCCCCCCGCCCCAGCTGGGCAGCTTGTCCCAGCACCAGTCCCAATCTCTCCCTCCTCCATACCCTTTCCCTTCCCCCTCCCCCAGACTCAACAGACTTACCAACTGGAGACAGCTGTGTCAGCTGCCTGTTTAGTCTATAGCTGAATCTCTGAAGTGCCTGAATCCTTTCTGGAGCTTTTCTGAATTGATTCAGATGCTTCAAATCAATTTGGAACTTTTTACTTGATCTCCCGATTCAATTTGGCTTCAGAGATTCAGTCCCTGAATCAGGCCAAATCTCCTCTGAATCGAATCAGCTACTACTGAAGCTGCACACAACCCTACTTCTCCTTCAATTTCTAATACCCACTAATCATGGCTTTTTGCCAGGTATAGTTTTAGGACTTACACCCACCTGGCATAAACGGACGCTTGTGGGTCTATAGTGCATGGGTAATATGATTGCAAACTATTTGTAAGTACCAAAAATGCCACTTTTGTGAGCTGAAAATGTATCATTTAGATGGTTAAAGTGAAATAGAAAGCGGTTCTTCATGTATTAATGATGCTTATAGAAAAAAGTCAGATTTTCCAGAATCTGTTTTCATTTAAAAGAAACAAGAAATTGTGTATTTTTCAGAGCTGTGAACAAAACTTTCTAAAGGTGAGCCAAACACGAGATGATTCTGTTTTCTTCCTGAACCTTCAGGCTCCATAAAAAATTGATTGTGAGATGCCCCCTATCCACTCCTTCCTGGAGTATCAGCATGAATTACCATTTATAATACCTGAGTATTAATTCTCTAATCACTGTTCATTCTAAAAGGCAGAATGGGAAAGGGATTGGGAGTGAAACTGTGGAAGAGATAGGAATTCTAGGAGAATCACGTATATATGGGAAAGAAAGAAGATGGTACTAGCAATGGTTTTGTAGAAATGAAACTATTTTCAATGGATTATCAGTAATATTCATTTCTAAATTTATTACCCAGGCCATGGAACATAACTAAAAAAAGGAGTACGGCATGATGTGATTTAATTCTCTTTGAAATGCATCTTTAATATGAACCTAAGCAAAATATAGTCAATGCTTGTAAGTTTGACCATGTGGATCTTTGTCTTATGAGCATTCCTTACTCCCACAAGTTGCTTGTTCATCGTGGACAACTTGCATGAATAACAAATATGCATGTATATAATAATTTGCAAGACTAGGCCTTGTGGGCTAAGTCCTGCTTCACTTTACACACCTAAACACACAAACACAGTCATGTAACTGCGGGTTTGGTCAGTTTGCCTCATATTGCAGTTGGGAGTTCTCCGTAATGTAAGGGCACACTGCCTGTGTGTACACTGCACCAGGTTTTTTTTCTGTGGATTTTTTTGACCCTTAGCTAAACCAGGGTTAAAAACAAAAACTGCAGGAAAAAAACCTGGAGCAACACATGCTTGGCCGGCACATGCTGCTGAAAAATGGAGCCAGGCTGCCTGGAGCCCTGCTTTGCTGCCAGCCAGGCTCTGTGTGGCAGAATTGCCATACCTGCAGCCTTAGGAGGCCCCCAGGATCCCAGGTAAGGCTTCTGGGGCCAGCCCAGTGCTGTCCCCAGTCTCCCTTATCCATTCGAGGCAACTTGCTTCATGCCAAAGCACTTGTGACACAGGCGTTTCCTGGGGACAAGTAGCGGCAGCAGAAGGTGCGCCACTGCTTCTTGTCCCCAGGGAATGAAACATCCATACACATCTGGACATACCCTGAGAGGCCATTCAAGAATGTCATCAACAGCTAAGACTGACAGTGGATGAATGTGATTAACAGTCCTTACTTTGGATTGACCAAAGCATAACAAAATGAAAAATTGAAACAGTGTATTTCTCAGCCCTAGAAGAAAGGTGATCACTTTCCATGTGTCACGATTAGATGTGGGTAAAGCAATGGATCGTTATGTTTTGTTATACCAATACTGAACAAACACATGTGCACACGTACACCCACAGTCCTCCCCACACACCCTCACCCTTGTCCATTGTATTTTAAGGAAGTAACATTGCCTTCTTTAACATGAAGTGCCCTATTTGTTCATATCCTTTAGTTGTAAAACAAACTGAGATATCAATAGACTTCATTAAATATATACGTTTATTAAATGGTGTTAACTGTACCTTAATCTCATGAATTAGAAATCAAGGGAATGCCTGTACATTTTGAGAGATGCATTTTTTGATGTCTGCTCACAATAGATAAGCTGTGATTGCCCATCTTCCTAGTGTCCACTATTCAAACATGTGTCTTATGTCTGCAAGCTGTTTGTGTTTATAAAACAATTGAAGCTATTATTCAGTTTTCTTTTGCTCATATAGTAAGCCTTGTATCTCAATAGGAAACCACAGTTGAACTCTACAGATTATAAGGCCTCTTACAGAAGGGTGATTATTGAAGGGTATTGAATAGGCAGTATTGCCTGCGTGACTGCCAGTAAGTAAATCTTCCTCTTTGCCTTTACAGACTATGGCACAATTAAGAAAGTTCTCGCCCCAATGAATCAGACTTCAACCAGCTGCTTGCTCGAGGAAATTGAGCTCTTCCCGAAGAGGCAGAGGGAATCCATCAGGAGCCTGCAGATCCTGCATAGCCAGAGTGTTCTGTTTGTGGGCCTTCAGGGACATGTGGTAAAGATACCCCTGAAGAGGTGCCTGTTTTATAAAACACACAGGTACGAAGGTTCAGTGGGCTTTATCTGCTTGGGGGAAAGTGCATAATGAAAGGTTTCATAAAAGGAAAAGTGATAGTTATAGGCATCCAAATTAACTGCAGCCTAATAAGTGGACGTAAAACTCTTATTTATACTACTTAAAAGAAGAATCTACAGGACCATTTTCCAGTAGATTAATGTGTTTCCATTAGAAAAACCTCCCAAGGCATGATAATGATATTTAAATGTCAGCATATAGAATTTGAACTCTATGAATGAATCAATAAGCAACTATTGGTATTGAAACAAAGTGTCTAGTATTTTGTAGCATAGATATTGATATTAGAAGAGTAAGAAGTATGACTACCCTGGAGCTAAAGCCAACTGTATGTATTTGAATGCAATAATCCATTGCTTTTAAATGCATTCCCTGTCTGAGAAGAAGTGAGACCTCTCCCATTTTTACCCCACAGTACATTCTAAAAAAAATTGCATTTAGTAAATGCTTTCAACATTCACATTCATGTGCTGGTTTAGTCAGGATTAGACTTTATGTAATTACCTCATCACACTCCAGGCCAACTTTAATATAATAGTGGATATTTTTCCTTTTTTTAAACTGCTGCAATGCAGTAAATGGAATGTCTCTGGGACTTTAGAAAAGGAAATTTGATGGGAGTTAAGGAAAAACAGTTGGAGAGATGGCTGTTTGGGTATGATGTTTTTTAGGAAACCAAAATAAAATTAGATATACCTGTTCAGAAATGACTGAACACCTGAGCATCATGTCGGTAACTAAAAGGACTTTGGTTTGTAAAAGTTGTCATATTGAGGCTGTTTTATGACAGCAAAGGCATTCAGAGTTCAGCATGTAATTCTTCCCGTGTTTCACTCCAAGCAGTTTCTGTGCTGCTTCACATTTATTGTTAATAGTCTCATATTTTGCCAATATTGGCCATATATCTTTCCTCGTTGTAAATCAGCACAACTATATTTCCTTCAGTTTAATTATGTAATTTTACAAAAGCTGGGAATCCAGTACTTGAAGCAAGGATGCAAAACCAGGTTCAAAGATGTTTGATTTAGTTAGCTAAGACTAGGGTCTTAATGCTGTCATGACCATCATTATCCACTCTGTTTTGAATGAAAGATGGTTACATAGCCGGGAAAGGTAAATGCCCATTAGCACAGTGTTCATCTTTTTGTTGCTCACTTGTCTCCTGGACCATCAGCATGCCTGTCCCCCTTGCACAGAAATTGGGAAATACATTCTTCAAGAGCCCTGTTTATTTCAGACAGTGAGAAAAGTAGCACAATGTAGTAACTATTCCCCTGCATTCTCTCAGGGATCATGCACAACTTAATATTGTGGGGTCTTGTGATTTTTGTGACCCAGTTCAAAACCATTCAAGGCTGAATCAACAAAAGGAATTAGGCACTTAAGTGCCACCCAGCTCTTACTGTAGACACTGTAGACAAAATGTAGACCCTTAGAGGCCCTCTTTAGCTGTCACATAACCCTGGAGACCTCTAAATTACCTTAGCATTGCCAATTTTGCCAGCAAAATTTCATAAGTACCTCAAGGCCTATTTCAGGACGTTCCCAGAACTGCCTACATCCTAATATTATTAAACAGAGAGGTACCTATTTCTCATCCATTATAAGAGCCTTGCCATTATTCAGAAATAGGGTACTCCATTGCTTGTCTTGCCTCTGATGGTGTGGTTCTCAGGGCACAGCTGCAAGACTGGACCTTGCAAAAAAAACAAACCAACCCTCCCCCCAAAAACAAACAAACAAAAAAAACAGGAAGAAGAGAAAGCACTGGCAGTCCCTGTTGCACGCTAGTATGTCAGTTGGAGGTATAATGGACACTGAGATTAACTTACCGAGGAAGTTTGAAGCCATATCCCTCACATGCCAGGTGAATGTGTGACCCACTAGGCTACAAGCCATGGAGAAGGGGGTTGCTTTCTCAAGTCCACCTGTTGAAGCTGTTCTATTTTGCATGTGTATTCTGCAGACATTCTGGAGGGTAGGGTTAAATTCCTGAATAATCTGGATAAACTAAAGAAATGGTCTACAAACAATCAAATTCATCAAGGACAAGTACAAAATCCTGTGCTTGGGAAGAAAAAATGTTGTGCACAAACACAGACTAGGGAATGACTAGCTAGGCTGTGGTACCGTAGGGAAGGACCTGAGGGTTATTGTAAACTATAAACTGAATATGAACCAAGACTTTGCTCTTGTAGCAAAAGAGAAAAAAAAAAGCTAACAGCATACTGAGTTTTATTAACGTGAGCATCACTTTCAAATCAAGAGAAGTGATTCTGTTCAACACTGGTGAGGCCTCACATGGTCTGGTTTTGTGCCCTACACTTCAAGAAAGATGTGAACAGAATGAAAAGAGTCGAACAGAAAATGACAAAAATGCTTAGAGGCCTGGGAAGCATGATTTATGAGGAAAGATCAAAATAATTTGTGTTATTTAGTTTGGAGAAGTCAAGATAGAGTGGGGATTTGATAACAGTTTTCAAATACCTCAAAGGCAGTTATAAAGAGGATGGAGTTGGGGGGTTTTCTCTGTGTCCATAGGGAACAGGTCTAGGAACAATGACCTCAAACTGTAGCACAGGATATTGAGGTTGGAGATTAAGAGGAATTTTCTGACTGTGAGGTTGGCCAAACCTTGGAACAGGCCACATAGAGAAGCTGTGTGATCTTCACCCCTGGAAATTTTCAAGAACAGGTTAAACAGACATTTGTCTGGGATGATTTAGTCAGGGATGATCCTGCCTTAGCAGGGCACTGAACTAGATGGCTATATGAGGTCCCTTCCAGCCCTTCTTTCCTATCATCTTGCACCTATAGCATGAGAAGTGCATGTGTAAAAAGGAGAACAAGTGTCATGAGAGATCATAGATGACCTCATAAGGTCCCTTTCAGCTCTACTTTTCTATGATCCCAATATTCATTGTGTCATAGAGAAGAGGCAGTATGACTCCTCAACTTAGGGGAGCATCCAACTGCAGATGGAAGAGGTGTGGGCTTTAGTCCTTGTTCCATTATCTGTTGGGTAAAATGATCCTTGAATCATTTTGTTAAGGAGCTCTGGCCATGTTCTGTAGTAGATATCTTCCTTAGGTGCCTAGTGCTAGGAGAGGATTCACAGATACAAATCCTCAGTGACACAGGCCATAGGTAGGTACTTAAGTCCCTGAGACTTAGGAAGGCTAAGGGGTTTCTTGTTTTTCAGATCTCAGTCTTAGGTATCTGACTTTTCCTATGCACTGTTTACAGAACCAAGGTACCTTACTGGGGGCTGTGAAGCCCACTAAGTGCCCAGGCATCTGGAAGTTAGATACTGCATCACTGGACCAAGGAGTCCTCAGTCCTTTTGTGGCTCTTATCCTCAGCCTGAGAAGCACTTACACCCCACAGTGGTGGAAGCTCATAGAATAACCCTGAGGCCAAGATGTAGATACTACAGGGTCATCATAAGCTATTTTAATTTTCCTCCATACTTTACCAGACTTAGGGCTATATAACTACCATTGTTCTTATATGTAGAATGTCCAACCTATGTTAATTGGTGTTCCACTAAAAGATTCAGGGCAGTATTTGATGTTTAGTGTAAGAGGGGACCCAAATCCTGTTATTTGGGTATAATGAAAGGGGAGGAGAGGGAACTATAACAGGAAGCCAGGGGGCTTCTCTTCCTTTAAGAGGAGACAAGAGGCTAAGCTAGTGGTGTGTAGCCATAGCTGCAAGAGGGCAGGCTGGTCCTTAACTAAGTGAAAACCCATGTACAGAGCTTGGAAAGGCATGTGCCAGAATGGGAGCTTGACTTCTAGGCATGTAAGCCTGGGGCCTGAGCCAGAAGGGGAGACTGGGCCTGCATCCTGCAGGGAGAGGAGCCCCTGAGTGACATGCCTGCTGCTGAAAGACTGGCAGGCACCTGAGCTGCTCCCTGGAACTTCCAGGAAAATGCCAAGGGGAGCTTATGGCCTGTAGAGAGGTAGCAACTCAGAACGGGGTAGGTTTTTAGTTGGGAAGCAGTGGCTTCTATTTATGTTGTGATTTAACCTTGAAACCAGTGGGGTGGCTGTGGCTGTAAGGGGTGAAGAAGAGGCCACACAGGGATGTTGGAGGGGCTAGTACAAAGTGCAAGACAGGAGGGGCCCAAAGATACCGTGAGGGCTGAGGCCAAGAGATCTTGGCCCAAAGCTGGCCTGCAGCCAGAGAAAAGCGGGGCTAAAGTCAAAGGGCCTGAGGCTTCTTCACACGGACTGAATTGTGGACAGAGTAACATCTTCAAGGCATGGGTGTGGCTGTAGGGGTGGAAGGAGGTCACAAATCTAGATCTTAAGGCAAGTAGGTCCTGAGGGAGCAAGTACTGAGAGAGACAGCACCTGAGGCTCACTAGCTACCAAGGGCAGTCTCCCCTCATTACCTTTTAACATCAAGGCACAGCAGGTGAGGAAGCAGGGTGAGACCCTGGCAGGCAGGAGTGAGAGGTGGGCAGCACTGAGGTGACCTGTAGATGGTGGCCCTTGGGTACCAGACTGTCACATTTAGTATGCACATCACAGACTTTGTAAGAATCAGGAGGTATTCATGTGTGAAAAACAGGATCATAGAAGGTAAAAATAAAAAAGACCGATTAGATCCTTTATGCCATCTCACTGGCAATGCAAGATTGTTCACATAGGTTTATTTCCCAATATTTTTTTCTACTCAAGTTTTAAAAGTGTCAAGCAATGGAACTCCAACCCCTCTGTTTGGCAGACTGTTCTACGGCTGAATTTACCTCCATGTTAAGAAGTTCAGTCTAATTGTGTCTTTGTTGTGTTCATCCCATTATTCCTAGTTACATTCTCATCAACAGGCCTACAATAACCATTTTTCATTGCTTGATTTGAAATGTTCTTCCATCCTTAATTATCACTAAGTCATACTGTACATATTTAGCTCATTAATATTTCCTTGTGCATTAATTCTGCAGCACATCTGGAATTTTTAATTTTTTTGGTGCTTTCTCTGGCCATCTACCATTTCTCTGTCGTGAAGTGCGCTCTCCCACAAACTACCCTTCCTTCTTTAGAGGGCCTTGACTTCTGCTTAGCCCCAGGCCTCCTGCATCCAGTGCAGGCTGAACCAACATCCAAGTGAATAGCTCTAGCAACCAGGGCATGAAGTAGATATTCCCTTGAGCACTCTGCAGACCTCCCTTTGATGCCAGCATATTATAGTCTTGGTCCAGTGGCTTTTTTCTACCTTTCATTTAATATTTGCTGGATAAAATGGATGATTTGCTTGATTTCAGGTAGAACTCAAATCCCTCCTTCCTTTCCCCCTCTGCCTTTCAATTATAACATCCATCTTACTTAATTACCTCCTTTTGTTTACTCTCATTCCTCCCTCCCTCCCCCCCCCCCAGTTGCCCAGTGGGCCATCTTCAGTAAGAAGGCTGGATGGTGCCTTTGAGCAGCAGTGGTTGCCCAGAGCCTGGTGGATGGAGCATAGTGTTAGAAGTGAGAAATGTGAGTTTGAACCCATTCTGGCTGATGGGACTTAAAACACAGATTTCATGCTCTTTGGATATGTGACCAAACCACTACCATTTTGGGCTAAAAGATGAGAAGAATTACCTGCTTCTCTGTTGTCAAGCATTTACTAACCTCAGGTTTTATACAGACAAAATTTTGGGATTTGCCTGCCATTATACACATGCCCAGCCTATTCTGTTCTTTCTGTGAGCCTGCGTGGCAGTGGGGGCTTGCCAATAAATTCTCCCAAGACAGTGAGCTTACTGATGCCTTCCAGCAGCTATATAACATCCATAACATGCACAGAGCAGGCATGGCATTCTTCCGTCTTGCATTCCTTAAGGCAGGCTGGAGGGCCACTTAGGGAGTTTTGGTGATCTGTTGTGGGCTGATCAGCACTCTCTTCTGCCCCCAGCCCCTTGACCTTCCCCCGGGCCTATAACAGCTCACCAAAACTCCCTAAGTGGCTCTGCCTCAGGGCCTGACCTTGCACTGTCACTGCCCTGCAATCCTGGGACCAGCCCAGGAGCCACATAGGCAGGGCACCCTCAGCTGGGGGAATGGGATGGAGCTGCAGGTGTGCATGGAGTGCCATCTGGGAACAGGACAGACGGGGGGCCTGGGGTCAGGGCTGGGATCCAGATTACAAGGCTGTGACAATGTGGGGCAGAGCCTGGGGCAGAGCCACAATCCACTCCCTGCACATCCCTGCCTAAAGAACCGGTGCTTATTGCTGACACAATAGACCTTGTCTAACTTGGAAATTTACCAAAAAAGCTATTCTAGAGTTATTCCAAAATCATTATTTTCTGATACATTTCTAAATAGATTTTCTTCTTTTGGTGTATGAGTTCCTTGTGCTAACTGGACTGATATGGATTCAACTAAATTAAAAATGTAATTTTTATTTAAGAATAACAAAGTTCTATTTGGGGCCTTATAGCAAAATAACTATTCCAAAGTAATATTCTAGAATAGGTGTTTAGCTAATCTCCTAGCACAGGCAAGCAGGAAGATTGGATGGTGAACACTGGTTTAGATCAGGGTGATTAGCTGTTTAAGTCTGAAGTCACACCTTCTGCCTGATTGGTTTAGCTCTAAACCAAGGATCAACAGTGTTTTCCAGCATTGGGCTGAAATGACAACACTGGTCTCAGGCAGGCCAGCATTAGCACCCAGCCACCTCTGCTGCCCAACTGTGCCATGACATGGGCAGAGCTCCCCCTCCAACAAAATATCTGGTGCCCAGCTGCAGTTCAGCCCTTCCCATGAGTGTCTGGTGCCTCTTGAGTGCACCCCCTGTGCATTGCCCCTGGCCCTTCCCCTCCATGCAGAAGCCCACAGTGCCCAACTGTAGTGCACTATAACATGGGCAGTCCCCACCCCACCCCGCCAAATGACGCCGAAGCCACAGCTCTGTAGGCTAGATACAAAGGCTCTGTAGGCTGCATCTGGCCACTCATACACCAAAACTCATACATTGCCAATCCCTGTTTAGATATAGTTGGGGCATACAGTATTGCAAACTGTAGTAGCTCCATTCAAGCCAATTGGTAATAAATAAGAATATTTGCCAGTAAAAGATAGGAAGCTGTTAATCTTACACTGGTGTTAGGGAAGACCACTGTTTTGTGTCTTATCTCTAAAGTTTAGTGCCCTTTTAGAAAGCTTGATTATCGTACCTGAATGCAGTAGTCTCAGCCCTCCATTCTCCTACTTGGCAGGATTACTCAAATTCCCTTCCACCAGGCCCAAACAATAGGAAGAAGCAAACGAGTTAACTTCCACTCAGCCCAGGATAGCTCTTCAGTGTTTTCAGCTATTTGGTAGTGAAATATGTGTGCATGTAATTTATTGTAAACAAATTCTTTTGATAAAAAGGAATTCTGATAAACTCACAGAATTTTATGGGCTGCTCAGAAGATCTTTAATGCAATAGCCTCTTGGGAACAGAGAAATAAGTTGTTGTTTTTTTCCCCTTTAGCATGGCCAAGTTATGAAAAGCAGATGATCTCAACTACATACTTTTATGTAGTCTATTCTTTTAAATGAGAAGTTAGTTAAGGAATAGGGAAAAAAGCATGTGGTTTTCATGTATTCAGATATATGATATGGTTAACTTCTTTGCTTTAATCTATACAGAGAGATAAAGTTGAAGTCTTGGGGGATATTTTAAGTGCAGTGGAGTTATCTCTAACTTGTAGTGTTTGGAATTCAGCTGCAACATTTATAGAGCAACACATTTTCTTCCAGGAAGTCCTTTTACTAGTCACCTAATCTTTGGGAATGTGTTCTAAAACACATTTAAAAAATTTGAGAAGCACCTGAAAGAAGAGGTTAAAAAGAATGCATGAGATAAACTAATTTAATGCAAAGCTGAGAAAATGAATGATTTTAAATAGGTTTTATAATATTTTGTATTCCACAGATTTGTGCTACTTCAAGCAGTTCAGAAGACACAAGGCAAATGCCTCTTAATATAGCTTCTACTTTGCAGAACATGCCAGTTGTATTACCATGACAAATCTTTACAAAATGTTGAAGCCTCCATTGCCAATTTAAGGGAAAGTATATTCTGAAAGTCCTAAGGCAAAAATACTCTCTTTGTTTGGAATTTACTAAACATTTGGATAAATGAGAAATACAATAGTCTTGATGCAAGTATATGAACTCTGGCCAAGAGTCTCAAAAGTGGTTGTAATTACTCCCGTTTTGATTTCTTAATTTGAAACATCCTAAAAGCTTAAAGACTTTTGGCTAAAGCAGGCCCCTTTAAAAAGTTTCCCAGTGGTTCTCTGAGATCACTCATCACTTTTGAAAGCCTTGCCCTAATCTTTTTATAACCAGAAGTCTTGTATTCAAAATGTTGTTACAACAGAAATTAAAAACTAAGTTTGCAGAACCTATCTTCTCTCATATATTAGTGTCTCCAACAGATGTGAATGCTTTACAATTGAATATGAGCGCCTTCATTTCTTTGGAGTGGGACTGTGACAAAATTGTTGAATCAGAGATGAGGAACATTCCTGAAATAATGTAATTTAAAATTAAGACAGATAGATAGTTCAGATTAATTGCTTCATCCCCGTATCTGCTGTAGCAAAATTGTTTATAGCAAATGTAACCGAATCAGCTTGTCTCAACAAGAAAGTCAAGCACTGCAGCCTACACTTACAATCAGTGTGTGTATGTGTGCGATTCTGTCTCTCTGTCTGTCCTTCCTTATCTTCCTGTTTATAGATCCATCTTTCCAGAGTCAAAAGTAGTGTACTTGAAAGATGTATTATAAATTTTCCAGTATGGTTCTGGGTGCCATTATTCATTCTTAGAAAAAGAAAAATATAGAGAGCAGTCATAATTTCTTTTCTTACTGTGCCTGTGGTACCTGACAGGTTGTGATATTACCACTGCATGCATTTCATTCCATGTCATTTTCTCATGATGCACAGCATCATAACCATTCTTCTGACATGTCCAGCACAGGCACTTTGCTTTCATGCTCAATGTTAAGAATTTCAGATATTAATTGCAATTGACCATTTTGCTAATAGTAGCAGACAGACATGATGAAGTGATCTAATCCAATAAGGATGGTTCAGCCTTTAGTGCTAGGGACAGACATTACACATACTCTGGTTTAGTATCATAGTAGTATCTAGGGTCAGAAGGGGCCTAAAGCAGGCCATCTAGTCTGACCCCCTGCCAATGGCAGGAACGAGTGCCAGGGTCACAGGATCCCAGCCAAGTACCTATCTAATCTACTCTTGAAGATGCCCAAGGTAGGAGCAAGAACAACTTCCC
>JAGPOW010000261.1:142764077-142778082 GCA_030014935.1 Caiman crocodilus
CCCCCCCCATAGTCTCCCTTTAAGCACTGCTGCTGCCTACCCCAAACACAGCTTTCTGCTGGGAAGCACCCAGTGCAGCACTGGTCCCAGCCCACAGCGGCAGCCCACCCCACCCTACCCCACATGTAGATCCGGAGGCGCACACTGCCCCCATGCAGTCTTGGGGTGCATGCACGTCAGGAGCCGCTCCCCACCTGCAATCTCCAGACGAGCCACTTGTAGCTCCTTCCCATGCCCCGCCTCAGCTGAGCAGTGCCTGCCCTTCATCGTGAGGCCCTCAGCCTGCCCCCCACACCCCTTTCCTTCCTCCACCCCTTCCCCCACACCATACTTACCAGCCCGACACTGGTGTTCAAGCTGCTTAGTTGCATATCAGAATCAGATCGGTATCGGCTGATATAACTCTAAAACTCAGCCATTGGCATTGGCCCCAAAAAATCTATCAGTGCATTCCTATTTAGTCCTTGCTAAAGTACTAAATGAGAGTGCAATAACAGCCATTACTGCACCATCCTGGTGGAACATTTTTATTTTTAGCAGCTACATCGTCATAATGACATGCTATATCAAGGTAGCTCATTGCTATGGCAACATAGCATCGCCACTACCATTTGTACATGCCACTGCTACATTGCCATAGCTATGAGCTACATCACCACACCAACATAGTGTCTCATGTAGATGTTCCCTGTAGTAATCTGACACTACTCCCACACAAATTAGCCATTAATGTAAGTAGGTAGGCTGGCACTAAACACTTTTGAAAATTCTGCTGTTTACCTAAACCTATAGTGACCATCTTTAGGGGTTAAAAATGACTTGGAAATTTGCACTTTCCTAGTAATCAAAAATTAACACATTTGCACCATCTGCACCCACATCTCCTAGGATTTTTTTACTGGAAAAAATACTGAAGGAAAGAGATTTGATTTCTATTTTTTGAGTATTTTAAGCTTTTCTGTGGTGCAAAAGTAGAGGCATGTATTCTGAGCACCGTTCTCACATATTTAAAAATACTATTTAGCCCTCAGGTCTTTAGGCTTTTCCCCAGGATGTTCATTGTGCTGTATTAGGATGATTATTATTTGGTATGGATGTTTCTTGCAACTCCCACATTGCACCAAACACTTTCCAAATCACAAAGAAAACCTAGTCTTCACCCCAAAGAAGTTGCAGTCTAAAAATAGACAAAAATAGAGGCAAGAAATATAACTAAAGAGTGATCAAGGTGTTGCTCTGGCATGGTTTTTCCTACGGTTATGTACATTATTCCCACTTTATTCAACAGACTTGTCAGTATAAATCATGCAATTTCCCTGTAGGCATCATAGCTGAAGTGGATCTTTAGGCTGATAGAGAAAGGGGAACAACCTTACAGACAATCCCAGGAAGGACATTCCCTGCAAAGGTGGTGACATAGGAGAAAATAGCGAGGCATATGTGAGAAGCTGAAAAATAGCTAGATAAATCTAGCATTGCTGGTGGGGCCAACAGAAATGTGAGGCGATATGGAACAAGACAAGGTCAGTTAAAAAGGGAAGGCAGAGTTTTAGAGGATTTTGAAGCATGCAATAAAAAGCCGTCACATGGTGTGATGGAAGAAGGAAAATCATAGGAGAGCTACAAAGAGAATGGTGAGATAACAAGAGTTGAGGGGAAGACAGGGAATAATGATGTTTTATATGAACCAGAGGTGAGCTCCAAGGACATTGGAAGGCCAGTGAGGTTCAGTAGTTAAATGAGACTTGAAGATCACCTGAATGAGTTACAGCTGTAGAAATGGGAAAGGATGAATCCTAGAAATGCTGTAGAAGATTATATATAGTATGGACCCAGCTTGAAAAAGTAGGGCCAAAAAGAGGAAATGGTCAGAATAGCTGCCAGGTTAAGAATTATGTGATGGACTGGAGGATGATGTCTTAAACAGTAATGGGAGCAGAAGAAAGTGGAGACGATTTGAATGGAAAGGTAAGGCAGTTGATTTAGAGAATGTGAAATTTAAGCTAACAGCAAGATATCCCAGAGGAGACATCAGAGAAACAGACTGAGAAGCAGGATTGGATGCAAAGCATTCAGTCAGAAAAGACTATGTAGAGCAGTTTGTAAGCAGAGCAACCTTGAAGTAGTTGTTTCTTTAAACTAGCTTGCTAGAGAAAGAAATGACCAGAGCATGTAGGAAAAGATAACAATTATTTTGAGGTCCTTCCTTCCTTTTTTGTGTCCTTGTTGTGACAAAGTATTTAGCAGAATTTGTAGATTCAGTGGAATCTGACAGGGCCACATGATGAGTGCTTTTTTCCCTATGGCCTCAAACTTGCAACCTCTGGGCTGTCAACTGTGTGCCATAGTACCCATTCCACCCCCACCCCCATTATTTAGATGTAAGGTGATGCATTTTAAAATTAATTGTTTTTGTACCTCATCTCAGTCGCTCATAGTATTAATAATAATAGTGAGAAAACACAGATCCAACTGTCAACGTCCTGCATATATTTTTATTCATAAGATACACAGTGCCTTGTTTAAGCTGGGCAACTTCATTGGTTTCAAATAAAAATTTTGTCCACTTGTGTCAGTGGTGATTTGGTCAGTCAGTAATAGCAGGCATTATATAGCTAATTGAAAATATGCTGCTGGAGGGGTATAAACTAAATAAAGAAAAAGTGGAATTAAATTCAAGACACAGAGCATGTTACAGGTAGCTGCAACATGCTCAAACTTAGCCTGTCTTAAACACTAGGAATATATATGAAACATTACAATAAATGCTATATAATTCTTCATTATACTCTCTGACACATGGTACAAATATGACTGCAGGATATCTGCAATTAACAGGGAGATGGAAAGACTAGCTGAAGTGGTAAAAAGAAAAAAACAACAAAAAAAACCACTATAAAAAGAATTGAAACAAGTTGTGTTATTTATTTTAGTCATTTGCATGTATAAACTATATATCAACTCCCCTCTTCCATAAAAAGAGTAGTACAAATCAGTGAGTTACTCGCCTCTCATCCTTCACATTTTCACAGCAGAGGGGTCTTACAACCTCTTAGAACCACATAAAAAGATGCTCTTTTTGTCTCAGTTTCCACCATCTTACCCTGTTCCAAATTACCCTGGAGTAGGCCTTGTGAAATGGATAGTGTTCACTTTGGATTTGGCCAATTCAGGGGACAGTGATTCGACTTGGTGATTCAGATCCCTGCTCTGAATTGATTCAAGTAAAAGAGGGAGTGAAAAGTAAAATGATTAAGTTTTTGGATGACACCAAGCTGGGGGGAGAAGTGGGCACATCAGAGGACAGGTCAAGAATTCAGGAAGATCTTGACAGGTTGGTCCTATGGGCTGAACAAAACTATATGAGGCTCAACAGGGACAAATGCCAGGCCCTTCATCTGGGTAGGAAGAACCCTCACCATATCTATACAATGGGTAATAGTCCACTGGCTGGCACTGCATCCAAAAGGGACCTCGGGGTGTCAGTTGACCAGAGAATGAATATGAGCCCCCAGTGTGACAAAGTTGCCAACAGAGCAAATAGAACTCTGGCATGCATCAACAGGTGTGTTGCCAACAGATCCAGAGAGGTGCTCCTCCGCTTATATTCAGTGCTCCTCTCCCTCTACACAGCTGGAGTACTGTGTCCAGTTCTGGGCACTGCACTTCAAGAAGGATGTGGACAAATTCGAAAGGGTGCAGGGAAGAGCCACCCACATGATCAAGGGCCTGGAGACAGGCCCTATGAAGAGAGAATTTGGGATCTGGGTTTGTTCATCCTAAGCAAAACAAGGCTGAGAGGTGACTTGATAGCCACCTACAAATATGTCAAAGGAGAGAACACCAGTATCTAGGAGACTGACTAGTCTAACCTGCAAAGCTTCAACTGATTTGGAGATGGATAGACATTCCCTTTTCATTCCAGACATGCAAGCACATGCCTGCAGTGGCTTAGGCTAGAAGCCAGGGGGCACTAGAGCAGCCCTCCCTTCCCTTCCACAATGCGGAGCTGAGTGGGGCATGGCCAGGCCCTGGCAGGACACTGATTAGGGAGGAGATTAAACCCCCACCCTGCCTGCATCGTCCCACGTTTTTCCATGCTTGCTGTTCGAGGGGTAGGAGTGCTGCCAGACCCCAGCCCCAGGCTAGCACTCTGAGGCAAAGGGTGGGTGTGCAGTGCATGCATCTGTTGATGATACTGAGCTTTTCAATCTCTCTCCCTATCTGTAAAGAAGGAATAGAGGTACATTATCAGCTGACCTGTTAATTAGCTCCAAAAAGCCCTAAGCAGACTCTGTTCTGTCTGCCTGTCCCAGTGAAATTGGAGACACACACAGACACCTCTCAGCATTAGCTAGCATACCACATGCTTAGGGTCAGCGGGGCTGGGACCCATGCTGTGGAAGATGAGAGGGGGGAATCCCTGCTTGAGCAGTGAGGGAAGCCAGGCAGACTCTCACTAGGGAGGAGAGGGGCAGGGTCAGCCTGTTCTTCAGAGCAGAGTGCACAGCCTAGCCCAGCCCAGCCCAGGAAAACATCTGGGGTGCTGGGGAATTCTGGTTTAACTTAAACTGGGCAGGGGTCTGGGAGAGACATTGCATAAACCAGTATGACCCAAATCAGTTGAGCCCAATACTCCAATACATTCAATCGAGTTTATCTTAAAAGAGTTTCAGCCATTTTGAAACTGGTTTATGTGCACTGAACTTCTCTTCTGTTACAGGTTTAAATCAGGTTCTGTTACAGGTTTAAATCAGTTTCTGATCACTTAAACCAGTTTATATGTAAAGTCTATCACTAGCCTCAATGGGCAGGAGTAAAGAAGTAGTGGTGTTTCATGGGCTCCCTCAAAACATTACATCTATTGTGCAATTACCTGGTTAATTGCCTAATTAATTTAGGCTGGATATGTAAGCAAATTAACTATAGTGTCTTAAAAATGTCCAATTGACTATAAAGTAATTGCTCAAAAATGTGTAATAACTTTATAGCTAGTTTCTATTCAGCTTTAATTTGCATGTGTAGCCTGTGCTGTGTGGCTTGGAGATGCCAGCAGCTGCAAGCTCCCAGCCATGGGGTGCACCATGTAGTCCTGCGCCTGGGAGACTGCAGCTGCTGTGATCTCCCAACTGCAGAAGCACTCCAATGCTGCCCGTACTGAGAATCCCAGAGCTGACAGGACTCAGCCCTAGCTGCGTTCCACACAATCCCACCTCCTACCATGCATTACTGGCATGGTAGGAGTCACGATTGTGTGGACCATGCATTAGATCCCATTGTGGTTTTACCTGCACATGGAAAAGAAAGCAGCAGAGATGTTTTCACAGCCCTGACACTAATTGGGCTGGGGACATGTTATCTCTGATTTACCGACTACACTTTCTTCCAGCTAATAGCATAAAAGACTGAGCGCACTTGACAGTTAACCAGAAATATTTATTTCCGGTTTTGTGAAAAACAGCAGCACATATACGGTATTAGGGTGAGCAAAGAGTGGTGAGTTATTTTCAATAAACATGTCTCAGCAGTATTTTGAAATAATGAAGTGTAGCAATGTCAGTTAGAGGTGGCAGAAAATAAGCCAGTATGTTCTGTAGGGTAATACAGTATGTGAATGATGAATCTTAAACAGTATAATTAATAAATAAATTATGGAACCTCTAGTAGAGTGGCAGGAGATTAGCTAGAAGCTAGCAATACAGTGAAAACATGCTGCCTGCAGTTATTTCATCTCTTATATCTTTAAATAATCAGCGAATACATACTTTATTTCTCCCTTACCTCCATTTAAATATGAAGTCTGTTGCTAACATCAGTTAGCCAAACAAGTCACCATTTTACATGACTTGCAGCAGCTCTATTAGTGTTGTTCATAGTCAGTCTATAAACAGATGTTAGGACAGTCTGTTCTGATGCAATTCCTCCCTCCCCACTTTTGACAAAATGCTTTAATTTTTTTTTTTTTAGTTTGGAGGGAATGAATGTACTAGTTAGTTATAACCTTATCAGCAGTTATTACTTCATTGATGGTTAAAAGCTGAGCTTCAAACTATCCAAATCCATCTGCTGTCATGTCAAAAATTGGTCATCCCTCCTGTTTACAGCAGTAAATATATGAAAACATGCTTTTAGTGAAGGTAAAAATTAGTTCTCTCTTTAAAATGTGTGATTTTAAATGTTATCACACACAACTTCAAATCTTTATAGTTCAGAATAGGTTGCACCAGAATCTTACATTGATCTATGCTTCTTCCACATTTCAGTCCAGGTTCCCATTTCTTGAGGCATACTTGCACATTATATTTCACATTTAGAACCTGGACTGTATAAAGCAAAGTTTAGGAGAAATGGGAAATACGCTCATGGAAGATAATTGACAAAATGGAGCTTCAATTCCTTTTAAATTAATGGTGATATTGTCTGAAAACAAACAAACAAAACCCCAGGACTATTGCAATATTGTTTGTAGTCAGGGGCTATTGTTGCTTTTATTATAGTAACACCCAAATGCAGAAAAAGATTGTTCCTGCCAAGAAGGACCTTCAGTCACAAAGGGTACATTTCTCTTGAGATTAGCACCATGTTATTTCTAAAGCATAGATGGTTGAAAGTCAGACTTCAAGAAGATGTAAAATTAAAGTTATATCCAGTTTTATGATCTCTCATAAGACTTGTCTTTCTGCCTCCTCCTTAAAAATTATATTCTTTTAATTCTAGACACGGAATCTGACTGTGGATGGAAATTTTGGAATGTGGTCACCATGGAAACCCTGCACCCACACAGATGGGACCAGTATTGGCTCCTGCCTCTGCAGAACTCGGCTATGCGACAGCCCAGCTCCTCAGTGTGGAGGCTGGCAGTGTGACGGGCCCGGCATGGAGATTGCCAATTGCTCCAGGTACATCCCAGAATTGCAAGACACAAGCAGACCTTCAGTGGTGGATGTTTAATATGAATTAAAAATCAAACAGGTTTTAATATATACAGAATTTAATCTACATTGCTATTATAACCTGTCTACCACCTTTCCATTCTCTTCTTAGGAAACTTTTTGTAATGATAAGCAGTGACTTGGGTCCAGCTTTCAGGATTTGTCAGCACAGAGGTTAGAAAGAAATCCATTTTGATCTTTGATTCCAAGAAGCTACAGCCTTTAGTACTGCTGCCTGGACCACACATCTGGGATGCATAACTGCCAGCCCTGGTGATGTAGAACAAGAGATGAGTAGGGAAAATACTTCTCTCCAGCGGGGATAGTATACGTGCACTCTACCCAGTGCTAGCACCATAGCATTCAGATGTGACCCAGACAATCTGCTTTGCTGCAACTTCTTTTCCTGTCCTCAGCATGCACATACCTGAACATATCCAGCTACAGAAGATGAGAGCATATTATTTTTCAGCTTGAGTTCAGACACAGAGTGTTTGTTTATTCTGAAGTCCTTTGGACAAGTTAGAGGCTATGGGATTGGCAGGCATGGGCTGGCAACTAGTGAAGGAGAAAAAATGGGCCTAATTTGATCCGGAGCTCATGTATCAAGCATTGTTTGCACCTATGACTGTCAAGATGAAACTTGTCAAAGGGTCTGTTCTGTTCATTTTCAGTGACTCCTTTTGTCAGTTTCCTCTGCTTCACCACTTATTCTGAACAGGGAGGAAATATTTATCTTCCAAAGTATCTTGTGATATTTTTGCACTGAATCAGAAATAAAAGTTATTAGCTTGCCTTCAATCAAACACCAAATGGTTCAGAGAGATATGAGATGTGGTCATGAATCCAAGTGTAAACAATAAAGGAAAATCAATATGCTACTTAACAGCGACATCAGAGTAGGGAAATATGAGAAGTGTTGAAGATGCAGATGCTGTGTAATGCTAACCAGTTGTCTGCTGTTATTAGTCATCTGCTGCACAGCTATGCATTTGGGGACTTGGAGGGGAATTGAAAGCTTGTTCAGATTTTCTGTTCAGAAGTCCCATTAGTTTGAATATCTCAGAAAATCAAGTCAGTAATACCGAACTTCAGAGAAATCAACCCTTTTATCTAAATCCAAATGTGGTAGCAATGAAACCTAATTTTTTCAGTAACCAATTTCCCATCCCAGATTGTTACATTCTGTATCTGTTGAAACAAAGGAAGATAACAAACCAAAATTTGTAACCTTAGTAAAAGTTTTAACTACAGCATTTTTAACCAACTTCTGAAGCAATTTAACAAGTATAACATCTTGCTGATTATTTGAATTAGCTAAATTTTAAAATATTTTAATTGTGGTCCAGTAGAGGAGGACAGCTTTTTTTCTTTTTATTTGAACCTTAATATGCCTAAAAAACATGATGAAACCTCATCATGTTCATCATGAACATAACATACTGCATTAGCTTTTTCTTGGAATTCATAGTATTTTGTTAATAAGACTCTTCAGATATAATGTTCACCAGTTAACCAACACAAGAGTCTAGGAACTGTTGTAGCTGAAGTTTTCATTGTGGCAATGTCAGTCTAAGGACACAGGCAGGCAAGGTTGTTTGTGTAAATATACCTTTTATTAAACTAACTGAGTATTTGGAAACAAGTTCTTAGCAAGCTTTCAGGCAGTCACCCTTCATCAGGCATAGGGGGAAGAAAATGTTTAGCTTTTCTCATTCCTTGGAGTCTCAGACCAGCAGAGTCCCTTATTCCTGACAAACGGTGACTGTGTCTGAAAGCTTGCTAAGAACTTTTTTCCAGCTAATCAGTTGGTCTCATAAAAGATATCACATCTATCCAAAAAACCTTGCCCAGAACTGTTGTAGTACACTGATTCATTTGCTTCAGGTGGAGTTTGAAATTCCTTTCCAGAGATTTGGCATGATGCTTTTTGTGATGAAGTCAAGTTTGTATTGACTTTAATGGAAACATAACCCTGCCTTCTAGTGATTTACAAGAATAAGGTATCCATATTGATTCTGTTAGCTTTCAGCAACTTTTGGCACATTACACCCATGGTATTGTTACTTTGCCTGAGGATCTTGTGGAAGTTAGAAGCTGGTGTAACTGATTCATATCAAATCTCTGAGTTCTTCTGGAAGTTGAACTTTTTTCTAGTTTTTAGTTCTAAATCTTGTTTTAGTTTTTTGTCATTTTCTTTTCAGAAAAGGAGGGAAAGTGAATATGAAACTTTAATCTCTCCTAAATACACAAAGGCCACATCTACACAGAATGCACACTCATTACTGTACAGTCATTTAGTAATTATTATGATCAAGTACTAAATGACTGTGCTGTAACCTGAGTTCCTACACAGTAGCACTGATCAATGGCTTTTTTGTGATGCTCCTGTGTAATAATTCTGCACGGTAGTGTCATGTCACAGGCTCTGCCATGCAGCATTACTGCACAGTAGTTTGAAGCTACTGTGTAGTCAGCATCTTCTGTAGACATGGTTATTGTAAATAATATGAAATCTTTAAACTATTTAGGAAAATACACAATTTTTAAAATTCTCTCCCTAAAGAATTACAGCGTGACTTATCTTCCTGAGATGTGAAATGAACCTAATAGATACATGATCCTGTTCTATATATGGATATACATATACATATATATCTGTGTGTGTGTATTCCCTTCTCTCTCTCTCTCTTCCCTATATAATTCCTGAAAGAGAGAGCTAAAAGTATACACACATACAAACACAGAGAAATGTAACAGGAAATTATATAGGATGTCTGTATGTATATAAAATTCCTGTTATATTCCTTCCCTTTTCTCTCTCTCTCTCTCTCTCTTTCTCTCTCTCTCTATATATAATTATAAAACACACATACAAATATAATTTCCTTATATATATATAGGTATAGATAGTATCTATATGTATATCAAATATAGTTTCCTAAGAGAGAGAGAGAATATAGATTTATCTATGCATAGCAATAGACACGCACACACACACATATATACAGAGAGAGAGAGGGATGGATAGATAGATAGATTTATATCTATACACATACCTGTGTGTGTGTAGATATAAATACACACAAATACATATGTGTGTGTGTGTGTTCCCTAATATGTCTATATCTAAATATAGGTACATTAGGAAATAATACACACACACACAGAAACTATATTTAATTTTATAAAAAATATACATAAGCCTTTCTGCTGAAGATAATTAAAAGATGAAAATGATATTTTTTTATTGAATTGTTTTTTATTACTTTTTAAGCATAAGATATTGCTTCAGCCTTAATGTTTGTCAGACATGGCCTACGTCCAGTGAGGATTGTTAATAAGAGGTAATTGCTATAGCTTAGGCTATACAAAAGTATTTTAAGCCCAAATAGAATAATAATAATAAGAAGAAGAATACATGAACCCAGTGAAGCTGAGATTCATCTCTTGAAGTATTTGTAGTGAAGCATTTCTAAACTTGTCTTGATTCAAATCTTTTTGCACAATGAGAGAATGAGTTTTATGGATTCTGTATCTGTTAGGTTGTTGTCCAACAGGCCCATTTTAATAGCAGTATCCACAAGGCATGGAAAAGAGAAGCATCAAAAAACTCAGTGCTTTTTCTCATCTACTCCTTAGAAAGCTTGACTCGAAGTGGTACAAGCAATCCCAACCTTTGCACATATATTAATGGATCGAATTCAGCTCTTAGTAACACCCATACAGTTGTACACTTTCTATAACAGCTGACAGAACCGTAGCTTCTTATTCCAGAAATGGAGGATGGACTCCATGGACTTCCTGGTCACCCTGCAGCACCACCTGTGGAATCGGCTTTCAGGTCCGTCAGCGTTCCTGCAGCAATCCAACGCCCCGGCATGGGGGTCGTGTGTGTGTGGGACAGAACCGTGAGGAGAGGTGAGTTGCTTTTTCTCAACTGCTTGTATTAGTTTCTTCCACTTAGATTTGTTTACAAGTTATATTTTCTCCTTTGCCTGCCTTGTGTCCTTACTCTTTTTTGTAACGTGCTAGCAGCAATTACAACCCCATTACTATTAACAGGGACCTAGGACTATAGTAGCACTTCCAACTTTTACTTAACCAAGTCCTTCCTAAAGCAGCTAAGCTTCTTGCAGTGCAAGTCAACTGTTTGTACTGAGGCTATCTTCTCTGGTAGCCCATGAGATTTTTTTTTTCTCTCTTACATAAATTAAGCATCTTTACTGCACTTGGGAAAGTTTCAAGGACTCTGATGTGTTCAATAAAAAAATACCATCCTACAATCAAATATATATTTAGTGACATTTCACAGTAGCCAAACTTGACTGTATATATATTAACCTATCCATAGATCAAGTCAGCATTTTAAATCAGACTGTGATTTCACAGTTTGTTGCTTCTCATAGCATTTTGTCACCCCATCTCCAAATGTAGAGTTTTTGATTCCATAGTATATGCACCCAAGAGGCTCTGATTTATGATTATCTGCCCAGCATAGAAATGAAACATTTCTTTTTATATTCATAAAAAATAGACAAGTGACTACATTGAAATATATTATCATGTTTCCAGGGGCATCCTGTCAGCTGCAAAAGAATTAGCAAACAGTAGCACAATCACATGGCAGTGTTAGCATTCTGAGTACCTGGGCCATCAGTTCTAAGAAATGTATATGGATCTCTTTTCTACTTGATACACACTTATAATTTACTTTAGTGTTCCTGCAAAGTACATTCACATGACCAGTGGAGAAGAGATCACGCCATATTAAACAGCAGGTGCTTTTATATTGTCTGCATATCAAGACAGGCGTCATCTCTATTTTCTTTTCACCATGTCTAGTATTTTTTAAGATAGCTTTCAATAAGAGTGATAATGAGAAAAATTTCAATGATGTAATGTTGCTCTGCAACTTTTGGGGGTTTCACTAGTGCATATTTACCATTGTTTGGTCATAATGACCAAGATTTTGATTGGCTATAGAACACAGGCAATAGGTCAAGCAAGAAAAAAGCTTCCCCCATCCAAAATCTACTTTTGGAACTAGAGTTATGACTGCAGCCTCACAGCTGTCCTTCAGCAGTTACCACGTTTCTAGAGCTGAGAGGTCAGCAAGATACAAGGCAGGCTCTGAGTGGCTATTCTTCAGAAAGGAGTTTCATTGGAATCAAATGGCCATGATACATTTTGGTATTTATTGTTCATTTTCACGTATTAATTCTAATATGATTAGAGGATTAACAAAGAGATGTAATGAATGAATAGTCAGAGATCAGGAAAACATTAAGGATTTCTCTCCTCAAATCTAAAATAAAATGTCCACTGTCAAGACAATGAATACCTCCCAAAAAGTACTCGTGACATGGGCAAGGATACATAGAGTGACTTGAGACCATTAAAAATAAAGCATGAGGGATTAACCAATAGTTGTACTTAATTGTTGTGGAGGAACAAAACAATGAAGTTTCTCAATTACTTAAAAATGTATGACCTGATTCATAACGCTGCCCTTCTAAAGAACTTCAGTACTCTAACTGTGACTCCTTATAGTAATTTTGAAGCAAGAAAAATTAGCTGAGGAAATTATTATGTAGTTATAATCTTTCTTGAAGAGCACACTATACTGGTGCTAACACCATAGTTTTATATGAGTAAAATTGTTTCTCTGATCCTTGAAGTTTCACAGAATGGTCAGAATGGAAAACAGAGGAAAACTAGGGAACATACTGAGGCATGACCTCTGGGTTAAAATCTGTGGGGAACACGGCACAGGGGACACAACTGTGAGAGTCTACTACAGACCCCCCACCCAAAGTCAAGAGCTTGACCAGGAGTTTGCCCAGGAACTGCCTGAGGCCACATGCTCCAGGGCCATGGTTGCCATGGGTGACTTCAGTTACCCAGACATCTTGTGGGAGGATCACTCGGCAAAATCTGAGTGGTCACAAAGCTTCCTATCATGCGCGGGAGACCTCTACCTGACTCGAGAAGTCTATGGGCCAATGAGAGGTAAAGCACTGCTCGACCTGGTACTGGCTACTGGAGATAACCTAATCGATGACCTAGTGATTGATGGGAAGCGGGATGACAGTGACCATGAGCTGATCACCTTCACCATCCGCCGTAAAACTGGCAAGTCAGTCAGCAACACTGAAGTCCTTGATTTCAGGAAAGCCGACTTTGACAAGCCCAGGAGGCTTGTCAGAGAGGCCCTAAGGGACCATGACCCCAGGGGGAGGGGAGTTCAGGAAGAGTGGTTGCTCCTCAAGGGAGCGATCCTCAGTACACAAGTTAATTCTATTCCATCTCAGAGGAAAGACATCAAAAGGGCACGGCAGCTCCCTTGCCTCTCCAGGGAACTAGCAGACCTCCTGAGGCTAAAAAGAAAGGCCTACAAAGGATGGAGGATGGGATTCACCTCGAAGGAGGACTATTCTGCACTGGTCTGGTCCTTCAGGGAGCAAACCAGGAAAGCCAAGGCTGCAACTGAACTCCAACTAGCTTTGAGCATCAAGGACAATTAAAAGTCCTTTTTCAAATATGTGGGGAGCCAGAGGAAAAGCAAGGGTGACATTGGACCCCTGCTGAACCAGATAGGACAACTGATGTCCAGAAAAAGCCAGCCTATTAAATGGGTACTTTGTGTTGGTCTTTCATCAGTCCCATGGGACGCCCATGACCACTACAGGACAGGGAGGTCCGGGTGAGATCCTCTTGAGAGGCTGGATACCTTTAAGTCAGCTGGCCCTGACAATCTACACCCCAGGGTACTCAAGGAGCTGGCGAGCATCATAGCCCAGCCTCTGGCATGGATCTTTGAAAACTCCTGGTGCTCTGGTGTAGTGCCCAAAGACTGGAAGAAGGTCAATGTGGTGCCTATCTTCAAGAAAGGGAGGAAAGTGGATCCAGCAAACTATAGGTCCATCAGCCTGACTTCTATCTCGGGGAAGATCTTAGAAATGTTTATTAAAGAGGCCATCCTTAATGGACTGGCTGATGCCAACATCCTGAGGGATAGCCAGCATGGGTTTGTTGCGGGTAGGTCTTGCTTGACCAATCTCATTTCCTTC
>JAGPOW010000261.1:142790523-142820638 GCA_030014935.1 Caiman crocodilus
AAAAAAATGTGTTGCATTCATTGGCTGACTTCCTTCTGACAGCTTATTTGCTCCTATTTCTTCTATTTCTGTGAACATTTGTACAGGTAAACTTTTCAGTCCATATTGATCACAAGAGAGAAGTATCACAAACATTCACAAGGATGTCAGCCTGTGGCTGTTTTCACACAGGGAGCATTTGTACCACCAAAGAGAATATTCTAGGGTCTGGAAGTTATCCAGTCACAAAACGGAACATTACAATGTAATTCAGAAGACCAATTACATACTTTATACAAAGAATTAAAACTAGCTAGTGTGCAAAGGAATAGCCAATGAACAGTTTACAAGCAGTCTACAGCTTGAAACACATTAACCCAAACTTTTGGACAATTCTGACTTGGCGCACTAAAAATTCACAAGTAGAGAAAGGAAAAAGAAAAAAAGAGGTCAGTTAATCAAATATATTAATTGCTCTCAGTTTGCCCAATTCCACTTATACATAGGAGCATATTTGGCTCTCAATTTCCTTATGTAACCTCGGGTCATATCCATATCCATATATAAAATAGATATCACTCTTCAAATTAAAGTCATTTGATAGTGAAGAATGAGAAGTTGAGGTTGTTAGGGGTTAATACAAGAAAGGTTATTCACTATGTTTCTCTTGTAGGGAGAACTATGACTTTACTAGCAAATTGCCTGTTAAGAATGACTGGAGGGTAGGGTGGGAGAGGGGGCTGGGATGGAGTGCAGCCACCTAACTCACCTTGCTGCCACTGTTCTGCCTCCTGCAGGGAGCAGGGTGGGGGAGCCGAGGCCAGCCTCAGTTTCCCCACCTCCTGTCCAATCCTTGGTACAGCTTTGGAATCATGATGGTGCTCCCCCACACTTGGAGCACTCTGATTGGCTGTTTCCAAATAAAGCCTTATGGACAGACAGACAGATAAACTTAGGCTTGTATAGTATTAGAAAAACATCTTTGTGTCCAAATAGAAAAAAATGAGAGACTAGAATATTAAAATAAATATTCTTTGTAGGACAGGATGAAGAGAAAGCAACTTCAAAAGTAGATAGTAGAAAGTAGATGGTAGTAAGTGCATCAAAAGTTGAAAGATGGAAGGCAAGACAATGCTCAGTTTAATTTTTTTTATTCACTTGACCCAGATTAACATAAATATTAGCAGTCCTGAAGCAAACTTTTCATTTGCTATTAAACAGTCGGAGGGCCTTCTGAATCAGATTGCCTGATGGCTACTGAGAAAATCCTTAGGTAAATTGTGATGCTTAAAAACATACTTTAGAGGTAAAAGCAACAATATGATCAAAGTATTTTATGGAGCCCTTCTACTTAGAATCATTTTTTATCTTTGATGTTACCTATAAAATCAGAGGCAGTGGGACAATTGGAAAGCCAACTCAGCTGTTTGAGCAGGAAAAAAGATGAATTGTAAACAAGGCTTGACTTGCTTGTTTCTGCTTGTAAAATAGTAACTCCATAAATATTTGCCTTTTACTTCATGGACTCAGTTCTTCCCTCAAGTACAGGTATTACTTCTATTGGAGTAGCAGTCTACTCTGGTGTGGAATGTGTTTTACAGTTAAGTAGATACACAAGCCAGATTGCACCCAGAGTGAGGATGGGCAATGATGAAAATGCTATACTTTCAGTTTGCACCAAAAATATTCCAATAATATATTTATGTGTCATATACAGTATGACAGTCATAACTTCTGTGTTTCAAAAAATAAAGGGTTTAACAAATAAATATGAGGCCACCCATGTGAAACATTTCCATGTGCAAACATCTGTCTAAATAATGGAAAATGTAGAGGTCGGGGACCTTTTTGCATTAAATCATTTCTTTTCCCGTCAGATACTGCAATGAACATTTGCTATGCCCTCCACACGTATTCTGGACAGGCTGGGGTCCGTGGGAACGCTGCACTGCCCAGTGTGGTGGAGGGATTCAGGCTCGTCGCAGGACTTGTGAGAATGGCCCTGACTGCCCTGGCTGTAATGTGGTGAGTCACTTCTAGGATGTCTTGTCAGTAAACACTCACAAACATGGTGATTTGTGAGTGTGAGTTTATATATACATTGTTTGAATCTATGTATTATTTGCATTACTAAAGTAACTAAGAGCCCAAGTAAAGGACTAGGTGGAAACACAAGAAAACTGATGTATTGATTAGCAGATCAGCAGTGTACCCAGAGCTAACCAACATCAAAAATTTTGCAGACGAGGTACTTTGGGAATTTTGCAGGCATTTCAGAATTTTGCAAGCATTTCAGTAATGTTTTCAAAAAGGAATTTTAAGGTGAGCCTGAAGGAAATCTGTGAAATGGCTTTGTAGGTGTTTTGGGGAGCAACTGCAGGGTGAGGGGCAGCATGGGACATGGCATGAATGTGCTTATTTGAATATTTAAAAAGTGTGAGATGGAGGGTGGCAATGCAGGCTGGTCAGAATAAGGAGACAGCTTCTTGACTGAATGAGTGAAGACAGGCAGGGTGGAGCTAGGGTCAGGAGGCTAGTGGATGGGTGCAAAGAGGAAACTGAGATATTCAATGCAGCAGGCTCGGAGAATAATCTGTGGAGCAGAATTCTGTATGAATAGGAAAATATTTCATTTGCTAGTGCCAAAGAAAAGGATGATTCATCTATCGAGACACAGTATGAAATCTTAAAGAACGCTTGAGCTGAGTGGACACATAGGAAAGACCAAGTATTAGAGGTATTACAAAAAAAGAATCTGCAAAACTAGGGCTCAGTGCTGATATGAATGCTTAGAAAAAATACTAGTCTAATTTTCCAAAATTACTGAAAAGGTCTGGGGAGAAGGATAAGAGCTCTAATTTAACACAGTTGACCTTGAACTGAACTTGAGCTGGAACTTGTTGGACATCCGTGTTGGGAACTATTGGTGCCTGTAGACACGTGATGTGTGTGTAATGACAGTGCATCTGACCAGACTCAGGTAATTTACATGCTTCAGCAGCCTCAGGGTCTCATGTATTCAGCATCCTACACTTCAAAATGGTGGTAGTGGGAGTACTTTAACTAAAGCTTGTTGAACAAACTATAATTAAAGCAACCCCCTGCTACCATTTTGAAGTGTGGGATGCTGAATACATGAGATGCTGTGGGCACTTTAATTAGAGTGGACCCCGAGAGCCACTTCAGTTAAAGCCCTGTACCCCTTCCAGCAAAAAACAAAAAACTGGAGCACATGTAAAGAAGCCCTGTAACGTATTTTTTGGTCCTTTGCTTCTGAATGTCATTCAAGAAGATAAAAATACAGTTCTCTAAATAGAGTACTTAATTTAATTTAGAGAATTTAAATAGCCAGTATTTAAATTTCCTCAATTTAGAGGACAAACTAGATTAATTACAAGGTGTGTTATCATCCATGGACTTTTTTTAGCATCACTGGCAAACTTGTTCAAAACCAAGTAAAGGGTAATTTATAATAATCTCAGTTTTGCTTTTTCACATGTCCTCCCTGGTTCTATGCTGCTTTTGACACTTGTTCCACAACTGAAATTTCACTGTTGGAAGGAAATTGAATACAGTCAAAGCATTTGTTCCCTTCCCTTGGCTCAACTTTAAGAATTAACCAAGCTGTCTTCACTTCTGCTAAGTCTTCAAAATATTTGACTTCTGTTGAAGAAGGGAAAATCTTTTGCACAGATTTGTGGTTAAACCTCTGTGACTGGCAAAGAGAAGTTAAAGAGTGCACTATGAAAGTTTTCTGTTTCCATCTTCCTTGTTAAATGTGTGTTAGCATTACTTGGCTCGTATGATTGAGCAATGTAATCTGTTCCTGATCTGTAGTGAAAAGTATATACCCCAGATAGCTTTGGGAAATTCTCTGAGAGGAAGAATATTATGAGGTGTTTTGTCAGATATTAGATCCAAACCAATGAGATTATTGTTTTTGGGATTTGCAACCCGATTTTCCTGTCATTTGTAAAATATTACAGCAACGGTAGTGGCGTCTAGTGTATTCAAACAATTCCTTCCTGGTTCAGTAACCACATGTTTTGTTTAGGCATTTTGGTTCAATTTTTTCAGTAAAACGTGAAGATTTTTGTTCCAATATACTTCTCAAATGTTTCAGCATGTCTTAAAATGGTATCAGCATACCAAGAATATGATGCAAATTCCTAGTAAATACCAGGTTTCTTGGAAGACAAAGAATGTAAGTCTAATGACTTAAGTGTGTGGTTTACTAAGTTACTGTGAGTATGCAGCTGAAAGCTGCTTGTCTTGAATTGAAAGGTCCTTTACCATATAACAGAACTGTGTGGAAGCACACAATTTAGAAATTTATTTGATTATTAGTTAAGAAGAAACTGTTCCACTAGTGGAAGAAGACCTATTTGAAGTATTTTATGACTTTTTAGTTGTTGATTGCATACAATATTTATGCTGCTAGAATACCCTAATGAAAAAGGGTAATTCTATCAAGGCTAGTATTAAGAGACTTTCATCATCTGATACAAATACATTTTTCAGTGTGAATATAATGTCAAGCTAATAGCTTGCAAAATAATTAAAACCATGCATATATGTTACCACAGATGAACAAAGTAGAAATATTTATGATTTGTTACTGTCTTTGATTATTTATTTGTAGTGAAGAAATGTTAGGCTTGGATTAATATGTGGTAGAAAAATAAGATGGACTAGATTTTTTTCCTACTGTTTGAGCACCTAATGGAGTTGGATGCCCACATGCCATTCTATTTTACCTTATTCAAGTCCTGAAAATCCATTAATTAATCTAGTTTTGTAACATGGCATTATCTTACCTTTAAGGCTGAGTCACATAAAAAGCAGTGAGGAAGAAGATGGCTCACTCACCAGTTGTATTAACAGTTTTACAGGGACTTGAATAGAGTGGAATAGAATCATATTTAGGTATGTAAGTGGACTTAAGAACTCGAAAGGTTAAATAGAATCTGGTCCAGTATCTACATATTTTAATGAATGGACTGTACCTGCTAGAGTAGATGGTGCCAATGTACTTTAGTATCTTGCACAGAACTCCACACATTCAACCCAGATTGTAAAATGTCAAATTTGGAGTAAAGAAGTGTTAGTTATGTTTCCACCCACTTCAAAATTAATTAGTAGCAGCTGAGGTAATAAAATTTGGAAATTCAGAATCCTACCTCCTTCTTCTAATCACTAGACAGTATCATTTTTGGCCAGAATGAAGGTTTATCAAGATGTCTGTATTTTCTAAAGTAAGGGTGAATTCTGAGAAACCCTCACAATGTCAGATTCACCAAGTTTCCCTGAGTGTCTTTTAACAGTGCTGATAGAGAATTAAAAATCCCTGATTTTGGATCCACACGTTCCTGACAAATTCAAATTGAAACAGTGAAGAGAAGGGATACTTCATTGATAAGGAAAGAGAAAAGCTTATTATAGCAGAGGAAATTACAAGAGCTTGGCTTGCTTAACCTAGGAAAATTAAGACTAAGAGAAGCTATGACTGCTGTTCACCAAGGAGAGAGAAGAGCTATTTAAGATAAAGGACTGTGTTGGTGCAAGAACAAATTTGTATCGAGTGGACATGAATAATTTTAGGCTGGTGGTTGCAAACCTTTTTTCTAATTATTTGACAAGTGAGGTTCTGGAATGTCCTTTTGATCAGTGGGAGCAAGAAGTGCAATTACTTTTAAAACAGAAGTTGATCCATTTATGAAGGTGGTGATATAACATTGTGCATGTGATATTGGGGGACTCAGTTCTACAAACTATGAGCCCTTCCATCTTGAGTTCCAGCACAGGGATGGGCTATGGGACTGAAACACAAATGAGCCCATTTTATTTACCTATATCTTTACTTTAATTTACAGTGTTCCTCACAGTTGTCTCTGATTACATTCTACTTTCCACCAAACAAATTCATTGCTATGTTTTCTCTTTTTGATGCCTTCCATTGCTGTTACTCCAAAGAAGGACATACAGTGGTCTTTCACCCAGTCTGCTCACACTCCCCTTCTCACTGTTTTATCCCGAGCTGGTGCAGAGAACTTCCTCTGAAGCATGGAGGCCACATTGCTGTTTTGCCATGCCTGTAACTTGCCCCAGTAAAAATTCCAGCTCAAAATATTTAGATATCCCCTTGCAGGTTTTATGTGACTTAGGTCTTGGAGCAGGGCAAAAGATCTGTTCTTTACAAAAGGGTTGTAAAGGCTGCCTGCACTCTCGGGGGGCTGGTCTAATTGGCTCAGGAGGTCTGCTTCAATTCAATATCCAAAATATATTCCTATTTGCATAGTGGTCTTCTGGGTTTGTGGATCCAGGAATTAAGAGATGTTTGAAGGATTCTAATGGAACTTACCAGGATTTGCACTTGGTTGGTAGAGTGGCAGCAGGGGTTCGTGTTGCAGAGAACTGTGTGTGAGGTATCAACAAAAGGATGACTTTTAATCTTATACAATTGTGCACAAAATTGTTGTTAGTCTCTTCCAGCTAGACATTTAGACTAGACATTATGAAGAACTTCTTCAGAGTTAGAGTGGCCAAGGTCTGAAATGGGCTTCCAAGGAAGGTGGTGCTCTCCCCTACCCTGGGGGTCTTCAAGAGGAAGTTAGATAGGCCTCTAGCTGGGGTCATCTAAACCTAGCACTCTTTCCTGCCTATGCAGGGGGTCGGACTTGATGATCTGTTGAGGTCCCTTCCGACCGTAACATCTATGAATCTAAGCACTTGGATCAGGACTCAAATTCTCTTAGTGTGCACCTGGACTTGGGTGTTGTCCTCCTTAAGTTTTGAGCATTTGCCCCAAGAAGGCAATTCAAATGACCTTCTTTGGTGCCAAGGATCCCTATACAGTAACTCTGGAAAGGCATAAGGGCACCTTAGTGCTTTTTACACAGTATAGGGACCCTTAGCCTTCACCAGAGAGAAATTTAGAAATGCCAGAGGTATCCAGAGCTAGCCAGCAGGCACCACTGAAGGAGAAGGTGGTATCTAAACTCCAGCCCCTCTCAGGCATGTCCATTAATTTGCTATTCCCCATGTGTCATCTCTAATGCATCTGGATTTCTGATGATGGGCAATGTAGTATTGGTAGGTTGGAGGTGGATTCAGTGTTGTTTGTATGAGTCAGTTTTGCTTTGTCCTTCCCATTTATTTCTGTGTTACTGCAAAGCTGTGTGGAGCAGAGGCCTGGTCAGGCAGCTCCCTCCCAGAGCAGCTGCAACACATGGTGCAGAGATGGCTGCAACTGTGCCAGTCAGGGCAGCATGGTCAGCCACCATTGCTGTGGCAGCTGTTTTTGTGCTCTCTTACAAATGTGGTGCCCAGGACTGCTGGCCCAGTCACCCCACTCAGTTATGCTTGTGGTGTGGAGCTCCTCAGCTCTCCCCTGAATCATTTCTGTTCTGCACAGAAACCCCGATGTTGATGCCTAGAGAACTTTGTGATACAAACCAGAGGTGGTTTAAGAAGCTTGTGGCTGTTGGCATGGAGCCACTTTCAGTTGCTCTTTGGAATGGAGGCATCTGAATTCCCTCTCAGTCCCGTTTAAGTACCTGAAAACCCAGTTGAAACATGCCCTGATAAAAAGTCTGTCCTCAGTCTCAGCTGCACCTGGCCCATTCCAGAGATTTCTAAGGTATAAATGAAGGAAAAATTGGGTTGTCAACTTGGGAGGATTAAAAAGCATCTTTGTCACCACCAGTTACCTTGCCTACTTTTGTTATGTGAAGGTTTTTGATTTGTTAAGCCTGGTACTTACATAGAGGCATATAGAATGGGATAACTGTGAGCTTACTTTTCTCTTACCTGACTCCAAATGAATTTCTTCAGTTAATCTGTCCAGAAAATTACTTTAAAAGATGCTTTGACTAGATGCAATTTATACACTTGTGGGAGCTGGCAGTCTACAGGGATCCAACATCAAGAGACATAATTAGAAATCAAAGCCAAATTCTGACCTCAGTTACACTTTCACAACACAATTAAAAGAGGAACTGAAATGAGTAGGGCTGTAAATTTGTAAATCATGGATAGATTTTGACACAGTCATTGTAAAACCCTATAATTGTTTTATTTTGGAAGATTTTCCTTTGCATTTTCTCATTTTAAGCTTTAATGGTGTGCATTATTGATAAAATGGCATCCTTGTTTTGTGAGACTTTTGAAAGAATATAAAAGTTCTGTGAATAAAATGAGTTGCTTGCTGTAAGAAATTTATAATATCTGTATTTCCTCAGTTGTAGTTTACATAACTTTAGATTCCTTTACATTCACATAGACTCCCTCCAGGTTAAATTAAATTAGACTTCTTGGTTTGAGTTCTTCCCTCAGCGACAGAAATGCAGTTACTTCCAACTTCAATAAGAAAGACACTCTTATAAAGGAAACAAAAGTTTAGCCTCCTCACAACTGTGTTTGAATCCTTGGTGTCCCCAAACCTCTTCCACCAAAGGGATTCCATTCCCTTGATACTGTTGGCCAAAGAGTATAAGGCTAGCACCAGTTGATGTAAGGCTGCATCTTTGTCAGTGCTTTTGCCTGTCACAAACCACTTGATACATAGAGTATTATGTTTCATGGACAACTGTGGTCAAAGATGAGTGCCTGTAGCCTGCTGCTTCTTGGCTTCTGGATTCCCTTATAAAGTGTTCTTTATATGCATTAAAGAGGAACTAATTCCTTTGCAAACCCCTGCTATTTTCATCTGCAGAAGCATTTTGTTGGTCACGGTTTAAGTTCTCATCCCTTTCCTTATGCAGTTTGGAATTTCTATTGAAATTCTTTGGATCATATTTTCCCTTAGTTCTCAGTTGGTAAGAACCTCCTTGGAACCTTTAGGAAAAGTAAGTCTGAAGTCTGAAATTTCTGCTATGGAAATAGAGAACAATCTAGGACAGACATGATGTTTCTAGAAGAGACACCTCCTGCCTAACAGGTAACTGATGGCTTTATTTAAGTCTTCCTTCCTGGTCCTGTGTAGAAACTGGAGGACCAAGAGTTTTGATTTGTTGACTTAAGTCCACACCTTGAGATCATTATACAAAATGTACGTCCTTTACATTCTCTCTTACTGGCACAGTTTTCATTTCTTTTCAGATATTCCAGTTGAGCTGAAGTTTCCATTTCATATTATATCAGTTGTATGTAGTTTATCCAGATAGTCTTTGCTGAAGATTGTTTTATTTTGCCTGCTTGCCTAAAGCACAAGAAAATGGCTACTAGGGCAGCGCTTTCTAGATGATTGAGAGACAATGGAGAGTGAAGGGGCCTAAAAATAGGCAAACTATTGCCAAACTAAATTTAGGCCAGGATTCTTCTTCCTGAGGATTAATTATAAAGTGTTTTAGGAAGATAGTGCTATGCCTCAGTGGAGGATGCGTGGTATACAGAGTTGCCAACTGGATATCCCATCACAACCTTGACTTATTGGTATAACTGGCAATTTGTTTGTACTCTTCCAGGCTCCTGCTGGGCCAGCAGGCAGCAGCAAGGTAAGTTGGATGCTTTTTCAACCTGGCTTTTTGTTCTTCGGAATATAAGAATTCAATAGGAATTGTAAGTAGTTCTTGCTGGTCATCTGAGAAAGGGTACATTGTGCCCAAAAGCTTTATAAACAAAAAAGTCTTATTCAGTGTCCCCTCTTTATAGACTCTCTGTTCTTTTATTTCATCTAACCCCCTCAGTTTTCTTTCTTGTTTCACATTGTAATTTCATTTTTCTCCCCAGTTATTTTGTCATTAATTTATTCAGTGTGTCCTCCTTTGCCTATATCCATATAGCCAAATATCCTTTCATTCTTTGTTTTATCTCCTCTTAGCTTCTCCTTTTTCAGTGTGCTTATGCCACACACTCTGCCTCTCTACTCCATCATCTTACCATGCCAGCCTTTATTCTTTCAGATGCTTTGTGGCAGTCTCTTTACTCTTATTAGCTGTCAGCCTTTTGCTACAACTTTTATTTGGATTGTTTTTGGCAAGGTACTGATGCTGCAAAAGTTCAAGACCCACTCTGGAATTCTGCTAGCTGTAAATGGGTATCTGACCACTGGGGTTGAGAAATTAGATAGCCTGGTGTGATGTTTGTTATGAGCTATAAAAACAAATTTATGTGCCTTAACCACTAATCCTTTGAAAAGGACCGTTGCCCTTTTTACAACATAGTATCCCCAAGAAGCTTGAACCCAGACACACCTATCTGAAGAATCTTCATTGCCTTAAATACAGCTTCAAGATGTTCTAAATGTTAGTACTGTAGTGTGAGCTGCCTCTCATCAGGGGCAGATTAATGCAGGAGTGTGTGGGGCCTGGGCCCAGGGACCCCTGCCAATCAAGGCCCCCCCAGGGCATCAGGGGCAGCACAGCCCAGGCAGGCAGTGTAGCCATGGGCATCTGGGGTGGGCAGCATACACTTCCTCCCCTTCAGCTGGGCCATAGCCAAGAGCTAGGGCTCCCTGAAGGCAGCAGCAGCTTCCCGGGACCATCTGCTGCCAAGATGCCCCATGGGTGGCCCCGCTCCCTGCTGCCTACAGGTGGCTGCCAGCATCAAGGCCCCGGGGGCAGGAAAGGACAGCCCCGTCCCACCTCACCCAGAGGGGCAGGCGGTCATCTGGGGGTTGAACTCATGCCCCTCCTCCCTCAAAGCCAGCTCCAGCCCATCCCACTGCACTGGGGGACTGCAGTTCCAGCTATGCAATACCCGCTGGGTGGAGAGGCCAGGCTGGGGCTGGGACCATCTTCACCTTAGCAGCACTCACACCTGGCTCACCCAAACATGCCAAGGAGGCTGGGTGGACTCAGCCACAGCCTCCTGGCAGATGCAAAGGGGACCTGCCCTCGCTTGGTGGGGGGGCCTCTTATTTTCTGTTGCCCAGAGCCCCAAGAAATCTCAATCTGCCACTGCCTCTCAGATACTTAGGAATAGAGTAGGCCCTTATATGCAATTCATGTTTTAAGCCAGCTTTTTGAAAACTCATTATTTAAAAATTGACCATGCATGCATGTGAAAATGTCCCTGCTCTCTCTTACTGATATTTATTTTAAAGCGTGTTTACATAAAACAGAAGGTTTGCTTCCTATTCATTTATCTATTCTGACTGATTGTCCCCCACCTTGGAATAGTCTCTTTCATTTCCAACACCATAATCATAGATACCCTTAGCGATGGTGTCACAATACATGGGCTTTTGCATACACAGCTGTTTTTTTTTTAACACAGTATTTTTAAATTTGCCCACAAAATGTTTCTGTCTGTCTCAAATAAATCTCCTCAAGAGAAACGCATCAAAAATATCTCAATACTGTAAATATACTGTGGTATTTTAAAGCTGTATCACTTACTGAAATTTCACACGAGGCATTAAAATAGATGACCAAAGGCCATGACAAAAGACATTGATGTGCAGTGCAAGATAACTATAAATTTTCATAATGTAAAGGAACTATGCCACAGAGAACCCTAAAGGTCAAAAAGAAAAACCTTGAAATCAATACAGTGAGCTAAAGGGACCCCATGAAGGTTAAGTAAAGTTAATATAGTATGCTTGAAATTGTCTAACGCCAGATAGGATGACTGTGGTCAAATTTACAAGCAGCCTAAATCTGGCAATAGGAAGCTTAAGTAGATCAGAAATCAGGTATTATTGTAATGTAGACAGGATATACATGAGCTCAAGAAGGAATTGTGAAATTCTGTGGACAGAAATAACATGACTCAAAAGACAGATCTGTTTGAATTCTACATCATTTTTAGGTAAGTTGTGCATTTCCTTCCAGACATGGCTCTTTTCTCCTGAGAAACACAATCTCATTTCAATTTTCCTTAGATGAGTAATGTAAAAGAATAACTTTTTTGAGAGATTTATTTCTAGAGTAAGAAATCCAGGATGAGGTTCAAGTTTGATTTGCACGTTTTATGTATCATAGACTTATCAACATCTCTATTGCATGTCACGCTAATGATATATACCCATTTTATTTATATATAATCGGGATCTGGAAAAAGTGAGTACATTTATTAAGAAAACTAAACTGGCCAGCTTACTGATTTTGAAAAATACAAAAGGAAAACTATATCTGCTTTTTAAAAGAGAATCATTACTATAGCATTTGTGTCTTGTTTAATATTCAAGAACAGTGATGAAACCAAATTTCCAGCAATGGAAAACATTGGCATCCCAATATTTCTGTTCTGAAACTAGTTGAAAGAAGTAGTACTTGAAAGACTGATGTCAGAAATGTTCTTTTTCATTCTTCTATTATGCCTTTATGCATTTGGAGATTGGGGTCTTTCAGCATATCATCCACCAGACAGCATTTATTCTGTCTCTAAAATATTTCCATAGTTTCAAAAATGAATTTCTAATATTTTGTGTACTAAGAAAATTAAAATTATTATTATCAGTTTTTGTGGTTTTAAGTCTCTGTTTGACTTTTTTAGATTACAGAAAAAAGAAAGGCTACACATTATAACAGAAATAGAGAGAACTCATACAAAATAATCCTTGTCTGCATGTGGCATTTGGCAACCTCATTATTATACTTCTTGTTTCGCACATTTTCTGTAGCCTTGTTTTTTCCTGTCTATTTAAAGTATAAATTCTTTAATGTATTAATTGTTACTTTTATGCTTTGGATGCATCTAGTACAATGGGACCCCAAATCCATTTGAATCTACTGGCACTCTAGGTAACACTAACTGTAAATAATAACTTAGACCAAAGGGGGCAACCTTTTTGGCAGAGATGCCAGAAATTAATCTCACACCTTTTTGTGTGCCATTCCAGTCTCCTTCCTATGCCTGATTTGCTTCCTGCCCTGTGCTCCCTGACTGATCTGGTGTTCTGCTTTCTGCTCCCTGCCTTCTCCCTGATCTGTTATGTACCACATGCACAGCAGCTGTTTGTGCCACTTATAGCAGGTTGTCCATCCCCAATTTAGACAGTGGTGACAAAACTAAGTACAAAACTAAGATCACAAAAGAAGAATTAGCAGGAAATTGTCTCTAGTATTAGTAGAGATCCATTTAGAAACATGGCTGTTCCTTTGCCCTTAGAGTTCTGGACTCTACATGCATATTCGTGCTAGATGTGACATGCAACTTGGGCACATGCTGTGTGCATGTGTATCCAAAAAATGGGCTCTGCCTGCAGTTCTTCACTTTACACATGCTAGTAATCCACGTAGTAAGGGATCTAGTTCCTTTGCTTTTCTTTTTTTTAATTGCTTGCCCTTTTTAAAAAAAGCAGGTTATACCAATCGTATATTTTTTATAGACAGGTCATGTTTAAAATCAGAGGAATAGCTCCTCAGCTCTTGTAAACTGTCATACTTCTACTAATGTTGAACAACAATGACAATCCATATCAGCTAAAGATTTGGCTCATTGTCCCCATATTGAGCTATCCCAGTTTCGTGCAACTCTTTTGTGAACTTTCTTCATGGGCTCTAACTGACCATTGGTTTGACCTTTCCACAGAACTGTAGGTAGAATCATTTTCTTAGATATTCTCATATCCAAAAGGTTTCCTTCTATTTAAATGAGCTTTTAAAATATAACCATTGCATAGTACTTCTGAGAATTCCAAAGTACTACTATTGCCATCTTTAGAACTCTCTTCTGATGTTCATCAAGAAGGTTTTTGTTTTTTTGTTGTTTTTTTTTTGGGGGGGGGGGGGGTTGGTAAGTGTTAGTTGTGATATAAACAGCAGTAATTTTTCTTGACTGTATCCTTAAGTACATAATGTTTCATGAACATTCCTGGCTTTTTTAAAGATTTGGCCAGTCTTCATGTTATTGTTATTATTTTTTTTTGGGGGGGGGGGGGGGCGCATTTCCAATCAGTTTTTATTTATAATCAAAAGGCATCTGTTTTTTGTTTTGGTATGTTTGTGACATGTTGAATATTCAATTAGGATGTAATACTTGGCATGACATTCAATAAATCTTCTACTGAACTGAAATATACAACATGGTGACAGTGAAGGACAAATGTTAACACTGCTTCCAGAAAGCAAAAGGTTCTGTTGTTGGCTGCTTGTCCCCCTGAGATAGGGGTTAGGTTGTGTAGTGATCAGTCTGTGGACTGATGGAACACCTCCCATTACTATTTCTTGAAAATATTTTATCAGACTAAAGGAAAATGTGTCGCAACACTGCTGGAGCTCTGGTGTGAGTGCAATGTGTGCTGCAGTCTGGTGTCATCTGTCTGCATTTGATCCAGTGGTTCCATAGAGACCATGTGGCAATCTGGAAATTAGTAAACATAAGGCTGGCTTGTGAGGCTACTCCCTGATGTCCTTAATTTTATACCAGATAAATTGCAGATCTTATTACTGCTTTTTATTGACATAATTTAATAGCTCACAAAAGAGGCATGAATGGATCGATGCACTGAAAATTGAAGCAGAATAATTCATTTGTCAAAAAAGCTTCAAAGAAAATGAAATGATTTAGACATATATTTTTAATACTGAGAGGTAGAACTCACAAATCTAACCATTACCATATATGTTGGATCTAGATGCACGTTTACACTTGTCTGTATCAGTACAGAGACTAGCAGGATAAGTGCTAAGCTTATGAGACCAAAAGACATGGAGGGTCAAATTCTGCTCCTTTTTAGGAGTTAAGCCATTGATAAGCACAGGGCAGAAAGGAGTTATGCCATTGGTAAGTCTGTGCCATTATTCGTTCTAGACTGAGAAAGAGCTACAAAGTAAAGACCCACCCTGGTTATAATTTGACTTACCTCAATGGTGATGAGAAATTTATTGCAGCTTCTGAACATCTCCACATGCTTTGCATCCTGGTGAAGCCATTGGTAGGATAGAATACCATAAAGCTTAGGAAGCCAATTCCAGACAGACCACCACAGAAGATAGAAAAAACATGTTGATGTTCACAGAAGAAGACATCCAGTTCAACTGGATTGCGGTTGGCCTCTTAGACAGACTGGCCCACAGTTACTTTCCTACTCCAATTTGTGAGTGACTGAGAAGAAACACGGCCATTCATGGTGGTTCTAGTGCATTGTCCATGAACTGCTTGGAGCCAAGGAATCTGATGGATGCTTGCTTTGTCTAGTGTCTGACTTCTGAATGATCAGCCTCAAGTAACGCGTACCTTTGCGTAATGCAATAATGGGTTCCAACTAGTTCTTGAAAGAGGATTTTAAAAGTCCAGTTCTTCACACCCTGGTTTCTATGATGATGGCCCCCATGCCGAAGATTAAGATTGCTAATTTGCATGGGCTTTAATGAGCTTCTGAGAAGAAGCATGTACGTTTTTGAACAAGATTATGGGATGAGCCTGTCTATGAAAGCAGAGCCCTGAATTTGACCCAAGAGGTCCTGTCATTCTCAGGTTCTGTATTTGTGTGCTGAGGGTGATTCGGGTCATTCTGTTTTCCCCAGAGCCAATGAAAGCAGCCTATGAACAAGGGATTCATGGATTCAAGATTTCACGTCCATAAGGGTCCACCATGATAATCCATGCAAGAGATGGATTTAAGTGCATCTAATTTAAAAGAGATCTAATTCCTGCATGTAACAAACAGCAAGTTAATCCCTTCACTGACAGGCTGTAGGAATGGTTAGGTAGCCTCACAGTGAGCAAATTACACTATATTTTGAGATGGAATTTGACCAACTTCAACTTTCAGCCAAATCATCTTTTTTGCCTTGTTCATTTTGATTGACACCTCCCCCCAATTAAACATATCCTTCAAATGTGAGAGGTATACCTGTACTGCTCGGCCTTCTATTTGACAAACTGAATAAAATAAGCCCTTCACCCTCACATTGTAAAACATGTTTTCCAGTTCCTGGATCATTCATTGAACCTCCTGTGGACTCTTCAAAAAAGCAAACTAGAAGTTTATAAGGAATAGAATGTAAATTAAAACCTTTACATAAATCAGTGGTGCAGCTCTTAACAGTTTGTCCCTCTTAAGAGTCATTTGCTTTTGGATTTACCGAGCTAAAGTTAAAATCCAAAGGTGTAAATGAATTTACCAGTCAGAAAAGTATTCCAAAATCTAACATGGAGACATGAAAAGTAACAAAGTTGTGCTTTTGTGTCACATTTTGGTCATTTATTTGGTTGGATGTCAGGAGTTTGAGAAATGGGTGAAGTATGCATCAGTAATAGTGTGCCATTGCAGTTATAGATTCACTGTTGCAAGAGCTGTTGAAGCGTTAGAGAGTGATTTTGTTAGCCAGGCTAATTGGCAGCAGTCCTTAGCCTTCAGAGTACAATGACATGGAACTCTGTCCAAACTTATTACATTTATCTGCTGCCCTGTCTTTTGCTTTCACTTATTTTCAGAATATTGTAGTGATTTTTAGTTTATTGAGTTGTGATAGGATTTCACTTTTCTTTGGAAATAGTATGGGCCAGCCATTTCATTCCCTTGGCTGTGCCAATTGGGGAACATAATTTTAAATAGTCTGTGGGCTACATATTTATGTAGTTATTACAAGGACCTAATTTTCTCTCCTCATGGATTGATGAATCTCATCACTTACTCCTTCAGCTTCCACTATTAAAACAGTTCTGCAGAAATACCATCTCCTCTATGCCAAAGGAAATAGTTTGTTCAAAGCCTGTGACAGTCATATAGAGTAGCTATGGTTACATGCCTTTAGAAAGGGCAGTCATACACCTTGGATTGTTTAATAATAAGACCTTTAAGTGTGGCTGAGTTTATACATATTTAGGATATACTCCCTTCTGAATCTGGGTAAGTTTAGTCATAATGATTCAGGCCAGAATACAATACTTAACTCGGCTTCCTACCCTATTTTCTATCCAGAAAGTAGCTGAACTAGTTTGCTAGATTTGTCCAAGGGTGGAAGCAGAGCTGTGACTTGCCCCTCTGCACAGATGGCTGGGAAGTGGGCTGAGAGAAATGAGGACCAGGCAGAGCCCTAAATTCCAGGCTCACTTTACCAGTTAGCTATCCAGCAGAACCAAGGCAGCAGCCAGCATAGGAAGCCAGTCATCTTCCTTATGGAGCAAAGGGGAATGAAACAACATATTCTGACTTAGAGCTGCTGTTCAGTCCCTAACCAGCTCCTTTCCCTCTACTCAAGCTACATTGCAAAATGCACATCCAGCCCTTAGAAACTATAACACCAAGTTCCTGCCACCTTGCTGACATTGGAGACCCCCATTTTTTCCTGCAAAGCTGATCATGGAGTAAGACACTGCTGAGGCTGAGCAGCAGAGGCATAAACAGCAGTCCCTGGGAAGGGCTGCTGACTGCTAGAGGGCAGGGTAGGGAGGGGGATGCTGAGCATCAGAAGGCAGAGGGGAGGAATGCTTCTGTGGTGTGGAGCATTGCTGGTCCTCCCTCTAAATCATTGCCCTGGTTGGTGCTCCCTGCCCCTCCCCATAGTTATCTTAAAGGTGAGCTGGGGTGGCAGAATCCATTCAACCTTTTACAAAAGGTCCTTTCCATTTCAGTGCTTGTGAGGACAGTGTGTAGCATTCCACCTAAGGGAAGCCCACAGTAGAATTATGTTGTTGGTATAGCTTTACCAAGTTGCTATACCAGCAGAGTACTTCTAGGGTGGATGCAGCTCATACTGACAAAACTGTTTGCATATTGGTAGAGCTTCGATTAGCCCCCTCCAAAATGATGAAGTAAGCTAGGAGGAGGCTGGTTTTGTACTTTTGCCTTTTTTGTCCTCTACCTCCTGGATCACCATATCTAAGCTGACAGGAATATGAAGAGTAGATGGGTAACCCATGATATTCTGTCCAGGCAATGAGGCCACATGTTCATTATTTGATTTCAAAGATTTAAGTGAAGCCTGGAAATTAGTTTGTGCCATTTCTGGTATTTCTCTTTCAGAGTAAATAGAGATATAAGCATTCACATAGAATCATGGGTGTGGAGGAGTCCTTTTATGTACAACTACATCACATAATCCCCTTCATAAACAATCCAAGATATGTATTAAAACTGGTTAGGGTTCTTGTTCCCACCAGTCCTATTGGAACACTGCCTGTTGGTATAGTTTGATGAGAATGTGTGTGAAATAGCTTGGCAGTTTTTGATAAAGGAGCTGTAGATTACTTAGGGAAAAAATAGTATCAGTGGACTTAATCTGCTTGTGCAGTGAAGAAGTACGAGACATCTATCGAAATTTAGCATCAGCAATTTTGGGATGAAGTATAAAAATGTTTCATGACACAGATAGGGAGGAAAAAGCAAATGTTGGATTATGGGAACTAATCCATCAGAAGCCTGTCTATAGGTCATATAAATATGATTCTTGTAAAAAATTAAGCCTGCAATCTTTTTTGAAGTATTTAGCTGGGAAAGTTGGTTTACAGTGTTTTTACATATCTGTGCATTTCAGTGTTTTATCATTCAGTCTACAGGACCTTAACCACAGCTTGGGCAACATGTAGTGACATGAAAGTCATGCCCAATGAACCCAGCTATGTATGGACATCTGGCCAGTCCAGATGGGGAATCAGTGATGAGTAGATACAACTTCTGGTATGCCTTAGCCATGCTAGTTTTGTTGACCATCTGAGCTTGGGTAAGACCTTTTACCCTGACTTTTAGAGAAAACTGGAATTAACTTTTCACTGTAAGTATCATTTGACCCATCTGCAACTTCGCAAAAGCTACTTTGCTTTAATATTTCATAGGCAAAGTCCTCTCCCAGGATGAAATTTTCTGTAAATCAGAGACCAATTGCATAAGGAGCTTTGGTTAAAAGTATCCCAGTAGTGAGAGAGTAAACAAATGTTTAAAACATTCTGTTAACTTTTTTTTTGGCTTGCCATAATTTGAGAACGGCTTGGCATAAAGTAACAAAACAAATAAGCAGTCCAAAATGAAAGTTTGTCATAAGTAGTCTTACTCTTTTGGCTTCAACTAGATTTGTGCCCTAAATTAATTTAGCAGAGTTTATTAGTAGAATTATTTAATTCCTAAATTTGGTTGATACAGAGTATATAAACTTTGCATTCACACATAACTTTTTGGAAATGGTAGAGAAAGAAGCAGGTATTGAACTGTTTTGAGAGTGGAGATTGAGCAGAATCCAGGGACTTACTTAAAGGCAGCATACAAAGAAAAACAAAGGTCCATCCTGCACCATTTGTAAACTTACTCAGGCTAAGTACAGACAGTCAAAAAGTCTGAGGCTGAATTGAATCGGTCTTTGCAGGTTACTTTACGCTGCAAAGATTAAACTGAGAAACAACTGGACACACGTTTACCTTTGATTCAGGAAATGTGGCCGCATGCCTACAGTGACTCAGACCAGAAGCCAGGCAGAAGTAGAGCATGGCTGTCTAGCACATAGCCAGTATGGGCTGTGTGTTCACTTCCTCTTCTTTCTGTCCGTGAAGTCACTGGGATTCGCGGTCCAAAATTATGGCATCAGGACTTTGCAGGGTTGCTTATCACTTCCTCTTCTTACTTCCAGATGCCTCTGGGATTTGTAGTCCACAGTCATAGCCAGCAGTAACTTTCAGTAAGTGTAACAGTGGGGCAGCTCTGTACTTGGGTGAAGGGGAGTTTAACCCCTCTCTCTGGCCCCAGCCCCCAGTCCCTGCCTCCTCCTCCCCCGCCCCCCAACACATCTCTTCTGTAGCAGACAGCACATCCAAGCCCAGGGCTGAAAAGCATGCTGGGGCTGAGACAGAAGTTTCAGAAAGCAGTTTGACCCAAATCAGTTAAGTCTGATACTGCATTCAACCAGGTTTATATTAAACCAGTTTCAGCCATTTTGAAAGTGGTTTATTTGCACTGAATTTCTGTTCTGTTACAGGTTTGAACTGGCTTCTGATCATTTAAATTGGTTTATGTGTAACTTCTGTCTCTAGCCTCAAAGATCATAAAAACTTCGTATATATCTCAGTGAACTATACCTCCTCCAGCTTATGTTCTTTTTCCTGATTCCTGCACCTCTTTTGGCTGACCAAGGGGGTCAGTTTCAAAAGGAACACTGGAAAGGGGCCTGGATAATGCCTAACTCATCTTGTGGTGGCTGCTGGAGCTGCTCCTGTGACCCTGTCTGGATGGATGCTGGCCATGCCAGAAGCAGCCCCTCAGTCTAGAATGCCTAGGTGACAGGCTGGTTGGGGCATGAGGATGCTACAATATGGGGGCTGCCTGTCAGCTAGCCCCACATGCTCCTCTGAAACGCATTGAGCCAGGGTCAGCAGCTCTGGGCTGACAGGCTGACCCCCATCCCTTTGCCAGCTAGGACTGCTCCATCCTGGCTCAGTGTGCTAAATCCCAAGTGCACGTGTAAACACTGTGCCTGGGATCAATGAACTCCTGTGCAAACTGCACCAGAGTATATTGCTACATGCTAATTGCACATATGTAGATACACCCACTTACTTTAAGACTACATGTATACAGGTTACAGGCTGCTAGTCCCTTCATGTCCTTAGCAAAACCTCCTTTTTTAAGGTCCCTTATCAAAATGACTTTTTCATGCACAATATTATGTGCTTGCAGGCTAGAAACTCATCAAAGCGTAGACGCAATTAAACTTGTTTGGGTAGATATAATTAGATTTTTAGATTTGTTAATGTTAGCAGTTTTTTAATGCAAATTCAGTTTTGAATTTCCAGAATTACTAATGCTTTCAGAAACCTATTTTGAGATGTTGGCCCTTAAGTGAATATTGTCAACTTGATTATTTTTTTAAATAGACTGCTCATGTTCTTTAAATCTTTTATTTGCTAGTGCCCTCTTCAACAGCATAGTCTTTTTTTTAATTAAAGTATCTTTTAATACTTTGTCGTAATTTCTCAGTTGCCATGCTTATATTCATAAAAATATTTTCTTGGAGTCCATTTCTTCTTTCCTCATTGACAGAGTGCAAATGGGCACATATAAATAGTTTATAAAGATTTAATACGTGATTAATAGTTGTTATAAACATATTAGAGACCTGTTGTGTATATTATAGATGTTAAAAGCAGATACAAGCAATGTATTGATCTGCTGAACTCCACTGACAATCAATAAAAACTAAGCCATTTATTAGACCATCAAGAAATCAGTCATTGACCCTTTTAAACACAATGGTCTAAATGTTGTTTTACCTTCATGTGCCTAAATGGTACTTATGTAGCCAAGAGACAGCGACTTTCTTTTGTCACTTAGTTACAGTTTGCATTCTATCTCACCTGTTGCAGAAAAGGATAATTTTGCATACATATCTGCCAAATGGGGAAGTGGAAGGCGACTGCCCGGGGGGGGAAATTTGGCCTCTAGACCTTCTTAAACATAAGGGAATTGAACCCCTAACCACATGGCTATGGAGTAAGTATTACCAAAAGTGCTCTCCAACCTTTTCTGGAAGTGCCCTGGCCTTTAGGCTATTTAAGCAGACTCTGTAAGGAAATGAGGGGTGAGCATAGCTATGTGGAATCCAAATTGTGCATACATGTCAAGAGCTGCCATCATGCAGCCATGTAACTGTCACTTAGGTGCATGAAGATGAAATGGGATTATCTCTATATAGAAATGTGCTTCTAAAACAAAATATGATTGTGTTGTTGAATTCACAGGATAGGAAATTGAAAAATATTTTTCCAGTTTCAGTCATCTTTAGTATTACTTGTATCTGTGATTTTACAAGTTGTGTGTGTCTACAACAGTCATTGATAAGTATTTACATTTTTACTGCAACTTAATTAAAGTTTATGTCTAGGGTTTGACCAGGGATGGGCAATTACTTGGGACTGAGGGCCATGTAGGGAGGCCATGTAGGGAGTTTTGGTGTGCTGTTGCAGGCTGGGTCAGCAACCCCCGCATGCCCCACATGCAACAACTCGCTAAAACTGCATATGAGGCATGGAGCCATAAGGCATGATGTTCAAGAGCAGGATGGGTAGGTGAGGACAAGGTTGTGGGGCAGTGATAGTGTGGGGCTGGGGCTGCATCAGAGCCATGGTCCGCTGCCTGGATATGCCTGTGATGGGCGTAGGTTCCACAGGCAGGGATTTACGGAGAGCAGATTGCAGCCCTGCCTGCTCCAGCCCTGTGCTGTCATTGCCCCGTGATCCTGATGCTAGGCCCTACATGCAGTTCCATGCCTGCCTACACACCCTGCCTGCATGGCTCTCAGCCAGTCTCCTTGGAGACCAGCCCCTGGCCCCAGCCCCAGCCCCAGCCCCAGCTCATGGCTGAGTGGGGAGCTGCACCTTGGTCAGGGCCAGGATCTTGGGGTGGTGACAGCATGGAACTGGGCAGGTATTGAAGCTACTTCCAGGTCTCTTTGGAGGGTCACAGCACCCACCCATGCTGATGAGAGCTGTGAGCCCTGCAGAGGAGGCTTAGGCGGCTGAGGAGAAGAAGCAGGGGCAGGGGACAGCCACGTGTCAGCATCAAGTGGGGGAAGGAAACTGAGCTTCCCTTTGCCGTTCTCCCATAGCCTGGACCACAAAGCCTGCAGGCATGGCAGGGAGGAACACGGACCTGGCAGCAACTCCACATCACTCAGGATGGCAGTGGCACTCTCCCCACCATGCACTTGGAAGCAGTGGCCTGGACTGGGCTGGTGTCAGGGGAGGCAGTTGGCGCTGGGGTACCTACCTCCAGTGCTGACACTGGGACACCCCAGGATGTCTGGGCAGCAGCAACAGCCTCCAGCTCCACCAGTTCAGCATGGGGCATAGGGTGTGGAGGGGAGTGGTGTGGGGACAACGGCAGCAGTGAGAGCTCCATTGAAGGCTCTGTGTCCAGGGTCAGGGCCAAGAGTTACTCTCCATGGAGCAGAGGAGCCAGGAGCTGCATGGGCATGGCACATGGCCAGGCAGGGACCTGTCCAGGGCCAGAGGCACGTAGGCAGGGTAGAACCAACTGCATGCACAATGACCTGGGCTGTTCCCCACATCTGGGACAGCAGGGCTGAGGGACCTGCTCCAGGCCAGGAAAAATCTCTCCATGGGCTGTATTTTGCCCCAGGTTAGTACATGAGTTTAACTCCTAAAATTGGCTCTTAATGTACATACTTCTCCTGTGTGGTAACAACGTAATTAAAAAGTAAAAAATATGGATGTTCAGTTGCAAATTATTTTAGTGAAATATTGAAACACACTCCTAGCTTTTAGAAATAAATTTATTTAAAAATAAAGCATTCAATTATATCTATTTGTGTTTAAAAGATTGTTTAAAAATCCCTCAAAAATGGTTTTTCTTCCTTTTTATTTATTTAAAAAACTTAGGGAATGTAGGGTACATGTAAGTGATCCACATAAAAAAAGTTATTTGAACGAGTCATAATGTCAACCAATGCGCTCCAGCATTTTTCCTGTCTCTCAGAGCCTACAATAGTGAAAAGCAAATGTCTCATCAAACTGCCTTTTGTATAGCCTTTCTGTTTAATGTTAGGAAAATTCTTTCACAAGACTGTCAGTCACCTGAATCCCAGTCTGCACCGCCCTGCATATTCCTTGTCTAGTACTGTATACCTATACGCGAGGTCCCCATGAGGTGTCCATCCTGGAGTTCATATTTGCTTTCACCTCCTATGCAGTTAGGTTCCCTCTATCAAATAATGTGTTCACATTATGATGTATACAAGTTTTGGTGGCAACATGAGAAACACTTATTTAGTTACTGCTATCTCAAATATTTGCATATGCTAATACTGGGTATCTGTAGCCATGCCAAAGGTTCCTAGAGGGAGGATGTAAAGGCAGGATGGTTGCAGGAATTAACAGTAGGGAGAAAGAGTGGCAACCAAGAGAAGTGGTATCAGAGGAAAAGACAGCAGTGGCAAAGGGTATCAACGGCACTTGGTGGGAGGAGGCAGTGGCAGGGACAGTAGGGTTGACTTACTGCAGTGGGACATCAACCTAAAAGGTTTAGGAAGCGCTACATTAAGTAATATTTTTTAAACCAACAACAGTAAATCAACGTAGTTTGCCTGACATTCAGTAGCAATTTTGCAACTTATTCAAGATCAGTTTGAACTGGTTTGCCTCTACTCTTATCAGACTGTATTATTTAACTATAGATCATTAACCATTGTCATATCCCAACCAATTAAACTATTTAAAAAAAAGGCTAATCAGATATTAAATAGTTTTCTGTATGTAGAGTCATCCTGGCTCTGCTAGCAGGTTCTTCACTTTTCTTTTAAATAAGTAATGGGCCAAAGCCTATGGTTTTTTAGTTAAGAGCTTCAAGTGCATCTTAGACTGAAAAAGGTTACCTCCGTAATTAAGAAACTTTTACATTACCTATCAAGAATTACCAGTGAGTTTTCAAAACCTTTAAAAATTCTGCAGAAATTGAGCCTATTATTTGGCTTATGTAGTTCTTCAAAATCTTATTACACACCATACTGACTCGCACAGTTTACCCATAAAATTGGATTATTGCTTAATTGCTACTGCACAGACATGGCCTCATCCAAAAGCCATTGAGGTCACTAGAATCCTCCAACAGTATCAGTGGGCTCTGGCTCAGGCGTCAACTTTTCTGCATTTTTGACAGTTCTGTAAGAGACACGAGGGTTTATGCATGAGTGGGGCATCTAGCACTCAAGAAGTGTTGCTTTCTATAGCCCTCCAAGAGCTTTGTGGGTGGCTTTTAGACACAGTTTACGGAAACCTAACCATAGTGTTAATATGAGCATATTCTAATCCTGTAAAATTGTTACCTACTGAGCTACAAAAAAAAAAAGGTGCTCTGAATAATTTTAAAATCAGCATGCTGCTGTGAGAAATAATAATGAGGAGCTATGGGAGGGAGACCTGTCATTGATGAATTCGTTCTCCAAAACTGGAACTGCATACAATCAAAAACTTTGCTCGTCAGAGTAAGGAACATATTGATTTAAGAAAAATCAAAACAAAACATCTGGAGCACAGATGCCAGTGAACAGAGCACTGATCTTTCATGGATGTTTTGAATACAAAGCTTATCTAATGGATTCCCTCCCTGCATTCTCTTTGGAATTGATTTTGCTTTTTTAAAGTGCTTTGTAGGTTTCTTTCTTTCCCTCATCCTCCTCCTCCCTTAAGTTGAGGGGTAATTGTACAAGCCTATAAAAAAGCTTTCTATTGAATATGTACATGACTCTTTAAATCCATTCATTAGAATACATATTTTTAATTGTAAAATACAGTCTTAACTGTATGGTTTTCCAGTCTTTTCCAGGAGATGACTGAAGGAACAGCAGAATTATACTTTGACAGAAAATTCTTAAAGCATTATTCTTTGAAGAGTTTGCAATCTATCAGTAATTTCTCCTGCCTTGCAAATCCAGGTGGGCACCTATATTACAGTATAAAATTAAAAATTACCTAGAAGAGTAAAATAGTAGTTACTAGTAGTTTGTGTTCATATGTATAATGTACAGAAAGAAAGAGAACGTATGTATATATTTAGAGTTATAACAGGGTACACATATAAATATGGATTCTTTACATATATTCCATGTGTGTATGTCTGTGGTACTTTAGTATGGTGTGAAGTTTTTTCTGAGAAGCAGGATCAGAATCATATCAGGAAGGAGCTGTCAGTGTCACAATTTCTATAGAGGCAGGTTCAGGAAACATGGATGTGGGGAGAGGATAGGTGAAATGGTTGAATGTATATGATGAATACAGTTAAAAACTTTTTAGTTTATCATGTGGCGTCACAGTTTTCCATACGGATACCATCAACACAATACAGCTCTCATTGAAAATTAGAGTTTTGATAAAATTTTGGTAAAGCTTCTATTATAATACTCTTTTCTTCAAGATCAAAAACACCTGTCTTCCTGAACAACTGTTTTTTTGGGCAAAGGAGAGGAAGGGAAGGGAAAAGGTTGGAGCACTGTTTATTTGGTCTCAAAAGAAAAATGATTTTGGAAAGCACTGAGAATACCTTCAGCTGGTTTTGAATTAAAGGAAAGAGGGTGTATAGAGTGAATGGGAAGGTGAGGAGGTACACTTTTATGCACACCAATAAATCAAAGACAGTTGGAGAGAAATTTCTTTAAATTTTTATATAAATAATCCTCACAAAGAACTCAGCCTTTAGTGAAGTCCTAAAACAGTCCTCCTGTCGCAGTCTTGGGAATGAAAGGTAGTCTAGCGGCTCTGAAGCCCATGATCAGTCCGAGCTAGTCCAAATTATTGTAAGCATTCTCTAAGATTTTGGGGTGATCTGACTTCTGTATTATTTCTCTTAATTCTGAATTACTGTGATGACCTCATTTTCTCAGTCTAAATCAGGGGTCAGCGACCTAGGCTTATAAGTTGGAACTGGCCCATGAAAAAGGGTGCTCTGGCTCTCAGTGGTGATCAGCAGTAGGGAGGATTCTGCAACAAGGGGATTGGTAACACTTGGCAAATAGGGCACCAGAATGGAGGTCCCCTGTGGACTCTGTGACTCTCTACTGCAGCTGCTAATTTTCTCAACACCAAATCTACCATTTTCTGTTGCCACCTTCAGTGGTGGTACTCAGTAACTGTGGTGGGTTACAGAAGCAGCTTCAGTAGGGGACACAAGACTGCCCTCCAGGTTTGGCATATACTGGCTCAAGGCAACCTTCCATGGCAGAATGATTGCAAAGAAGGCAGCCAAGCAGCAAGCAGCAGCTTATCTTGCCATCACTGCAAGCCATCTTGAGTTCTGTCAGTAAAGACAAAGGATTTTGTATATTAGTTAGTCCTACTCTTAAGGAAAGCTTGAAGAAGTAATTACTGTTTAATATCCAAAGCCACAGTATTTTCCAGCAAACACGGTCGTACTGCTCACCATGATTTCAGCTTGTTAAATTCACACCTGTTGTCTGTGAGACCTTCTGATTTATTTAATATTATAGTTCTCCTAACTACTATGCTCAGAACAACATAACAGGTGTAGATGCACCATGTAAATGTGTAGATGCACCATATAAATGTGTAGATGCACCATATAAATGATTCATTAGCTACTTATTATGTTAAACTTTTTAATGGTTGGGGATATTGCTTGTTTATCATTTTTCTAAATGCTTAAGTTTACTCTTAATACTAGGTTTACTTATGTTTTATGTTGAAGGTTCAAAAGTGTGGAACTGATCAATCCCATTTTCTTTGCATTCTCAAGCCTTTGGATAGTAGAGCTGACTTATGAAGAAAACACTATAACAAGGACTAGGGAAATTACACATAAACCAGTTTAAGTGATCAGAAACCAGTTCAAATCTGTAACACAACAGAAGTCCATTGCACTTAAATAGCTTTCAAAATGACTGAAACCAGTTTAAGATAAGTATGGATGGATGTAGTATCAGACTTAACCAATCTAAGTTAAATCAGTTTTTTGAACTTCTGTTCCAAATCCCCTCTAGATTCAAGTTAATTCGCAGTCCCCCGGCATCCTAGAATGCTTTGCATTTCCCCCACAAACCTCCTTTCAGAGCTAAGTGAGGGGATTTGTGGGGGAGATAGCCTTGGCCTAAGCTGTCTGCTCCAACAATGCAGAGGTGTGCTCTATCACCCCACCCCCACCCCCCTCGCGGCTTCTGGCTGACATGTAACTGCATTTCTGGAATAAAAAGTGTGTCTGTTCACTTGCTTATTGATTCAATCTATGCAGCATAGACTAACCTGCAAAGATGGAATTAATTCAGCCTTATGCTTTTTGACTGTCTGTACTTAGCCAAGATGCCAATAGTTTCTTCCTATCTGTCAAACCAGGGTATTCCTATTGTACTTATAAGCTCTTCACTGCCTTTCAGACATTTGCTATTATAGCACACCTATGTTATTCTATCATCACCATTTTACAAATGGAAACTGAAGCAGAGAGATTGTCAAATATATTTAGGTGCCTACCTCCCATTGAAATGAATGGATATAAGAAATAGAATACAAGTACTTCAGCTCTAGCCCAGTGTCCTATCCACTGAATCATTCTTATCATATATGATTTCAATATAAGTATTACTGTATTTAACCTGTAAAATTGTCTCCTCCCATGAAATGTCATGGTCCTTTAGTTTTCTTTTACGTTTAGGTAGTGTCATTATGATTACGGTATATATAAGAAAAATGTATATGACAGTAGCACAGAATTAATAAGGGACCAAGACTAAGACTATTTGCATCAATGCTTCAAAAATACTTATCATCACATAGGCCAGATCCATCCCTGATACTTCTCCTTTTGTAACACTTCTGTCCCCGAGTTAATGGAAGCAGCAAATATTAGAAAAAATGCTGTTCAGAAAACTGGTAAACATCAGGCCCACAAGAACAGTATTGCTTCTTATATACCTTTCTACTGTGGTATCTGAATGTATTGTCAGGAGATGATGAAGAACTCATTTCCTCAACAATTGAAAAAGCCTTGGATACTATAAACATAGGGATTAGAGATATAAAACTCAGAATCAATTACCTGGAGGACACGATGCTTTTTATGCATCAAGAGATCTGTAATATTGTGTCTGGAGACAGTGGAGCTGAACATGTATGCATAGAAAAGGATAAAACACTATCCTATATAAACCAACACAATTTCTACTCTATGAAGACAAATAGCACCAACCAGTAAAATGTCACCATTAACCCACTCATACTGTACATGGTGCTGGGTTTTTATTTTCTTCCTGTCTCTGGCATTATAACTATGCTAAAAGTTGGCTTTTCAATGGTGATCAGTGTACACAATATCAAGTTCCTGAAAGCTTGCAAAAAAGGACAGTTTTCTTGCAATTTCCCAGTTGGTCTAATAAAAGATATCATTCATTTTAGAACCAAGAGTTCTAGTTTTTTGTATGTCCACATTATGAAGAATCATTCTCTTCCTCTATTAGAAAATACAGAGGGTACGTCTTCACTGGCAGTACACTGTTCTTAAGACTTCTGGAGAAAACTAAATCCCATTTATCCACGAACTGAAAGTATGGCAGTTATGATGCTTCAGGGATACTTCCCTCTACTCTTTAAGATCTCTGTCTCTGGTGAGCTTCTTGAGGCGGCAATAGAGGGCATCTCTGTAGAGCCATGTCACCCCATTTCTGGATGTAGAGCTGTCTATCCATTTTATTCAATGATTACTTAATGCAAAACAGCAGTTGGTCAGAAGCAGGGGTCAGACCCCAGGTACCCTCCTCCTTTTCAAAGCACTATCTGTCTCACTGAACAAAACAGCCTAATTCCCACTGATTTATTCATTGTAGTTCTTCTGCATTTGAAGTTTCAGGGTCTTTACATAGTTGCATGCTTTCCCAGGCAAAATAGAATTGCAGCTGAGTGTAAATAGCTATAGGGGATCATTTATAAAGATTCCCAAATGGATGGGCTGGTCATGGAGGTGTATATAGGATGTATACCAATGTAAGTGACACCAACTGCCATATCCATCTGCCTTTAAAAGGCTAAACAGCATGTAGATGCCTAAAGTGAAATATATTTTGGGTTGATGTGTTTTTCTTAGAAACACATGAACATTTCACTGCAGTTCCTGAATGTAATGGCTCAGCTAAAAATGGTTCAGCATCTTTCCCTAATTAAAACAAAAAATCTGCTTCCTTCTGCATGTGATATTCTATGTCACTTCCAGATGTTTCTTTCCAGAGTTACAATTAAAAAAAATATCTTCAGATCCATCATAGGATTTTCCATAGATAAAAATTAGGGACTCTTCCTATTATTCAGTGTGGTGGGAGACTTTCAGATCACCCTGAATGACAGTCTCATGGCTTATGAATCCAGTGGTGTGGGGGGAAAAAAAACACATGTTCTTAACATAAAAATGCTTTGCCAGCATCAGTTGTTGCTCAAAGAACAATATATTCAGAATAGGAACCTTGACCTCCAACCACAAATGAAGCCAATACAGAGAGACATTGATGTAAAGGGGAAAAAAGCACCTGCAGAATTATTCTATCCCCCAACCTGAAAATTAGGGCTGTAAGTTTGAATATGTTACTAGTTGCCTTTTGGTTTGAATGCATTGAAGAAGCAGGGGGTGAAGCTTCCCATTAGGTTTAGCAAGGTAAATTCCTATTGCTGTCAGGCTGCTGAAACAAACAACTGATTCGGGGAATTTAATGCCAAATGGTACGCCTCCAGAAACAATTGCAGTCAGAAGGAAGTGATAAATTTCTTAAGTAAATGCAGGCTTAAAATGCGGTGCAGTGCAAAAAAAAAAAAA
>JAGPOW010000261.1:142821024-142840332 GCA_030014935.1 Caiman crocodilus
AAAAAAAAAAAAATTGTCAAGATGCCAAAAGAATCTGTAATGAAGTTACTTATACAATCAATACACTGAACTCAGGGCATTTAGCACCATGGTAATAGGTGGCCTTATATAAACCTAGATGAATAGTTAGCAAGCCCATGAGTAGAAGCATCCCTAATGGCCTCTCAATTTGCTATGTAGACAGACCCCTTTCAGTAAGACACCCTACCTGAATCCTTTACGTCTCAGTCTCACATTAGAATCCATTAGTCACAGTGTGCAGGCCTTATCTTCCAGGCACATTCCTTATTACAGCTGTTAAAATACATTCTAAAGCCCTTGCATCCTGCTTGGAGGCCAATATCCTACAATTTGATAGACTGTGACCAAAGTGTTTTCATGCCAAAGTCTTTCACTATTCTTTGAATTATGAAAACTAGGGACATAAAAATTTGTTATCTCTTTCATGTGTGCCTGTGCATTTTAGCTGCAAGAGTATGTACAGGTGAATTAATTTTTCATGTTTAAGGTGGGGAAAAAATACATTTCATTCAATCAGTTGGATTTTTCTCTCTTTAAAGGAATTTGAGTTCTGTGACAAATTGATTTAGTGTAGCAATGTCCTAGCCTATGCCCTTAGAAGTAATTATGGAAACTAATAACCTGTCCTTCTCTCTCCCCGTTTCTCTCAATATCGTGCTGGGCTACTTTCTACCGCTCTTTTTTTATCCTTTGTAATTAAACCTCTTGCCATATACAATCATGATTCTTAGAAACTCTTGCCAATCCCCTGAATATTCTTACCAGTGTAATCCCTTTATGCATAGATTAATTTGAGTTAGCCAGCTGCAAATACATCTGCAAGAAGGCAGGCAAACTCAGTTTAGTGTCATTACTTTATCATAACTATCTTGTTGATTTTAGCTGGAGAACAGTTAAAAAAAATAAATAAATAAGAGCAGGCATTGGACTGTCCTCTTTGCATCTTATTCCTTTATGTCCTAAATGTTTTTGAGATATTGGTTGGTTAGTTCTTGGGTCTCCAGAAAAACACTAGTTAAAATCAGACATTTTCCCATTAGAATCTTAACATCCCCCCTCGTTCCAACATTTCAATAGGGTGGTGACACACTTCATAAAATCTCCTAACTACATGGATGGAAGGACAGATGAGTCTACCACTTCCTTAATTGGCAGGTTTTAGTGTAAAAAACTTCTCTTGATATTGCAGTCTCAAAAAATATGTACTTAATGATCACCCTCTTTTGCATCCATGCCTGTCTTCCTTCTCCCAGTTAAATTACTTGAAAAAAACCCTCTACAATCTTATATTCCCAATGGAAGCCAGGCATCTTCAATTACTTAACTTTGATTATACTGTTGGTCCCAAACTGCCTGGTCTGGTGTTGTCAGACAGCTCTCCCAGAAAGTGGATTGAGGTTCCCAACTGAAAGGTATTAAATGGCCATGTTTACATGAGATGCTACTATGCACAAGTACATGTACAAGTACTAAAAGAATGTGCAGTAACAACTGTGCAGTAGCATCTCATGTAAATGTGCATTCATTTAGTACTTGTCCAAACAAGTACTAAATGAATGCACATTAACCCAAGTTACTGTGCAGTAGTGCCAAACAGCATCTGTGACACATTTCTGTGACACGACTACACAGTAGCCTAATACTACTGTGCAGTAGCGTCATATCATGGTTTTTGCCACACACCACTACTGTACATTGGTATCAGGATACTGCACAGTCAGCATGTCATGTAGATACAACCAATAAGTACAAAAGTATACTTTTGAGAAATGGTCTGCAAGCTCATTCTAACGCTTCTCTTTAACAATTATTAATTGGCCTGAAGGCACTGAAGATTTATATGTAAGACCCGAGTAAAGGCTGCCTGATTTGGCCAATAGTTAAAGCCTGCTGCATAAGGAACACTGATACAATTAACATCTCTGTGGCTGATACTCGGGAGCACTGATGATGATTTCTGTTGGCTTTGTATCATCACCAGTAGATTGTGATTACTCACTCAGATGGAATAATTCCATTAATAGATGCAGCTAGATAGAGGTTTGAAGTAAGGAGGAATGGGGCAGTGCTAACTTACAATAAGATGACTCAACTAAGTTTGAGATGAGATGGGTGCAAAAAAGAGCTGAATTGACCTGCAGTGAGAGTGTGCTGCACATGGTAGTATACATACTAGCTAACAGGCGGCATAGTGTTCTTCTAGGATCTGGTGCACCTGTGGGTGCAGTCCTTACTCAAGCTGTGTGAGATCTCTCCTGAGTACATGATTAGAAACCTGCCTCACTGCTTCATGGACATGCCAGGGCTCAATAAGCCTCTCCTCAATAAACACATAGACCAGGGCTGGATTTTTCAGTATCTTTATCATTGCTAAATTGGGACAGTCCATGTTTTCTCTTTTTTTTTATCCTTCCTTTGAGAATTAAAGAAGATGAAGCCTAAGAGGGACACAGTAGCAAAATGTTTTTAAGATCTTTATCTTTGATGCCAGTTCACATATCCTTTATATTACCTGGCAGAGACTTTTCTGATGAAGCCATCTCATCTTATGGCCAGATGCAGTTAATACCCACAGAAGGAAGTCAGAATAGCCTTGCAGTTTCCTTCAGCTGCTTTCTCCTTGAGAAGGAATATTGCTTTTCAACACTAAACTTGTTGAAAGGTCATAAAACGCACCATTTGACGTGTACTTTTATTTAATTATACTGAGGAGCCTGCCTCCCTTCCGTGGTCAATTTATTTTCATTACCTGAATATTTTTCTTTTTTCTTGCCATTGCTACACTTCTGACACCTGAGGCATACTTTTTTCCTGGATTAAAATTGGCAGCACACTTCACTGTTACACCCAGAAAGCTGTGTGCATGTGTGTGTGTGTGTGTGTGTGTGTGTGTGTGTGTGTGTGTATTTTATAAAATATAAATAACATCCTCTTAATAGATGCAGCTATATCAAATTATATAGACTTACGCTGTGTTACCAAATGTCTTGGCCCTGTGGCTGAAGAATTGGTGCTTAATTGGTCTGTAGTCTGGATCTAGTCCATTAACCCAAACCTGGTTTGCGGCACCAGCACAATCAGAGTCCAGTCCTGCAGTGTGTCCAGATTTGTGGGTCTTGGAAATTTGGCAGCGGAGGAGCAGTGGCAGTGTTAATTGTCACCTCTCCTCCGCGGCCAAATTTCTACACCCCTGACCAGACCCAATAGTGATACAGTATCATTTCTCACAACAGTTTCCACTGTGACAGACCCTTGAGGAATCACTGCTATCACAGTCACTTCCTCCTTTCCTTTCCTCCATTAACCGAACTGCTTTGAATAGTGCCAGCATCCTCTAGTCAGTGCTTTGTCCCTCTGCTGTGACTGCCACTGATGAGCAAGACAGAAGGGTTTCAATGCTTTCCTAAGGAAATTATCCATGGCAGATGTCATTGGAGGGCATTGGCAACAGTGGTCTGCAGAGCAGTGCAGATGCAGGCATTCATTTAAAGCCTGGTCTGACTTAAGCTGGTGTCATGCCAGCTCCCTGAAAACCTGTATTTAGTGGGAAGCAAAAGAGGCCAACGTGATTAGAATAACAGAGACTTCTCTGGATAGCTTGCATGACTGGAGTATTGTTATGAATGGGTATAAACTGTTCAGGGAGAATATACAGGGGAGAAGAGAAATAGGATTTGCACTTTATGTAAAAGAGCTGTATGATACTGGAGAACAGGGTCTCTGGAGGTCAGAAGGGAGAGCAACACAGTGGTTGTCTCCTATAGACCACCAGACTAGGAGAATGAGGTATGACGTAGATGAGGTTTTCTTTGAACATCTAGCAGAAGTTTCCCGATCACAGACCCTGGTTCATATGGGGTACTTTGTTTACCCTGACATCTGCTGGAAGAGCCATACTGCAGTGTGCAGGCAATCCAATTTTCTGAAGAGTGTTGGGGACAACTTCTTGGTGTAAGTGTTGGAGTGACCAACTAGGGTCCATGTTCTTCCTGACCTACTCCACACAAATAGGGAACAATTGATGGGGAATGTAAAAATGGATGGCAACTTGGGCAGCAGTGGCCACAATATAATTGAGTTCAGGATCCTGAGGAAAAGAAGGAAGGAGAGCAGCAAAGGACCCTGCTCTTCAGAAAAACAGACTTCAACTCCCTGTGGAAAGTGATGGGCAGGACTCTCTGGGAGGCCAGTCAGAGGGGGAAAAGAGTTGAGGAGAGTTGGTTGTATTTTAAAAAAACCCTTACTGCCAGCACAAGAATGAACCATCCTTATGTGCAGGAAGACTAACAATTATTGGAGACCAGCTTAGCTTAGCAGGAAACTCTTCAGTGAGATAAAACCCAAAAAGAAAGCTTACAAGAAGTGGAAATATGGACAAACAACTAGGGAGGAGTATAAGAGTATTGCTTAGGCATGCAGGGATGAAATTAGGGAGTGCAATTGGAATTGCAGCTAGAAACAGACTTAAAGGGTAACAAGAAAGGTTTCTACAAGCTATAAGAGGAGGATCAGGGAAAATGTGTGTCCCTTACTGAATGGGGGAGGCAACCTAGTGTCAAAGGATGCAGAAAAGGCTTAATGCACTTTACTTCTCCATCTTCACAGGCAAGGTCAGTTCCCACATTACTGCATCTGGCCACACAGTTTGGGGAGAAGCTGAGCAGCCAACTATGGTGAAAGAACAAGTTAGGGATTAGTTAGAAAAGTTGGATGTGTATAAGTCCATGAGGCTGGACACAATGCACCTAAGGGTATGTGATTGCAGACCCACTTGCCATTTTCTTTGGAAACTTGTGGCGATTGGGAGAGATCCCTGATGATTCAAAAAGGGCATTGTGCTCACCACTCAGAATCTGGAAAACTATAGACTCATCAGCCTCACCTCAGTCCCTGGAAAAATCATGGAGTAGGTCCTCAAGAAATCCATTTCTAAGCACTTGGAAGAGAAGAAAGTGATTAGGAACCATCAGCATGGATTCACCAAAGGCAAATCATGCCTAATCAACCTGATTGCCTTCTGTGATGAGATGACTGGCTCTGTGGATGCAGGGAGACCGGTGGATGTGATATACCTTGACTTTAGCAAAGCTTTTGATACAGTATCTCGTAAGATTCTTTCAGGCAAGGTATAGAAGTCTGGGTTGGATGAATAGACTGTAAGGTGGATAGAAAACTGGCTGGATCATTGGGTTCAAAGGATAGGAATCAATGGCACAATGTCTAGCTGATAGCCAGTATCAAGTAGAGTGCCCCAGGGGTTGGTCCTGGGGTCAGTTTTGTTCAATATCTTCATTAATGATCTGGAAGATGGAATGGATTCCATCCTAAGCAAGATTCCAGATTACATTGAGCTGCTGGGGGAGTAGTAGATTCATTGGAGGGTAGAACTAGGATTCAAAGACCTGGACAAATTGGAGGATTTAACCAAAAGAAATGTCATAAGTGGGGATCCTGGTTTTCTTTGTTTAAAAATTCTCTTATAAAAACCTGTGAATTCTCTGATTAAATCCCCCCAAACCCATCCCATGCATTTCCTTGATTAAAATGAAACACCACTGTGTATACAGGTATGAGTTGAACACAATGTTTTATTGATAGAGTTACAATTTTAAAGCAATTTGGAAGCCATACAAGAAAGGGCTGACAGATTTGGTGCTGTTCAAACATAAAAGAGAAGACTTTGGGGGATTTGGTGGCAACTTACAAATATAGCAGGGGAGAACCTTATGGCCTAGGCAAACAACTATTCACCAAAGCATCCCAGGGGAAAACCAGGAGCAATGGTCATAAACTCCTAGAAGGTTTCAGGCTGGATGTAAGGAAAAACTTTCTCACTGTTCATGTGACCAGACTCTGGAATAGACTCCCAGGGAGGGTAGTGCAGGCACCTACCCTGGAGATCTTCAAAAGGAAATTGAAGTGCACACCTTGCTTGGATTCTTTCAGTCCAGTAGTCTTTCCTGCCCAGAGCAGGGGGCCTAGACCTGATGATCTCATGAGGTCCCTTCCAGCCCTAAACTTTTGTGAGTCTATGTGTAAGCCTACCAGTGACTCAATCACTATAATAAAAAAAATGCTAAAAACCTATACATTTTGGGATTTGATTTTGGGTTTTTTATCATGGGACATCAGAGCTCTCCTTGCCCCCTTCACTCCTGTGGCTGTCCCCTCCCCACACTGTTTTGTGGCACTGAGCAGCCCTGATATGCCAGTGCCTTGCCCATGCCATTGCCTCTCACTGCCAAGCCACAGGCCCCCAGCAGTGCTAGTGCCCCTCACTCCCAACCGACAGCCCTCTTGCTCTGCCAGTTCCCCTCACTCTGAACCACAGCTCCTGGGCCTGCCAGTGCCCCTCCCTCCCAACTCACAGCCCCTTGGCTCTGCAGGTGCCACTCTGCCCCAATGGCATAGCAATGAAGTTTGGCACCTGGGGCAAATTCTACAGCAGCAGCTCAGCCTTGCCCCACACACAGAGCCTGTGGGGCACACACCTTACCCCAATACTTGCCCAGGAGTGTACGCAGTGGCAGAAGCCACCTTCCCCTGTCCATGTGAACACCCCAAATAAGCCACTCACAGTTCTGTCCCACACCTCGCCCCAGCAGGACAGCACCTGTTGGCACCCTTTTGCTTTGGTGCCCAGAGCAATCACCCTGCTTGCCCACCCCCCTTGCAATGGCACTGTTTACACCCCACCCACAGCTTCTTGGTCCTGCTGGTGCCTCACACTCCTGACCCACACCTTCCTGGTCCTGCTGGTGCCTCACACTCCTGACCCACACCTTCCTGGCCCTGCTGGTTCCCTTCATTCCTGAACCACAGCCCCCTGGGCCCTGCCAGTACCCCTCACTGCCCACACACAGCCCTCTGGCCCTACTGGTGACCCTCGCTCCCCCCCACAGCTCACCACACTCTGCAACTCTGCCAGAGGGGGCCCCCAGCTGCCAGGGATGTGGGGCCAGGACCTAGGTCTGCAGCCTTCCACCCCCACAGCAGTGCCTGAGCCTGGCTATTCCCCATGGGAGGTGACAGCTGCTGCAGCAGAGCAGAACACAGAGCCTGGCTCCTTCTCCCTTGTAGGCAGCACAGTTGGAGTGAGGCCATAGGAGGAGCAGATGTAGGCTACCTACTGCAGGCTCAGGTTGCTCACCCAGCAGGCAAGACCTGGCATGGCTGGGCAGAGTGGGATGGCACAGGAAGGCTCGGTGCCGCTGCTGGGAGCCCTTTGCCACCATGGCAAGGTACTCACTGATAGTAGCGGGAGTGGGAGCATGGAATTGTGCCCATACTGCTGCTGGGCAGGGAGGAGGTACCTCACCATGGTGGCGTGGGGCTTCTGGCAGCAGCAGCCAGCCTCCCTGCCCCACTCTGTCCTGTTATACTTGGTCCTACCAGCTGGACTGTGGAGGCCCCCAGAGGAAGGGCAGAAGGATGGGGAGCCCTGAGCCTGCAGCCACCAGCCCACATTCACCCCCAGCCTCCCATGCACAAATCTGAGGGGCACATGCTCCCCATAGCCTCCCTGGGAGTGCGCACAGTGGTGGGGAACCAGCCCCCCACCCCACCCTCTGGAAGAGCTGCCTGCTGCTCTGTCCAGCTCCCTGCATGGACCTTACAGCGATGCTTTCCAGCCCTAGGTCCTATGCACCACCTCAGCTGGGCCCAGCTGAGTCCCCAGTCCTGCCCAACTCCCTCCTTCCTCCCTCCCTCACTATGGGAGCCTCAATCCCACTCCCCTAGACTTACCTGCAGGGAGCTGCTGTCTTGCTGCCTGGCTGCCATGTGCATGTATACATGTACACATGCACATGCCACCCCCTGCCTGATTGCCATCCTTCCACTCCCCCCAGCCCCTTGCAGTCTGCAACTCTTCCAGCCTGCAAGGGGAAACCCGCTGTTTCCTGTGTTTTTCTCCTTAAAATGAAAAAAAATCTGCATTTTACCACATTTCTCTATGATGAGTGGAAAACCCAAATCCCTGCTCATGAGGTTCAATAAGGACATGTGCAAAGTCCTGCGCTTAGGACGGAAAAATCCCATGCACTGGTACAGGTTGAAGACTGACTGGCTAAGCAGCAGCTCTGGAGAAAAGGACCTGTGGGTTACAGTGGACAGTAAGCTGAATAAATGAGCCAGCAGTGTGTCCTTGTTGCCAAAAAGGCTAACAACATACTGGGCTGCATTAGTAGGAGTGTTGCCAGCAGGTCAAAGGAAGTGATTATTCCCCTCTGTTCAGCACCGATGAGGCCACATCTGGAGTACTGTATCCAGTTTTAGACCTCCCACTCTAGACAAATTGGAGAGAGTCCAGTGAGGGGCAACAAAAATAGCTGTGGGGCTGGGACACGTGCCTTGTGAGGACAGGCTAAGGGAACTGGGCTTATTTAGTCTACAGAAGAGAAGCCTGAGAGGGGAATTAATAGCAGCCTCAACTACCTGAAGGGGGGTTCTAAAGAGGATGGAGCTAGACTAGGGGCAGGCAAAGCCCAGTCCATGGGCCAGGTCAGGCCCACAGCAGACTCCATTTCCCAGCAGCCCCTGCTCTTGTTGCTGCGGCCAGTTTCTGTGGAGACCCCAGTAGTGGCAGTGCTGTGGCAGCATGAGGCCAGGGTTTCCATGGACACTCTGGGCATTCAGGAAGCAGATCAGAGCTATGCCCTGGCTTTGACCCACACTGTCACTGCTGCGAGATTCCAGCTGCAGTCCTAGAGCAGCTCCCTGCCCAGTCGTGTGTCCTGCCAGCACTGCTATGTCAGATTTCTTGCACTGTTTAGCTAGGACTCTATTGGAAACACAGTTGCAGATCAAAGCCCATATCTGCTAATTCTGTGCAATTAGACATCTTTCCTACTTGAATTCAGATGGAGAACACAAAAACAAAATATTTTATTCACAACCAGCAAGTTCCCAGCATACAACACAAAGAAATGAAGTCCCACATAAACAAATTCCATTATAAATCCAATAATACGGAGGGGGAAAAATCCAATAAACACACAAGATGGTATTTGTAAGATAGAAATTGATTTGTCATTTTTTATATCGCTGCAAATTAAATGGAGAAGATAGTGCAGTCTCTGAAATCGATGGGGTCACTTGGTATTGATAGGGTTCCAAACAAAATGTCTTCCCACTTATTCTTCAATCAGTACGTTATCATCTAGACTTTTAGGAAAACTGATTTTGGAGCAAATGTAAATTGTCCTTAACTATGCATTTCTAGACAGATACAAAATCATGAATTGCAAAGATATACTGCTTTTCAGAGATTCTCATATAAAACTGCAAATCAGGTAGCATCTCTGATTTTTATACCTCTTATTTTATCTAGAACAAACGTATTTAAGGCATGTTAAGACTTATCTGTGGGCACGTTTTATGATAGTTTTACCATGGATGGTAATACACTAAACTAAAACCCTTAGCTTGCTCTCTTTCCACTGTTCACTGCTTGGTAATCTTTTTAGTTTTCCTTTTCATATATACAATTTACAAGACTTTCTGAAGTAAAACTTCCCAGATCTAGCACAATCAGGTGTTTGCTGTTTCAGTCCTTTTCTAAGCACTTAACAGATGATGATGATTGCATAGGTAACCTGCCTGTACATATGGGGTCTGCCTGTAATTCCAGCTCCGTGCTGGTATGTATCATTAAACAAATAGTTGATTGGTTGGTTTCAGATCTTCCCTCAAATGCACAGGTGTAAATCCAGCTGAACCTAATGGAAGTTGCAGATGTATACCTGAGCACTGATATATAGCCCTACTGTTTACTCAGGCTTCTTCCCCCTCAAAGGAAAAACTGTATGGCAAAACAGCTTTAACCCTATGATAAACTGTAGGTAAGAAAAATATGAGGTAGTACATTGTTATGGTAGGAACTAAAATAGTAATAGCTAGTATACTTTTCTATATTACTTTCCCCCTACATTGTTTCCAAGCCAGAAAATATGGGTTTAACTTACATCCTCAGGATATAAATTACCATAACTACTGCACCGCTTTGCTCTAATTTAAGATTAGCTTGCCAAGAAACTGAGCCACTTCTGCCCACAGGAGTGCCACTATAGCTGCTCATCCTAAATCCTATAATTATAGGCAATAGGGTTTTTTAACCTTTTGTTTCTGGCTTTCTTGATTACACCCTGTGGTCACAACCTTCTGAGTTAATGATACACGGTAACAAACAAACCGAACTGAAAATCATCTGCAGATTTCACCACAACTAAATTCAGTAAAAGGCAAAGGCATGTTGATTATAATTTGGAGTTTGTGACCAATAAATCATATGACTGGATTTATAGGAACTTTATTTTGGACAAAATTAGAACCAGAAACAAAACTTTCCTTTTCAGCAGTTAAACTTCTAATTCTTATCAGGCTGCTAAGTAGCAAATAATACATTTATTTCTGGTTATTAAAACCTCTAGCCAGATTTTCAAACTTGCTCACACCAACGGGTGGATACACCAGTCTGCACATCATCTGCCTTCTATTCGCCAACACGTCCTTCCTACCACTTTCTACCCAGTTTCATATCCTGGTTCTATTCCAACTCTTTAATTTGCCACCCATCAGACTTTTAAAAATTTGCAAAAGCTGTTGTGGATCTCATTTTGTAACAGGCATGTGACTCCTCCTGATATACCAAGTGCTAAAAGGAGGCAAAGGAAACAGTAGCAATCAAAGTAAGGAATTGTAAGGAGCAGGAAGAGCCAGATTTTCCAAGCCATTACAAACCCATTTTTTTAATGTTTTAGTTTTCTTTAGTTGAAGAGCTACCAGGCTTTAGGTGCCTTTGCTAAAGACTTGCTCATTTTTAAAGGTATTTGTAAATTTAACCTTCACTCTGAATTAATAAATATGTGGATCTTAAGTTATGCTCTCCTTTCTGCAGTTTTTAAAACTCTCTTAATTGTCAATATATTTCCATCCTTAGTCAAATTTAAAAGAGATTTTCATCAGGAAATGAATACATGGAGTTAAGATGCTTCAAAGCCATAGAATCGAAATAATACAGTGTGAGCTTCCTAAGTAATAAAAGTGTTAGAGAAAAAAAAGAGTAAATTGCTCAGGGATCAGTTCCCAGATAAATCTGAGAACCTAGGAGTTTTGTTTCTGTTTTCTTCAGACCTTTTCAACCTGCCTATTACATCAATTCATGCTGACTCCCCTTTTGGCCATTTTTTTTAAGATGACTTTAAGTTTCTACTTTTATAATTAGGTGTTTAAATATGGATACAGGAGTCTAAGTTTAAATTCCCTAGTTTGGAAATTGACTTTTCACTCATTTAGACCTATACACATGTAACGTGTAATTTACACTTGCTCTGACTTATCTTCCACCATCAACATCATGGCCCGGATTCAGAGCTGATGGGTAATGTGCTGTAACTGTAGCCTTGTTGACATACACAAACTGTACTAGGATTACTTGAATCAGTTTTTATAATGAATTAAGCAAAATCAGTACAACTTTTTTGCATAGTCAAGCCCTAAATTCCCAGGAACTGATTTTCCATTGTTCTGCCCTTTTTTCTGGTGACCATTTTTCATTGTCTTTGGGGCATTTTTGTTATTTATACATCAAGAGGTTGTCTATTTCTGGATGCATAGCCTTGTTCATTCATATACTTATGTTCACTTTTTTGCACCCAAGTGCTGAGCTTCTGGGGGTGTGTGTAGATGAAATGGGAGTCTGAAATTGAGTGAATTTTTAAAAACACCACTTCAATTTAGGGTGAATTAAACCCCTGTGTTACGTACACCCACAACTTACTTGCTCTCTGGTGGCGGGGAGGGGAGGGCAAGCTGCTGGAGCATGTAGTGGTCTTTGGGCTGCAGTGGTGGGGAGGGGTTGGTGCTTCCCTCTATGGCAATGGTGGTCCCCCCCCCCCCCCGGCAGCACCCAACTGCAGGCACCCGGCTCGGGTGGTCCCAGGCGGCACTGCAGCTGCAGAGAGAAGGACTGGGTCCCCTTGCAGCTCATGCAGGCAGACAGGCTCTGGGGTGGGGGAGAAAAAAAAAGATCAGGCTCACCACTTTATTTTTTGGTGAAGCCTGATTTCCCAGGCTGCTGCCAGGCTGCCTGCATGGGCTGCTGTCACAGTCCTTAAGCCACACAGAACCCGGTGCTTCACTCTGCAGCTGTAGGGAAGAAAACTAAAACTCCTCGGTGGTGTTTTAGTTTGCTGCACCCCAAAATCATTTAAGGCACATCACACCACTGAATGTGCTACAGCAGCTGGAATTCATGTGCAATACACTGCTGACACATGTAAACACCAACACCAGAATTAGCCAGTATCATAAAGAATTAAAAGAATTAGCCAGTGTCATAGCAGAGCCAGTGACATGGCTTTTTGAGCACTCATGGTGCTCAGGTGAGGTCCCAGAGGTCTGGAAAAGGGCCAATGTTGTCCCTATTTTCAAGAAGGGAAGGGGGATCCAAGTAACTATAGATTGGTTAGTCTCACCTCCATTCTTAGAAAAACCCTTGAAAAAATGATCAAGGATTACATTTGTAGGAGTCCAGTGGGTAATATAATGATGAAGGGTAACCAACACAGGCTCATAGCAGGTAGATCCTGCCTGCCTAACCTTGTTTCTTTCTATGACCAGGTCACTAAAAGCTTAGATGCAGGAGTCAAGGTAGATGTCATCTACTTGGACTTTAAGAAGGCCTTGAACACAGTATCCCATCCTATTCTTATAAACAAATTGAATGGCTATGCCATAGACGATTACACAGTTACATGGATGGCAAATTGGCTTAAGGGTACCCAGAGAGTGGTGGTGGATGGGTCGATATCGACCTGGAAAGATGTGGGCAGTGGGGTCCCCCAAGGCTCGATCCTTGGGCTGGTGCTGTTCAGTATCTTCATCAGTGACCTATATGAGGGCTTAGAAAGCACTCTGTCCAAATTTGCAGATGACATCAAACTATGAGGCAAAGCAAACACACTGTCGAGGAAAAAACCAGATCCAGGCATACCTGGACAGGTTAGAGAAGTGGGCAGAGAACAATAGAATGTAGTTCAACAAGAACAAGTGCAAGGTGCTGCACCTAGGGACACCTATAAGCTGGTGAAGATGACCCTCTCAGCAGCACAACGGCAGAAAGAGATCTTGGAGTTGTCGTCAACTCCAAGATTAATATGAGCTGTCAATGTGATGAAGTAATTAGCAGAGCTAACTGTACTTTGTCATGCATTAGTAAGTGCATCATGAACAGGTCCAGGGAGGTGATGCTTCAGCTTTATGCGGCACTGGTCCAGCCACAGCTAGAGTACCGCATCCAGCTCTGGGTGCTGAAATTCAAGAGGGATGTGGACAACCTTGAAAGGGTCCAGAGGAGGGCCACTCATATGGTTCGAGGCCTGCAGGGAAGTCCTTGTGAGGAAAGCCTGAGGGATCTGGACCTTTTCAGCCTCAGTAAGAGAAGGCTGAGGGGAGTTCTTGTGGAAGTATACAAATTCATTGGGGGGCAACAGGGAATAGGAGATGCTCTGTTTACCAGAGCACCCATTGAATAACCAGAAACAATGGCCACAAGCTGATAGAGAGTAAATTTAGGTTGGACATCAGAAAGAACTTCACGGTTAGGGTCACCGGTATCTGGAATGGGCTTTTGAGGGAGATGGTGCTCTCCCCTACCTCGCGGGTCTTCAAGAGGAGACTGGACAAGCATGTGGCTGGGGTCACAACACCCCAGCATGTTTCCTGCTACTGGCAGGAGGTCGGACTCAATGAGCCTTTGAGGTCCTTTCTGACCCTATCATCTATGAATCTATGAAGCATTAAAGTGGTGCAAAAGCATTTGTCCCACTTTAAAGTGCTGTGCACATATGCCCCTCGTTTCATCTACACATGCAATGGGAGTGAAGATAAAAGCTCACATTCTCTCTCTCTCTCCCTCTCTCTCTGCCAGTCTGGTGGTATGTGTGTGTGTGTGTGTGTGTATGCGTATGCCTGCACATGTGTACACACACACACACACACACACACATTTATATAGATGTAGCTGTTCATACATACAGGGCTATGTCTCTAGGAATAGAATATTCCTAGCCAGGTATGCTCCCTATATACTCCCTGTGTATCTGGGGTGAGCAACCTGTGGCCCATAGGCTGGATTTGGCACAGAGCCATTTGATTTGGTTTATGGACAGGGAGCATTCAGGGGTGTGGAGCTTCCGCAGTTGTCATTTTTCCCATGCAACTGCAGGGCAAAAGTTAGATAGGCTTACACCATCTGCTGGCTGCCTTGGCTTCAACAACTGGTGCTGTCTCAAAGTATAGTGTATGCCCTTCTGACACATCTGAGGAAATGGAGCCATGCAGATCTTGTAGAAGCTTTGCAGAGCCCCCAGAGGCCACCTGGAGAGAGGAGAGGGGGTGCACTCTAGCATCCTGCCTGTGGCAGCTGCTCTCCGCCCACAGAAATATGCCAGTGTAGACAAGGCTTTAGAGTTCCCTGACCTTTTTTATGACCATTCATGGGAGTCTAAAGTAATGTAAGAGAGTGGGAGGATCTAAATTGATCCTAGTATCTAAATTCTAATTGAGAATGAAGAAGTCTAATGCTGTGTCTACTCTACAAACTTATGTCTGGGATGTGAAGGTATGTGATCCAGAACCAACATAGCTGTACCAGCAAAAGCCATGCAAAGAAAGCTGAGCAGCAAAACTGTATTGTTACCAAGCTGAAGTATTTATTTGCAAGGCTAAAAAAAACCTTAACTGGGAAGTGTTCCCCATTTTGCTGGGATGAGTCACACCCCCACTGGTTCTAGCTTATTTTATCAGTACAAGATGCATGTACACATGCAATTAGTATGCAGAAATAAACTCTGGTGCAGCATTTACATGTGTACCCAGGACTACAACACATTGTCCTGGGGCAGAACAGCCCCAGCTGACAGGGGGGGACCCTGTGGTCAGCCTGCCAGCCCACGGTTGCTCTGCCCCAGCTCAACGTGCTGCAGAGAGCTGGCTGGGGCATTAGAGTGCTGTTGTACAGGGCTAGTTGGTAGGCATCCCCCACACTATTGTACTCTCATGTCCCAGTCAGCCCTGGTTACTATCTACATGTGCATTTTTGTGCACTAAATAACTGTCATAGGATTGTACTTGTCCCGAACAGTACTATCCTGTAGTGGAATTAATTAATTTACTGTGCCCTAATACGGGCACACATGTAGATAGTGACACTTTACTGCAGAGCTAATTAGTACAGCACACGCGTAGATACACCCACAGATAATATCAACAAACCATGCTGGGCCTAAACCTGGTTTAAGAGAATCATAATCTTAGATTATACACCTTTCTTGCATAAATTATTCTAATTATAACTCCCATAACAAATCAGTAAGTGAGAGTAAGTAGGTAGAAGTAAGCAAGGATATAATACAGGCTAAATTATAGTACCTTGAATTAGGCCCAATGTGTTGCATATAGCATTGCAAACTTGTGCAGTTTTAGTGTGTTTCTCACATGATTCTTAGTTGTCTCAGAGCCTCAGAAATCTCACGTCTCATTTAAAAAAAGTAAGTTTATTGCTCTCACAATTCCAAGAACAAAATTAAAAGTTAATCTTAAAGCCTCAAGGAAAATAAAAATCTCCCAAACAGAAGGCAAATAAAAAACAAAAGAAACATTTTATATTTACTTATAAAGCATTATTTTTAAGCTAAGACATTTTGAGGCCTGACATTCCTTCTGAACATCTGAGGTTGGCAGTTGTATATGTCATATCCAAGACCTGGCAGAGCCCCAGCAATAAAATGAGAGTGATAAGAACAGGTGACTTTATTACCAGTAACTAACATTATGCACGCAGACATAGAAGTAAATAGTTTCTCAGACTGTGATGAGAAAATTGAACATAATTTTAAAGGGATGATAAAAGCCCTTTCAGTTAAAGAAGTAGTTGCATGTTTCTAAGTCTAAATCTATGCCCTTAGAGGTTTAATGTTTGGTTTTTGTGGGGAAAGTAGGGGTTGTTTTTTTAATTTTCTTTTAAATGGAAACTTCTCTAGGCCTGCTTCTCCTCTCCTGTCACTGGCACAAGATCTAGTAGCCAGTCATTCTCTGTGAAGACTTCTTCACTATGGAACTGACTGATAACTTTTCACACACCTTGCCTCTGCCACTTTTGTCCAGCAGTGATGATCACAAGGCTTATCTATTTTTGCAAAATTTCCATAGTGCAGAGAAAGGGAAGAGAGAAAGAAATGCATAATGGAAAGCCTTGTTCATAATGTATCCAGTAGGCTTTGATTTCATAAGAGTGAAGGAAACAAAAAAATGTGTAGGGGTGGGAGGCGGTCATATATGCCAATCTAGGAAAAAGTAAGGCGTGTTATTCATAATCAAGTTGTTGTTAATGGGAAGAAAAGAAGTTTAGAATTCACAGTTAACTCTCCTAAAAAAAGTGTTAAGATAACTAGGTAAAAGATTACAAATAGATAGCAAATAAATCCTTGAAGCTGATGTATAGGTCTTATGAAAACAAGCTTAGTTTTGCAGCCTAAAGCCTAAGGCAAGTATGAAGTATCTAGTAATACATGCTTACTGGTCATGCAAACATAGACACTAGGGAAAATGTCAGAGCCAAATTTCAGGTCTTTTTATTTAAAAGAAACTTCATGCTAAGTTGACTTTGTTCTTGTGTTTACCCTTGATAAACTTATAGGTGGCCATCAGATCACCCCTGAGCCTGCGCTTTTCCAGGCTAAGGAGCCCCATAGCTCTCAGCTTGTCGTTGCAAGGTCTGTTTTCCTGACCTTTGATCATGCGTGTGGCTCTTCTCTGGACTCTCTCAAGCTTCTCCACATCCTTTTTGAATTGTGGGGCCCAAAACTGGACACAGTACTCCAGCTGCAGCCTCATCAAGGCCAAGTACAAAGTACAATGGGAGAATGACGTCCCAAGATTTGCTTGAGAAACATCTATGGATGAAAGTCGGTATTTTGATTGCTTTACTGGCTGCAGCATCACATTGAAGACTCGTGTTCATCTTGTGGTCAATGGTGACCCCCAAGTCTCTTTCTTCCGTAGTGCTAGCCAGCATAGCACTGCTGAGCCTATAAGGATACTGCAGGTTTTTCCTTCACTTTTCCTGCAGGTGGAGAACCTTGCAGTTTTCAGTGTTATACACCATCAGGTTCTTGTTCACCCATTTACTGAGCCTGTCCAGGTCAGCCTGGATCACCTTCCTTTCTTCAGGTGTGGATGCTTTGCCCCAAAGTTTGGTGTCATTGGCGAACTTGGCCAGTCTGTTTCTGACTCCAGCGTCCACATCATTAATGAACATGTTAAACAATATGGGTCCAAGGACAGAGCCTAGGGGGAGCCCACTGGTCACAGGGCACCATGACGATTGACTTCCATCAATTACCACCCTCTGGGTCTGACCACAGAGCCAATTTCCCAGCCAGCAGATTGTGGTGGATGCAAGGCCACAATTGTCCAGTTTCACCAAGAGGTAATCATGGGATACCAGATCAAAGGCTTTCGTGAAGTCAAGATATATGACATCAATCTCTTCTCCCTTGACCAGGTGATAGGTCACCTGGTCGTAAAAGGAAATGAGATTGGTCAAGCAAGACCTACCCGCAACAAACCAGTGCTGGCTATCCCTCAGGATGTTGGTGTTGCCGGTCCATTAAGGATGGCCTCTTTAATAAATTTTTCTAAGACCTTCCCTGGGATCTGACTGATGGGCCTGTATTTAGCCAGATCCATTTTCCTCCCTTTCTTGAAGATAGGCACCACGTTGGCCTTCTTCCAGTCTTCAGGCACTACACCAGAGCACCAGGAGTTCTCAAAATCTGTGCCAGAGGCTGGGCTATGGTGCTTGCCAGCTCCTTGAATACCCCAAGGTGTATATTGTCAGGGCCGGCTGACTTGAAGGTATCCAGCCTCTCAAGGTGTTCCTTCACAAGGTCTGCATTGATGGAGGGCAGGGATTCTCCCTCACCCAGACCTTCCTGTCCCGTAGTGGTTAGCTGGTTGTAACTTGCACCAAACAAGTGGAGAAACAGGTCCAGTTCCCCGCTCACTGTGTTTTGGGAAACTGGTCTAACCACCAGACCACAGGGTATCCCTGGATGGAATTCTCAGTCTTTCCTGGTGATACTGTTCCACTTTATGCACAACACATATATAGCAAGTGCTGGAACCCTCTCACCTCCCTCCTCCCTCCACCCCCAAAACAAACCACCCCCACACAACCAAACAAAAAACCCTTCTGTTGCTACATGGTACTCAAGAACTGTATCTGTAACTGTCTTCTGCACTGATCCTTGACATCTTAGCTCCATTAAACTTAGTGGCAATTTTCCCAATGATAACAAAGGAGCTAGAAATATCAGTTGAGCTTTCTACACTGTACAGTGTAAGATACAACAAGAGGGTGGGGGTATGTTGGGGTGGGATATATATATATTTGTGAAATTTTACAGTATGAAAAAGTCTCCATTTAAGGTAGGGTAAGCATAGTGGTCTCAGGTATTCATTCAGACCATGTTTTTGAAGCAGCTTTACAATGGATGTCTTATTTGTAGAAGGTGACGCTAAGGAGGTTTTGTCTTACGATATATATTGAAGTCCTGGTAAGCAGTGCCTGTAAATGTTTTTAATAACAATAGTATTATTAGTTTAGAGATCAGCTTTTCTGTTTAGGTTTCACCCTCAAAAATCCCTGCCTCTTGCATATCTCCTCAGCCATCATTGCTACATCACTCCAACACTAATAAATGACAAGTTCATTTATAAGATCTGTTAGTCACTTTCTGGAATGTGTGTTTGAATCCCTTCAAAATCAATTGATTCTTAAAAATACTTTGTTCCTGTTCTCTAGGGAGTGACTTGAGGAAGGATACCGTGGCTGCATCTACACCAGATGCTTACTATACAGTAGCTTGTTACTACTGTGTAGTAGCTCGTTACTACTGTTCAGTAGCATCATGGGACACGAACCATGAGGAAATGCTGCTGTGCGCTAGTAACAAGCTGTTGCATAGTAGTAACAAGCTACTGTGCAGTTAGTATCACCAGGGAGCCGTGCGGGGATACTGCTGCGCAGTAATGCTGGTTACTGCAAAGTCACTTAGTACTTGTGTATGCAAGTGCTAAACAACTTTGCAGTAACAACCATGCAGTCAGTATCTTGTGCACCCAAAAACTTACTTACCGTCTCTACTAGATATACAGTTGGTTCAATAAAAGTTACTACCAAAAAACCCTTGCCTCTTTTATATTTCTGGGACTATCACAGGT
>JAGPOW010000261.1:142840432-142887986 GCA_030014935.1 Caiman crocodilus
TACAGTACAGGTTTCCTTTGCTTTATGCGGTACGTACATTCCTGGAAAATGGCGCATAACTCAAATTCACATAAAGGGAGCCCACTTTACAATGTAACAAATAGGGATATGTTCTAACACCTCAACTTTACTTACCTCCAGACCCATTTCTACCATTTTTTTAAGATAGTTTTGTTACTCACTAACAGCAGACAGTTGGAGATAAGCTAGTGGGACGCTTAGAAGCCATAATGGGGATGGCAACTACAGAAACACGTCACAGACAACAAGCAAGGAGCACAGATCCACACAGGAGACTCTTTTCTGGTGCGCATCACTCCCACAATACACTGGACAAAACAGCTGATTGTGGACTTTCACCACACCGATCACATAAGAGTGAAAGAGAAGAGCAGCTTCCATTTCTAATGGTTTTATCATGAAAAATTCAGTTGACAGCCTTTCCTTTAATCACATAGTGTTGATGAAGAGTAAAGCGTAGGAGATGGCCCCTTGGGTTGACTGGTCCAGCTGTACCTCATCTCTAGTAGCATGTTAGGCCATTAGATTTGCATCTGTGTTGTTATCTTTTCTTTTGGCTTTTCATTCCCTATGTTTTGGACAGGACCTTTTTAAGTTATGCTGAGTTACACCACCTGAGAATCTAGTCTTTAAGTGAGAAGATTTTGAGCAACCCAGAAAAACTCTATGTTGAGAATATTATTTTGAAAAATTATATAAAATAGGCACAATGAAGCACAAGAGCAGTAGAAGCATGAAATTATTGTACATCAATGAACTATTCAGCAATTCAGTAAGATCTCACAGCCAACACAGCGTATTAAAAATGAATCCTAAAGATAACTAATGTGCTGACTGAATCTGAATGGGTTGTTAATGTTGATTTAGGTGTCTTGTCTGTGTGAGAGATTACCTCCACAGATCGCAAAGGAGAACTGAGAAGAGAACAGAAAAAATGCATACAACTAGGAGGTACTGTATGCATAAGAGAAATAATGAAGAAACTGCAAAAAAGTAATAAATATATTAAATAGGGAAAAAAATACTCTTTGGGAAACTGGTATTGTTACCTGTAACAATAGAAGCTGAAAAATGAAAGTATTAATAAAATCACAGCACAGCATTAATCAACATTATTCTCTAATTTATAGTGAAAATCAGACCAAAAAGGTGGATGTGCTTAATCCTTTATTTATTCTGTGAGCCAGCTCTTTTTAAAAGATGTGATATTCTCCTTGCTCAAGCAGGCAGTTTTTCTGAGTTGGAAGGAACACATTATTCTCTGTCATTTGAATTAAAAGAATGCTTTGCCTCCAGCATGGTTATCCTTTTCTCTTTTTCTGAGGTGCTATTATCTTTGATGTATTACCAACATTGTATACAAACATAAGTCTGGATGATTTTGGTATTACTGCATTACATGTACCGTCTGTTCCCTTAAACAATATTATTTTATACTGCCTCTATATATAGACAAGAGCAAAGTATGTCTGAAGAGAATCGTGTTGCCAGAGTTAGTTTCAAGATGCTCATATGCTTAATGCAGACTTGCATATGTTATTCAGAATTAAGCTAGTTTCCTACCGGGAAGAGAGAGTTTTTTTCCCCAACACATGACTGGCTAGATTACTTCCCGTTTCTTCTGAATCAGAAGTTGTCCGTAGTTGGAAGTAGGACACAAGACAGAGGGAGCTCTACTGGAACTCTGCTAATCTGTATTGCTAGAGAGCTCCCTTCTTTGGATGCCTGACTGGGGTATCTTGCCTCAACATAAAGGATATACAGACCACTGGATTTGAGGTGGAAGGAATTTTTACCCCAGGTCAGACTGGCAGAACCTCTGCTAGTGCCTCATCATTACTGCAGCATGGCAAGTGGTTCTCTTTCTGGTCTCATCTGAGTATGTCTTTTACCTGCTATTGCTAGGGGCTCTGGGATTTATAAAGACTTGCTCTCCTGATCTACATCGATGGCATTAAATTCTAAAATTTAATCTCTTGAAGACTGAAATGTTTCATTATAAATCAAGTCTTTTGACTAGTTTCAGGTATCTGATTGAAACCTAGGGTCAAATCCTATTTCACCTTTTTGTGCACCTAAGTGGCACCTACAGAATCTCAAGAAGCCCCTGACATGTTACATATATTGTGAAATTAACTGGCTACATATGCAAAGCGATATACCTAATAAAAATGGCCAATGAGCTATAAATGAGGTATTTGAGAAATGTAGAACACTTTGTACCTGGTTTCTATCCAGCTTTAATTTGAACATGTGGCATGCCACAGAGTGATAGTGTTTGGCCAGGTCCTTTAGTATCTCAGTGTAGACTGCGCTGTATCTCTTCTCCACCACCTCACTTCCCCTTCCTGCAGGAGGACTGATACTTAGCTGCTGCCCCAGAGCACAGTAGCAGATGCCATGACTTACTGCTCCACTTCTCTTTCTTCAACTGGCTTTCAAGGCTGCTTCTTTAAGAAGCCATTAGCACCTGTCCCTGAAACCCAGTCTAAACAAACGCTCAAGTGACATACTTTTGAGGGGTGAAGAGGGGGGCAGGACAAGCACATGCAAGAAAGCACCTCATAAGGTTACTAGAGAGGTTGACCCCTGCCTCTTCTGCATGCTTACCCCCACCCCCCAACCAGTTCACAGGGTCTCCCTGGATCTTCCTAAAGGCTGGGAGAGAAAGTTCTCAAGATGCTTTTTTCTGCTCTGGATAGCTTGGTCTTTGAATGTGAAGCTGGTCACATAGCATGACAGTTTCTGTTGAGTGATATTACTTTTTGCTTGATGGAAGTAATGTCTGCCAGGGATCTAACTGGCACTGATATAGCTGCAACACTGAAATATTTGTCATTCATGAGAAGTTTGAATTCTATTTCAACCTCTGGTAAATTAGGATCACCTTATACACATGTTTGCAGAAGTAAAATGAAGGAGGCACCTTTGCAGAGAACCAGTCAGATGTTAGCCCTCCCTCTCGCAGAGGAGACCAGGCCATGGGTTAGGGCAGGGGAGGGCAATTCTTGCAGGCAGAAAGTCGCTTACCAACTTTTGGCAAGCTGTCGAGGGCTGCATGGGTAGCCCTGCCCCTTGACAGGTGCCCCACTCCCTGGTCTCCATTTTGGGACTGGAAGTACTGCCCCCTAACCCCCGACCTGTGTCACCAGAAGTCCCTCCCCTTGCCCCCAGAAATAATCCTTTCAGCAAGGGGTTTTGCCATGTCAGAACCAGAAAAATAAATTATATTCTAAAAATTGAACATCTCCAACATTCATTAATTTGATTTCAAAAAATACTTTTGTCCTGATTTACATGTTGTTGTATAGTGTACACAGAGGTGATCACACAGTAGCCTTGGTGCTGGATCCTGTCAGTTTCCCCTGAGTCCTAGTGCCCCTAGTTCCTGTCATCTTTGACAGGTAGCCAAGAGCAGATAAATATTCATTTTTAAACTTTTTAGGTGCCTTGCAGGCCAGATAATGGCCTGGCTGGCTGTATCCATTCCTTGGGCTATATTTTGCCCACCCCTGGGCTAGGCACTACTCAGAGCATTCTTCATCCCTCCTATTCAAGCTGGGTTACTGCATGTCATGTTTAAAAGTTATTACATGAACAGCAGTCAGACAGTTTCTACCCCACTGGGGACAGAGTGCCTGGTCTTCCAAGGCAGTATCCACCTCATTGAACTACTCACTTGAGTTCCTCTTCCTAATCCAATGTAGTGTCTCCTCCTGGCTGTCCAGTGGGCCAGTTACAAGGGGAGAGCTGGTGAACACATACCTAATCTACAAGCCAGTAGTTAGAACACTTTGTAGTGCACTGTATCACACAGACTCATACCCCACCTATGGATGAGAAAGGCCTAGCATGCCAGTCTTTGTGGGCAAGGGCATTGACCCCTAACTAGAAGGCATGATAACTGTCATTCTCTGGAAACAGCTGTTAGTTGTGTTTAGTCTCTTCTGTTCTCAATTAAGTGAGGCTGCCATAAAATTGAAGTCCACCTTGCCAAAGAACATGTGCACCTTTTGCTTGGGACTTGCTTTTCCACTGCCTCGTTAGGTTTGTTTATGTAGATGTTTTCCAAGTGGGTGGACAATTTAACTGTTCTAGTTTAGTACCCATAGAAAGACAACACAGAAGAATGGAGACCTGAGCCCATCCTGTATGACCATTAAAAAAAGTTTAAAAAAGCCCTTGTGCAGATGTTGAATTCAGTGGTTTTGCAGCTGTGTAAGTGACAGCAGAAGTCAGCCTATAAAGGTCAAGGCTCCTTTCTCTTGCCGTGACACTCAAAGTGGCAGTTAGATAAAGCCACTCCTGTAAACACCATATGCTCTGAATAAACATGAACTACAATTAATTTTTCAAAGAAAGAAAACCGAAAATACTGAGTGAAATAACATAGCAAAATTTATGCACGACTTGACTCATTAATTTACTTCCCCCTGTGAGACTTAGGTAAATGATATTTACATTCTTGTGACATGAGCAAATAAGTAAATAATAAATAATGGAAGGCTGGATCTTTCAGCTGGGAGAATGTCATCTCTTAAGAATATTATACTTTGAGTTATGCTTCTATGACAACATTGAAATTAGTACAGTCATATGTGTGTAATGAAAGCAAAATATGTCTGTTGGCCCATGCACTATAACCCCCTAGAGACTGGGTAGATTTTTTTGTAACCAGCCAGAGTTTAACCAGGAAATTAATTACTGTTTTGTGTATTGCATTTATAGTTAATTCATTTTTTGAGTTTGAGATGTATAAATGTCTTAGCTGCTATAAATGATAGATCCAGGACATCATACCCTTGAGTTTGCACTTTACTGTTGCTACAGATATAGTTGAATCTAGTTTTTATTAATGTAAATAACAGCATGCTGTGTACAACTAGGATGAAATTCTGTTTCCCTTTCTGCATCTGAATGGCAGCTTTTTAGCTAAGTACCAAAAATACTACTTGCATACAAGTAACAATTCTATTTCCCTGGCATTGTGGATACATTGCTTTGTGCACACAGACTATACGTGCTTAGTAGGATATGCACTGGCTATGCACATGTGCAACGTGGGGGGCAGCACAGGGACTGCACCGAGGCCCATTCTAGCCCCGGTACTCTTCCCATGCCGCCACTGATTAGCTGTTTGGCAGCTGGCAGGAACCATGTAGGACCTATGCAAGCCCCTATGTAGTCCACCCAGGTACACATTCTTTTTAAGTCACCATTAAAACTATTTTCATTCAATAATTTTGTAGATGGTTTTGCTTTTTGTAAAACCATTAATTATCTGAACATGTGACCAGGTTACATTTTAAAATGGGATTAACTAGTTATTCTCATTTTAAGTGTAACATCTTCCAGGGGCCTAATCTGCAAGAATACAAGCAGCCAGAAATACAGTACTAGTGGATTTTAGTCTCTAGATGCAAAAGTCTTTCCCATAGCTTAGCCCCAGGAGTTGAGTGGTTCTAGCTCCCCCGTTCAAGCTTGAATCTATGTATCTGACTTCCAAGAGGAGGGCACCATGCCACCAGTCAGGTATTATCCATGCCCTTTCTCTGGCAATCCTATTGCAGCTAGCCCTGGGACAGCCCAAGAATGGAGGTACATGGGTCTAGGAAAGAAATAGGCAAGAACGAGGGTATGTGGATCAGTGCAGTGGTTGCTGCCCTAGGAAGAAGTAGGCTCTGGGTCATAAATTTGGCTCTTACTCCCAAATCAGCAGAAGATTCCCCACTGTGCTAACCTCCATTCGTTTTAGTCAGTGAAGGGTAAATACAGGGGGCTGTGCCTTAGCCTTAAAAGTAGCAACAGAGATGATGATCAATGCCAGAGTTTGTTAATGCCAAGTCTATAGTATGGTGGTACCCTAACCACTCAGGTATTGGGACTAAAACTTGTGGGGGTCATACCTTTCCCCACCACATCATTTTTTCCAGGGCTTACATTTGGGTATGCATGAACATAGCTGCATATATACCCAATCAGTACATACACTTACATGGTCAAATTACAAACTGAGAGCCAAAAACCATCAGGCAAACAACTAAAAAACTGTCATTTAGATGCACAAAAGGAAATAGATTTCCACCCCTACAAACAGAAAAATGTTGGAAATAAAGACAGATGGATCAAAGTTTCTTCTTGGGTTGTATATTCCTTACTGTGCAGCAAATTTAAATAATTGCTGATTTTCTTCCAGGAATATCAACCTTGTAACACCAACTCCTGTCCAGAGTTAAAAAAAACCACCCCATGGACTCCTTGGACTCCAGTCAATATCTCAGACAATGGTGGCCACTATGAACAACGGTTTCGATATACTTGCAAGGCACGATTGCCTGACCCAAATTTGCTGGAAGTGGGAAGACAAAGGATTGAAATGCGTTATTGTTCTAGTGATGGTACCAGTGGATGCTCCACAGACGGTAAGCAGATTGAGCAGTTGAACAATATCACCTGCTAGGGAGGTGGTTTTATTTCCATTTTTGTAAGAGTGAATCTTCATGTCTTGCTGTGTTTTTGCCTAATATAAATGTTAATGGAAATATGGACATATTGATCACAACAGGGAAACTAGCTTATACTTTTCCAGACTTAGCTTATTATCGCAGGATAACTAGGTATTTTTACCTCAGGCTGTAGGATTTTTATCTTGTTAGAGAGTTAGATAAATTATATTTATGCTCTTGCAACGTAAGTAAGTAGATAATAATACCCAATAGAATGCTGTATCTTACAGCTGAGAATGTCATCAAATTATGATTTTGATACAGGCTGTCTGTTAAAGATATTCTACTCTTGGTTCCATTCAAATAACACACTTGAAATGAGGAGGGCTATTTATATGTATGTAGTTGTTTAAATTGTTCTTTCTCAAAATCAACTCCTCAGGGTAATTGGTATGCAACTGGCCTAAGTACAGACAGACATAAAGCCCAAGACTGAATTAATTCAATCTTCACAGGTTACCTTAAGATGCTTAGTTTGAACCAATAAGCAAGTGAATAGATATTCACTTTTGATTATAGAAATACAGTCATATGCCTGCCATGGCCTACACCAGAAGTCAGGGGGTGCTAGAGAAGGCCTCCCTGCTTGGGTGAAGCAGACAGCTTGAGCCAAGCCTAGCCCACCCACCTTGCAAGATGGAAGTCGTAGGGGAGATACAAAGCATTCTGGGGAGATGTGAGTTAACTTGAATCCAGAGGGGATCTGGGACAGAAGTTCAATAAATCGATTTAAGTTAAATCAGTTAAGTCTGATACTGCATCCATCCAGGTTTATCTTAAACCAGCTTGGGCCATTTGAAATTAGTTTACGTGCACAGAATTTCTGTTGTGTACAGATTTGAACAGGTTTGTGATCATTTGTACCTGTTTATTTGTAATTTCTGTCTCTAGCCCTGATGTTTAAATCTTGAGATAATTATTTCATTTCCTTTTATTCTAATGGATTGTTGTTAGCTATTCTATCAAATTCTAATTTTATTTGTTAAATATTGGCCATGCTGATGAAGAGAGCTTTTTGTTTAATAATTTTTAAGCCATAACTGACTGCGTGCATCTGACAGTTAAATAAATAGATAACTTATGAAGTGGATAATTTATATTATACAAGTGTTATGCCACCTAGCTATCACTACTGTTTTCAAGTTATGTTTCCTTCTGTGAAGACAGAAAGACCTCATCACCAAAGTGTGTTTAAATGTATTTTCCATATATAATTTGTTTGCATTAAGTTATTTTCCCTTCATCAGTAGCCACCAATGTTCCCTCTAAGGTGTGGTGGTCTGTGAATGCACCGTTTTAGTATGTGAGCAGCTTACAGGGAACACTAATAGCTACTGATATCCCATTTCCTCCAAGAACATGTCCAATCCCTTCATAAATCTGGCTGAACTCTTCAGTTACCACTGCATCTGGTGTCAATGAGTTCCCCACTTTAATAAGACATATAAAAACTAGAATTCTTGATTCAAAAAAGTTACTTTTTATTAGATCAACTGGGAAATTGCAAGAAAACTGTCCTTTTCTGGAAGCTTTCAGCATCAAAGGCGCTTCATCAGGCTCTGGAAAAAGTATAAATGGTACAAGATAGTAAGAAGTCCCCATAGGTAGGAAATAAACTTCATTTTTGCACAGAAGGAGCTGAAGATGGAAGGCTGTCCCTTAAAAATGAAGATGGGGGACAGCCTTCCATCTTCAGCTAGTTTTTTGTATGTCTTTTTGTCTCAGACCAACACGGCCACAAAGTACACCACTTTAATAACACACTGGGTGAAAAAGAACTGCCTTGTGCTCATTTTAAACTTACTGTCTGGTAGTTTCATTTTGTGACCTCTAGTTATTCACTGATGAGAGCTAGTCAGTAATAAATCCCTATTGACTTTACCTTCATCATTTAGTTCTTTGTAAATCCTTCTCATGTCCCCACTCAAGCATCTCTTTTCTAAACTGAACAAGCCTGGCTTTGTTAGTCTCTCCTCATCGGGAAGCCCCTCCATACCTCTGACCTTCTCTAGCTCTTCAATATCCTTTTGGAGCATGGATACCAGAACTTGGCATGGTACTTAAGGTGTGGACACCTTAATTTACCAAGGTGCATAAAGATACTTTCATAATACTCTCAGCAAACTCTGCCTCATTTTAGGCCCAGATGGCCCACAGATAATTCTGTCTCTAATAAAGGAATCCGTTATGTTTCCAAAATTACATGTGGATGCCAGTGTTTTCAGCTGTCCCATAATTAACTATTCCTCCTGGATCCTGATTCTGGGTTGAAAAAAAAAGTAGTATATTTTGCAGTTGCAGTACCCCTGCCACTGGTCTTCCAACCTGCAGAGTTGTTATACAAAGGAGCTACTGGGGGGCAGCTGGCACCAGGTTGCCTGTGCAGAAGGGCCTGATGGTAGCACTAGGTTGACTGTATCTTGATCCCGCCCACCCTTGCCCCACACAAAGATTGGGGGCCAGGCTGAAACATGTGCCCTCACTTGGCTGCCTGTGCCGCATGTCTGGAGGGGCTGCTGCACTCCAGGCTGGGTCATGGGGCAATCAGTGCCCAGCGGCTCATCCAGGGGTGCAGTGCAGGGGAGCTGGTGGGGGGCGGGCAATGTACTGGATGAACCGCTGGGCTCCGATCCCTCCAGCCCAGCTTGTGCCCCATTCACAGTGAATGGGCCCCCGGCTGGGTTGGGTCATGGGACAATCCCCACAGTGCAGGAGGGAGCAGGGCAGTGTCCTGCCCCTACTGTTCTTCCTTGAGTGCTGTGGAGGTCTCGATCTGCCTGCCATCCCCCACAAGCACAGTGACACTTACCTGCCTGCGGCTGCAATGCTGGCTGGGAGTGCACAAGTATCTCAGTGTGCTCACCACTCCTGCAGCAGCCTGTGGCTGGGTTTTGGGGTCGGTGTGGGGCATTAAAAACTTACTGCGTGGCAAGATTTTTTCTTGTGCACAGCCATGCATGCACACAGCTTAGAGGGAACCTTGGTAGCCACACAGTTCTGAATAAAAAATAGCAAACTATATTTATTTTTTTCAGATATTTAGATGAAGTTGAGTCAAATTTTATTAGTAATTAAAAGTAATTTAATTATAATATATTTGTAGGTATAAAAACAATTCTCTTTTTCCTTTTAGAAAATCGGATATATATATATATTAATTTCTTTTTCATTAATGTCTGTTTGGGAATCCATTTAACTCATATGTTCATAATGATAAAGGCCTTTTAGCTAAAGTTTGTCCAAGCATTATTTTTACAAAATATTTTTAAAACCTGTCTAGAAAGAGGTTTTCTTTTCTACCAGCCACAGATAACTCATATGCTTTGTATTTTTATATTTCTACTTTTTAATTAGACTGGCAGATGTCAGTAAAAATATTTTTTGTGTCTGGTACTTTGCTGTTCTTATATTAGTGCTTTTAAACCAAGCCAAGAGGGTTAGCTAAGTCTGTAAACGTATATTGTGAGCAAGTGGAGTATAAATAAAAGCCTTGTTACACACTGCACTTAGAGCTGCTCAAATGTTAATGTGTGTTAGTGTGAGCTCCAGTTCAGAGCAGTCACACTTAAGACTAAAATTTTTCACTGACTGTCCCCCACCTACCTCTTGCCAGTAGGGGGCTGGCGAGCAGGGAGCTGACTAGAGCTACAGCTGTGAGTTGCCAGCAGAGGACTGGTGATCCAGGAACAGGGTTTTATCCGTGATCCAGGTGGGGGCATGTGAGAGATGGGTTGGAGGTGGAAACATGAAGGTAGGAGGTGGAGAGTTAATGGGATAGGGATGGGTAATGAAATTGGAGGTGGAAAGGGTGAGGGAAGGGTGATAAAATGAAGTTGGCCAACCATTGAAGGATAAAATAAAAAGTAATAAAAATAAAAGATTTTAAAAAGAAATAAAGAGGAAGTAAATTAAAAAAGGTCTCATGTTTTAATAAATTGGGATTGGGATGCGGGGTATGCTGGTTGTGCTTTCCAGGATAGCTAGGAGGTGGGACAAGTGAGGAAAGGAGCTTTTGGAGGAAGCCACAGCTCATGGGGACCCAATCCCGCCCCTTCTCTTGTTCCCCCTCTCACCCATCTAAACCCTACTCCTGGACCTGCGGTGCCCTGCAGCCTGGCTAGCTGGCATGTGCTGTGCAGGCTGTTTGCATGGGGTCACACGTCTTGGGGTAGGAAAGTCGCACATTCAGGGGCGGGGGGGGCAGGGAGGAGGAGTTGGCTTGGTGTCCTGGGCAGTAGAGTTCAGGAAGTGGAAAGTTTGTCCACAGAGAACAGGAGAGTGGGGGGACACTGCATCCTAGAAAACTGCAAGTTGGATAGCTTAGCTGTGTGGAGGAGCCATACATTAATGGAACGCAAGCGGGTAACCCAGATCAGAGATAAACCTGCCTTGGAGTGGCGTACCTTTCAGCTGCCTAATGTGTGCTTAAAACTACTTTCATGTGTTACTGTGTGGACCAGGAGTAGGCAACATTTTTAGGCAGAGTAAGAAAAACATCCGCAACCTCAATTTGTAAGATGTTTGTGTGCCGGGATGGGTGGCAGAGGAGCTGTAAGGGGAATGATGCTTGTTGTGGCAGTGCAGTCCCAGCCCCTTCTCCACTGTGCACCTCAAGGTACTTATGTTCCAAGCAAAATGCCTTCATACTCTGGCATCCATGCTGGGGGTTGCCTACCCCTGCTGTGGACAATCCAGGGGTTAAGAGCTCGAAGTGTCACATAAATTTAATGTGTAACAAGGCCCTGAAGCATACGACAATGTGCACAGTTTGCTTCATTTTATTTCCTGCACTTCCACATAGACCTAGAACTGGAAACATAGTTTATTCACTAATTGATTATGGTCTTTATAATTGTAATCAATTAACTAATTCATCTGTGTTCAACATGATCTTCCAGGCTTTGTTTTTACATTAAAAATAATAGTCAAAAAGCAAGTTGCATCTTAATACCCATGTACGATAAGTAAAGTAGCCTTAGTAACAAAATAAGGTTATTACCTGTATTTGGTAAGTCAAGCGTTATGAAGTTCTTTGATATAAACATGGCCACCAACTAAAGTGCAGTCTTATACTAATTCTGAGTTACCTGACTGACGTGCAGGAGTGATTTTGTTAGCCCTGTTAAATGTGTAAGTCAGTGGTGGGCAAAATGCGGCCAGCGGGCTGGGTGTGGCCCGCCAGGCCATTCTACCCAGCTCATGGAGCCCATAAAAAATTTAGAAAATAAATATTAATCTGCCCCTGGCTGCCTGTGATGCAGCCCTCAATGGCTTGCCGAAACTCAGTAAGGGGCCCTCCACCCAAAATAATTGCCCATCCGTGGAGTAAATGCTCCCATTATAGGAACAGAGAGACATCTGCTTGTCTCTAGAGGGCAATCAGCAACCAAAGCGGGTAATAGGATTGCCCCTACGCAATATTTGTTTAACTTAGTTAGACTCAAGCTGCACCTTGTTCATCTACCAGGTGACCTAGTAGTCTGCCCTTGGTTTCTTTACTGAATCCCTGGGAATTCCTACTTCTTATTCTTTTCCTTAGAAAACGGGACTGACTCTTTTTGAAGTAGTGTTATGATTTTGAAACCTCTTTCTGCAGTGTTGTCTGCTCTTCATGTGTGCTAAAGCCTAGCAAAAAATCCTGTCTTCCTTTATAAATGAAACCATCTGTGTCTGCTTGTCAGATGGAAATGTGTCAGTAAATGTAAAGGATAAAGACAATAATAGTCTGACTTACCCTGAATAAACCTACATGTAATGTCCTCACCATCCTCAGTTACCATCCACTTCCCAAACTCTTTTATCACACCAGTTTTTATGAGTTCACTTAGTTTTCTATTCATTTCAGTAGTAACTTACATGCATCAAAGATTGTCTTTTCCTTCAGAATCTCCAAACACATCTGCAAGGTTCTGGTGCTGAACAGACCCCATGTTTTCTTCACTATCAAGCACGAGGGTCAAAGCTTTCTTAATGCTGCAACCTCAGCAATGGAACTCTTTTGCTAGATCAGATGAGACTCAGCCCCAAATTGATATTCAGTAAAGGCTTTCCCCAGAAATAATTTTCCTAACAAGACAGATAGTCCTCTACACACAAAAAGAAGTCACCTGGAGGGGGAGAGAGAGAGGAAGTGGTTTTGTTCCTTATATTGGGGATCTTTAATTTACACAGTGTATGCACATAGCACAGTGCTAGGCCAGAATCAGATTTCCATAGTTGGTACATATACAGCAAGGAAGCAGAAGCAGAACCAGAACCAAGCTGTCCTAAAGAAGAACCGTAACCACTTGGTTAAAGGGGCAGGATCCCTATTACTGTTTACCTTGCTCCATGACTCCTGTGTCCTTATCTGTCCAGTGACCCTGCTTCAACGGGGCTTATAGGGAGCACCCTCACCTAGAGTTTTCTATAGCCTGGCAGTCAGAGCACTCTCTTGGGAAATGTGTTTAATCCTTGCAGATTATGGTAGAGCTACAGTGTATGGCCTGGATAAATATACTAGGCTTGGGGCAAAACGTGAACAACAGCAACACCCCTACCGCCTTCTGAATCACTTATCTTCAGAATCTCAGAAGTGTCGTTAAGTGTTGTGAATTGCAAGTGAATAGAAATCCATAATGGAGAGTTCAAGTGCATCCCTGTACTTTACTAGGTTTTAAGTATTGTGTTCCCCTCTACTTAGGCATTTTCCATTGGCTACTTGTAATGAGGGACTAAAAAGCAGGCATTGCAGCTCATAAGTTTAGGCATATATTGAGGTAATTTGAACCATGCCCTGTAGGTAAACTAAGGTAGATTTGTTGGTATATGTACAGCTGTTTCATGCAGCTGCAAGGATAGAGAAATTCTGTGTCAGTACATGGAAAGGATATAATCTTAATTCCTTTTTTTTAATTGTAATAACGACAGACTCTTCACTAGTGTTGTCTTGCACCCAGATATGTCTAAGCCTTATCTCTTGGGTTGGGAATATGTTCAAATAACAGGGAAAAAGTGCACAATATGTTTACTCTGGAGTAATTGATTTTGTTCCAGTGTAAAAGTGGATATATGATGTACAACTTTATACCACAGTAAGTCACTTACTCCAGGGTAACGTTACTCCATGAAAAAATCAGTAACTTTGCCCCAGTGTTAATGTTATGTATCCACAGTTCTAGTTATTTTCATCAGTGCAAACATGGTATTACTGGCTCCTCCACTCCGACCCCTACTGGTAAAGTACTATAATAGTGCCCACCTATTGCAGGTAGCTGTTGTAGGGGATCTGGTCATGTGTGTGCTCTGGCCATCAGTGTAATTACATACCAGAGTAGGGTAAATTGCTTCAGGGTAAATGTATATCCATAAGCTTAGATTAAGAACTCTGTTGAATGGCAGGGCATCTAAGTCCCTTTGTATCTATGGCCCAAAATTTCCTGGAAAAAAAAGGGGGTGGGGTATGTAGCTACCATTTCAGTAAGGCAGTCTCAGCAAGATATTTAATTTTAATCTCTCTTCCATCTCCCAGCTTCCCTACCAAAAAAAAATAGAAGGTTAACTGTTCTAAAAATACAAAAATAAATAGAACTGGAAACCTGAGCTCAAACTTCCAACCACCGTGTAGTACAATAACCCAAACCTCTAGAAACAATAATTTCTAAAGGCAAGATGTAATTTAGCCCTACTACTAGTTTAGTCCTAGTCTCTTGTGAAGAGACTGATTAAATAACAGTATTAGCCACAGAGGAGCACCATAGGTTATCTACACCAGTTTTATTTTTAACTACATTCTGAATGTAATAATGTCTTCCTGTCAGAAAGAATACAGGTTGTGATTTTATCTCTTCAACTGGCTCATCAAGGCTAAGTCGTTTCAAGATAAGAAAAAAATGACTTTTTAAAGCTGTGTATTCAGTTCGATTCTAATATAATAAATGAAGAAACCTGTGTTACAGGAAATTTATGATAACATATTTAAACACAAAAAGCCAGAGACTAGAGAAAAATAAGGTTTTCATAGTAATATAAATTTTTATCCCAGTGCATATTACCTGAATTATTTGTATTTAAATATGTAGTCTTAATATTGTATCGGTATTTGTCCTTATATATCATTTACATTATACAAGCTGGGTTTTCAAGTTCACACCATGCTGACTGACAGCATTATGAGGAACAGCATTCACAATTTGTTACTTTTATTTGCAAAACATTGGGAAAATATAATTTAGTTAACTTCTTCCGTCTACAAGGTTCCCCACTGTTCTTTCAATCTCCGTTCTTTCGGTAAAATACAGACTAGAGAATAATGATAATCTTTTCATTCTTATAAGCCAAACTAACTTTTAAAGCAAATTCTTCCCTTTTTTACTGGTGAGGCTAAATTAATGCTTGTGAAATACTGGAAAATCCTTTGGTTGAGTATGCTGAGTAGAATATGCACCCTCATCCCTGCATGCACCTGGTCTTGTCCAAGTTAAGAAGATCCCAGTAGTTTACAGAAGACCCTGCAGAGCTAACATTTACACTCTGAAATAAGCATATAGTGGTTCTTTCAGTGTCCTGCATTAATTAAGGAGAGATGCACCTGAAGCTGGAGTGTCAGGGCTCTGGACCACACTGCAAACTGTATAATTTATGAGAGGTAGGATTCTTGCCTTTTCATCACCTGTATTCTGACCTCTACCTTGAGTCCAACCCAATGGGTCACTGAGGCTTTCCACAAACTGGTATTATTTTTGAGCACCTGCTGGGAGGCACATTTTTGTATGCAAACATTGACTTTAGCTCACTTTCCAGTAATATTCAGGATAATGCCATATATTGCTTCTTGAATAATTTCAAAGAGTTCTTTGGAACGGAATATTTACAAAGTGAATATTATCACCACCTCCGCCAAAAGTCCACTTCATTTGCTAGGGGTAATTAGCTCTGTTCATCTGAAGGAAGGCAAAACAGGGTGATGTCTTACAGATTAACTCATTCAGAGAGTTTTTTTCAGCTGCAGTCTGCTTCATCAGATGCTATAAATGGACTTGTAAAGAACATGGTAGGGTTCTCTTGCTAGGTTGGTCTATTTCAAATAAGGTTAACTAGACATCTTATCCCTTGTCATCTTGAAGAGCTGATGGTCAGGCTCATTTTGCCCTCCTGTACCTTTAGAAGTGATTATTGAATACCAAGCTGAAACAAGAATATTATGAACCCAGGAAAGATCTTTAGGGTAATCCATACAGCAGGGGTGGAAACCTACCCATCCCCAAGTTGTCTTGCCCTTTTAGCTTGACTGGAGGATACACCCAAAAATGTTCCAAGCATAGCAAATATCCCTATCTCCTAGATGGAGAGATTATGGACATGGAATACAGGGAAATGCGGGAATTGTGGAAATATGTCTCTCCTTTAATAAGGTAAGTATAAAATAACCTTTCATTACATTTTACAGAAAAGGAATGGATAGCTTCACACTGCTTGCAGAAAATGAAATTAAAAAATAAAGCCGAGTTCAATAGTTTTTCCTTTCTCCAATATTTTTATAATTTCATTTTTATTATATTTATACATGAAACTATATACCCAGAATTCAAATCAACCTGGTACTTTCTTGTGATTTATAACTCTTGTTTAAATAGAAAACTCAATAAGACTATGAACACTATATAAGTTGCTGTAAAGCTGTAGAAAGAGTGCTAACAGTAATATATTCTTTTAATGCTCTGGAAAAAGAAAGACACAAGGAAACGTTTGCTGTAACAAGAATTTTACATTAAATGGGTCTTTTATACATTATTATGTTTTAGAGCTAAAGGTACCCCTGAGGTTTCCTGTAAAGCCATTTTTTAAACTGGATTACTGCAAGAAATCTGATATATTAATGAGAAAATGTGAAATAAGGTCACACATTTCCCTTCAGACTGAAAATTCTCCCCTCAGTGAGATCTCCACTACATCCTAATGCTATTGTAAAATGATACAGTGCTGCAACATCCTGTCGAGCTAAATACTGACCAGTGAAACCTAAGAAAGAAGGGTTCTGTTATGATTTGCAGTCCAGTTGAAACATTGCCATTTAAAAAGTCAGGGTTTGGAGTAAAAAACAAAAATTGGCACTTGCTTCTCATGCTTCACTCATCACATGCATAATGCTGGCATTCCAAATATTTACAGTTAGGCAAGCCCACAAATAAAGTCGTCCACAGAGCTTGGACTTGAAACCACATCCTCCACCCCCAAACTGTTTCTCCTCACAAAATATGGGCTGCCAGATTCTGCAGCTGGTTTCTGTACCATGTCACCTAACATTCTCAGAAAACTTTAAACCAAAGCTTCAAGCAGTAGCAACACTCTACCTCTATAGTAGGAGTCCCAGAGTGTTAACAGTAATGGAGGTGATCCATGTTGGCAATGATGGGAAGAATTCCCCTAGTACAGAGGGGACTTTGTATCAATGCTATATGTTGTAGGTATGCTTTGATACATTTCTAGTGTAGCTCAATGGATCATGAATGAATTAAGTCCTCTGTTGAGTATAATTGAGAGTATTCTTTCCCAACCTGGATCTAGCCCTAAAGTCTATGGACAGACGTTCAAAAGGCCTGAGCCTGAATTCACTCAATCTTTGCAGATTAGTCTAATCTGCCTAGGTTGAACCAGTTTGCAACTGCACAGACATGGACTGAAGAAATGGTAGTACATGCCTGCTGGGGCTCAGGCTAGAAGCCAGGGGATGCTAGATCAGGTCTCCCTTCCCTTTGACAATACTGAGATGAGGGTGGGAGGCATGGCCAAGCCCAGCAGGACACTCTGATTAGAGAGGGACCTCCAACCTGCCTGCACCATCCCAAGCTTTCCCCTGCTCACTGCTCAAGGGGCAGGAATGTTGCCAGACCCCAGCCCTGGGCTAGCAGTCTGATGCAAAGGGTGTGTGTGCAGTGAATGCATCTGTTGATGATACTGAGCTTTTCGATCTCCTTCTCCCTGCTTCTTCATACTGTCTGCAAACCTACAAGCAAGAGAGCCAGCAAGGAACTGATAACAGAGCTTTTATCAGCCCATCAAAAAAATGAAAGCATCTCAAGTTCTTCTTAAACATTTTTTTCCAAGGGGGGGAACAAAGGGACATTACCAGTTAACCTGTTGATTAGCTCCAAAAATCCCTAAGCAGGCACTGCTCTGTCTGCTTGTCCCAGTGAAATTGGACACATACAGACATTTCTAGGCATTAGCTAGCATACCACATGCTTAGGGTCTGTGGAGCTGGGGTCTGTGCTATGGGAGGGATGGAGGGGGGATTCTTGCTTGAGCAGCGGCGGAGAGGAGGGGAGAGGCTGAAGCCAGTCAGATCCTGCTGTGCCTGCAGTCTCTGCCAGAGCTCTGGCTAGAGAGCAGAGAGGTGGGGCCAACCCTGTTCTCTGAAGCAGACAGCACAATCCAGAGCTACAAAGCATCTGGGGTGCTGGGGGACTCTGGTTTAACTTAAACCATGAAAGGGTTGGGACAGACATTGCATAAATTGGTTTGACCCAAATCAGTTAAGTTTGATACTACATTCAACTAGGTTTATCTAAAACCCGGTTCAGCCATTTTGAAACAGGTATATGTGCACTGAACTTCTGTTCTGTTACAGGTTTAAAACAGTTTCTGATCACTTACACCAGTTAATAGGTAATGTCTGTCCCTAGCCAAAATGACCTAAAAACTAACTTCAGACCATTAAAAAGTGCACAGCTTGAACTTGGTTGGGGCTTACTGACCATACTATTATGAATGAGCCACCATTCTCATTGCCTGTATTTTGCCTTTTCTCTGAATAAAGAGTTCAGACTCCAGCAGTGTTTAATATGGTGCTTCTTCTCAGCACTAATTTCACATTGAAAAGATAATGGACAAAGGAACAGGTTTTAAGAAGGTTTGAAACATGTTTTCATTTTCCAGATGGATGATTTCACCGAGAAGCACACTGTTCTTATTGTGTAAGAGAGTGGCTCACTTCCATGACTTGCAGGCATCATAGCTGTTCAGCTGACTGCAAAAGAGGGAAGAGTGTCTTTTAAACTAGGAAAATACTTTTCTTCACAAAGAAACAAAATGTATTTCTTAACGAAATTTATGCAACTATTGGTTCACGCCATGTAAGCTTATGAGCACAAATGCAGTCAGTCCATTCATGTTGTGATTTAATATTAGGTGAAATGAGGACCTCCAAAGCTAGGGAGGGAGGCAATTTAGTATCCTGATTATAGGATCACTGGATTAGAACTCAGGAGGCCTGAGTTCTATGTCTTGGTCTTTTACGGTCCTGTTGAGTGACTTTACCTTCTTTGTCGTTCATCATCACCATCTATAAAATGAGAATGCTGATACTCACCTCGTTTGTAAAGTGCCTTGAGGAGTGTGACTTGAAAGCATCAGGTGAGAGCTAGATTATTTCTCTTATACTCAGGTGGTACAGATGGACACAGCTCCACTTTCTCCAATGGAGGAATACAGTGTTGTACCAGCTGAGGGTCTGGTTCCAAAACCATCCTGTGATGCTGTCTGATGATTTGTGTAACTTCTACTGTATGAAGGTGCATGTGGCAAAACTCAGTATGAGCTTTGTTACACATTACTCTGTATGCTGCACAAATACAGATGGGTGTTAGTGTTAGTTTGAGTGTGCAGCAGGTGCATGTTTAGGCCAGTAGGGGTCTGAAGGTCTGAAAGGTAAAAATCTCCCCTCCCCCCGCCTCAGGGCTCTCCCCCTGCCTCCTACTGCCCCCTGCACCAGGGCTTTACTTATGTGTGGCTGCCTGCCATAACTGTCATGGGGAGCAGGCAGGGAAGAGGTAAACTGCCTGCTCAGCTGCCATTTCTGCCAGGTTGCTGCTCTTCTGGCCCAGAGAGCAGCAGCAACCAAGCAAGCAAGCTAACCCTTCCCTGCCTGTCCCCCCAGGACAGATGGTGTGGGCAGCCACACATAAGCAGGGGGGAGGGTAGTGACCAGGAATCTGGGGTACTGGAGAGAGCAGTCGGGGGTGGGGGGAAGCAGTGGGCCTGATCAGGGCTTGGCGGGGCAGGTGAGGTGTTTACACTAAAGTGTATCCTAGAGAGTCTATATCTTAATGCAACAGGAATTGAGTAATATGGATAATCCTGCCCTGGAGTGGCATAACTGAGCTGCATAACAAGTGCTTACAAGCAGTTTCAGATGTTAATGTGTGAACAATCCAGGGGTTTAGAGCTCCAGGCATTGCCCAAAATTGCCATGTAACAAGGCCCTATAGGAGTGTATAGTTAAAGAGGGAAAAATCGTCCAGAATAGTTCCAGAAATAATTATTGAAAGATTAAGAGTAAATTTGAAAATAAATGTTTGTTTTGAAGAGGATAGTATTTTAATCCCATGTTTCTTTTTCTGCCTTTTTTTAAAGGGCTCTCTGGGGATTTCTTGCGTTCCGGCCGATACTCTGCTCACACAATCAATGGTGCCTGGTCACCATGGACTCCGTGGTCTCAGTGCAGTCGGGACTGCAGCAGAGGTATTCGGAACCGCAAACGTGTCTGCAACAATCCTGAGCCCAAATATGGGGGACTTCCGTGTCTGGGTCCCTCTCTGGAGTACCAGGAATGCAACATCTTGCCTTGTCCAGGTAAGGGTCAAGGGAAATCAAAAAGGGATGTAAAAATGATTCAATTCATTTTCAAGACCATGCTGTACAGTAGAAAAACATGATAAATTAAATCAAACTATTTTCTCTGAAGCAACCCTTCCTGGAAAGTGAATTAGCCCAGCTAATCTGATCTTGCTAGAACCTTTTGCTCTGTAAATTTAAGTGATGATTTGCTGTATGAGTACAGAAGACATACATTCGTAGTAACTGCCTGTAGCAACTAAAGCTATTATATTTTATATTGCCAAAGGCCCTTTTTACATTCAATCCACTATCGTTTTAGATATGAATGATTAAAGATGAGGTACCATACAGAAATGTCATTTCTGAGTTGCATTTTCAGTTGGCCAAGTTATTTGTCTGCCAGGAAGAAAGAGTTCCTTTAGTTTTTTCAGTAGTATGTGGATTGTAGATTCCCCATGACCCAAGTAACCAGTTAGATGTATGAGAGATGCAGAGGGGCCATATCTTCAGTGGGTATAAATCAGTGTAGTTTACATGGCCCTGAATGTGAGATGTGTGCATGAAAGAGAAAAGAAACAACATACAGATTTGGCCTGGGTCAGGATGTTTGTTAAAATTCATAGCTTAAGTTAATCAAAAAGTTTTGCCAAGCTTCATTGCGGACTGAACTTGTGCCAAATTTGGAGTGCAGGGCCCCCAGGAAGTCTGGTTAGAGCTTGAACAGATAACTGAAGGAGATGTTATCAGGCAGCCTGTAAATGTTGCATGGGGAGAGTTTGTTAAAGGACTCGTAAACAGTTTGTTCATTAAAGATTGTTTTATGGTTGTCTAAAAAGGGATTATAAATAAAGCACATGTTCTTCAGACTGTGGAGGAGAGGGCAGCATTTCTGTCCCTTCATCATCTGGCAAGACCACGGGAGGCCTGATCATCTCTCTCTTCCTTGTGTGAGACTCGTGATGGCCCCAGCTAAAGCACAGGCCCTTCCCCGCTCTTACCAACTCATTGGTTGACTGCACCAACTTAACCTAAAGGGGCGTGGTGTCATTTGTGGCCTGAAACAATTGCCATGGTGTTTGCCCTTAAAACTGGTTCTGTACATTGATAAATCTGTAGAAGGGGAGGAGATACTGACTTCTCTCCCATACATACATTTATGATATCATTCCCTATACAACTCTGCAGAAATACCTTGTGTGAATAATGATGGCCCAGCAAATATTCAGGCTCTCTAACCATTAATTAGAGAATGAGAGCAAAATCATGCCTGACAGAGTTAGTACAGGCACCGGAACTGTATCAAAATAGGATGAAGGAAAAAAAGAAAAAAGAACCGAGTCCCCCCAGAAATGGGGCAGCGTCAGTGATTGAAGGGAGGACGTAATAGAACATGGAAGGGCAAAGGGTGCATATATATATCATGAGATTATATAGGCTTGCAGAAGGAGAGACGTGAAGGGAGAATAACACTGCAGTTGAGAAAATGAGATGGATGGAAAGAAAGATTGATGAAATTAGGAAAACATGAAAAGATATGAAGGAAGACAGATGGGGATTATATACACATCTTTGAGCCCCAGAAATTATAAAAGCCTCTTGGAATGAATAACAATAAGTAATAGAGAAATAATCTGTGAAACACCTTGAATTGGCTTAATGATTTCTAGTCATGCATTATTGGACCCACAGGTTCCTGTGCCTGTCCTTGGCCTGACCCACCAGGAGCCCAGCAGGGCTCCTTCAAATGCTTGCATCTTCATTAGCCTGAGATGTTTTGAGCAAAATATTTGGGCCTCAACAAACTGGCTTTTTTCTTTTTGAAATGTTCAGTCAACTCAAGTAAACAGTTTTCCCCTTGGGCATTTGACACTTTGCAGCAGAAGAAGGATAAAAGTTTTGATTATTCTGTGGCTTTCTTCTCAGTATTGTTCAAAAATTGGAAGTCAGGTGCTTACCTACTTCTAAGTTTAGGATCAAGGCGCCTAGAAAAGAAGGACTCTGATTCTATCACAGAAAAGTGGCAGAAGAGGAGAAGCCAAAAACCAACAACCCAGTACTGCTCACAGGTTTCAAGCCCAGGGCACATTTCAGAAGTCTGGGGCATGCCCAGAATCAGTGAGGGCCAACCTTTTTGGCAGGCATATCACAAATTAGCCCCACAGCCTCCCTGAGTGCTGCTCTGATTCCATTCCCTTGCCCAGTCTGTTGGCCTACTTTCTGCTTCCTGCCCTGTGCTCCCTGCCCAGGCTTCTGCTCTGTTTTCTGCTCCCTGCCTTACCCGCCACTGTGCTGCCTATCCTTTCCCTAGTCTGCCACTTGCCACATACAGAGGCTGACTGTGACATGTGTGCTACAGGTTGGCCACCCTTCCTCTAAATTTTGATAAATGGTAGGAGTGGCCTCATGATCCAGGTGCCTGTTTGCTCCCCTTCCACTCAGGCAGCAGGGAGCTAATTACAGTTGCTCCACACCAGAGTTGCTCATCCTCCAGCCCATAAGGCCATGTCATCTGACCCAGGGTCTCCCCAGGTATTTAGAAATTTGGCAGCTGGAGAGAAGTGTAAACATTAATTGCCACTCCCCTGCTGCTAAATTTCACTTGAGTGCACAAGAAGGGTGGCAGAACCAACAACTCAGTAAAACTCACAGGTTCTGTGGCTCAGGCCCAGGGCACATTTCAGAAGCCTGGAGTGTGCTCTGAATCAATGAACGCCAACCTTTTGTGGCCAGATCACATACACAGAATAACCCTATGCTCAGGATCCAGCCCATGCACTGACCCTGTGCCACTTATCTGGCTCTTGGGGCTGGAAAATTGAACGTCACTGCTGTATATCATGTGACCAGCAAGTCTCCCATGTGCCAAGGCAAAGACCAGCAGAGGATGCATTTCCAGGAAGTGCTGGCTTTAGCTCCTTTTGCACTAGCATGGTGACCCTTAACCATTAAGATTCATGGTTTAATTACCATACTATATTCACAGGATAAAAACAATTCTATAAAATTGGAGCAGACCTGTTTTTTCTCCCTCATGGTTGATTCATGAATCAATGTTCCTTTTAAAGCCAAAATTATTTTCTAAGGTTCCTAGACATGAGACAGCTTTTACTTATTAACTTTGCCATTGTTAGACTTTTATATTTTTAGAAGAAATTGGTACAATATGAATGCAACGTTAATATATAGAACACCATGCTGGCACTACTGCTTAAGCATGAGGCAACACACTAAAAAGAAGAGGAGAAAACAAAAAGTCAGAAAAATGTTAGGAACAGCTTATAGAACTTGAACCTGACATTTTGGATGCAAGCAACCCCCCCCTTGCAGATGTTCCTGCTTTTGAAAATGTTTGTCAAAAGCTAGCAAAGCAAAAAGCAGTGATGGGTGTCTTTAAAACGATGCTGATGTCCTAATATATGTGATATCTTTTCTCTGAGTCTTGTTTTTTTGGGGGCCACAAATTAAATTTAAATAAGTCTGCAGAGCTTCAGTGAAGCCTCTAAATGCATGGTGACTTAGGGGCAGGTCATGAACAGTGTAGTTCCACAGGAGTTGGAATGAATCCCATAAAGTCCTCAGTTGCATCCTGTTCACAGCAATGGATGCTTGCTGGCAATTAAAATGAAATGTTGAAGTTCCAAATCAGATCTTAGATAAATCTGTACGGGGGGGAAAAAAGAGGGGGAAACATTTGCTATTTTCTTTTGAAGTGAGTGAGGAGAATGAATGATGAAAATAGGATGAGGCTCATCCAGAAGATGGCCCTGTTGGTGCATTGAGAGCAACAGAGAGAATGAGTATTTACCAGGAGGAACCTACCAATTCAGCTAAGGTTGTCAAATGGAAGCCACAGAAAGCTAACAGTAGCAAAGAACAGAAGTGGGTTGCCACACCTGGAAGTCCCATGTGGGGTTTCATTCAGCCCCCATTAAGAAGGTGAAGGAGGTGAGTATCCTGGGAGGTGTGGGACAAAAGAGGGGCAGGACCTCTGGATCCAGGCTACCTGGGCATAACGTCCAAAAACACCCATGAAGGGAGCATGTGGGAGCAGCAGCCACTGTTCCACCCTATAAGTTAAGCTATAGCAAGGGCTGCAGAGGGCCCTGCTTTGCAGCTCCCATTTTTATCATTGGGATGGATAGGTACATTTCTTTCCCCTCATCCTCTCCTAAGGTTAGCTTCATGAAGTTATGATTAAGTCATCCATAGGTTGGTTTCTAAAATGTGACAGTCGAGTTTTGAAGCTGGAAATGCTTTTGGGTTGTACAGCAGTACAAGTGCAGTCCACTCCCAGGGAAAGTCAGGTCCAGGGCTAAGGACATTTCTCCACCCAGAGTGCAGTGAGTTTCAGTGGGTTTGCACCCTCATATCTTCTGAAGCATGAAGGGCAAAGGAAAGCAGGGCCTGAGAGATAAGAAATATTAATGCAAAAAGATAGGTTTTGGTCATGTTAATGGAACTTATTTATACCCTCCTCACCTAGCAGGCAGAACATGTACTCACTATCTGCAGCCGTGCAGAGGGTACATGGAAGCACTCCACCTGCCCCATCTCCACTGCAGGCATGAAGAGGAAAGCAGGGATCTGTACAGTTGATATTTTCTCTCCATTAAAGTGAGCAGGGCATGGATAGGGAAGGGCTAGAGCTCTGGTTCACTTCCTTCTCTGGGTGTACTGCTCTGCACAGACTGTACAATGTATTGGAGGAAGTCATCTACCACTGGTCAAAGCCAATAGCAGAATAATAACTCCCTTAGAATAATGAAGGGTCAAGGAAAGAATTAGTTACGTCTCGAGCAAAACTCCTTCCTGAGTCTCCCTCCAAGGCAGTGCGGCTGCCCACCACGTTATACAGAGCAAAAGGTTTCAGTACATCTAGCCCACAGCTCTTAGGCCTGCCCCTACTACTAGGCAGGCAGGATTAACTAGGAGCTATGCCACAGTGTTCTCACAAGCACAGCTCAGATGCCACTCTGCTGTTCTATACATCTTTGTCTCTGTGTGCTACCAAGCCAAGCCTTTGGGGTATAAATTGTGTGCTTTTGACTACCATGCTGTTAATTTGGGAGGAAAAAAATATGACTGCATATCTGAATGTGTAACTACACATGGACTTGGTACTATGAAAAGAACTTCACTCACTAACATTAATCAGGCAGCCCACTGTGAGTTATTGATATTTGTGCATTAGTGACAGTGGATGAACATTTTCAATGTGTTAAAATCTCTTTGGAAGCCCATGAGGCTTAGGCTTCTAAATCACCTAGGTTATCTAGCCAGTGACTTCTCTGGAAATCTTAACTGTTTTTCGGGATCAAGACCTAAATGAACTACCACACTGAAAACCTAAGGACAGAAATCACTAAGCATATCCAATTAATTTGTTTTGTCTGTTATAGTTGGGTTTTAATTATTCATATTAATAGTCTATTATAAAGTATTAAATGTACCGTACTACAGTACATCTTTTAAAAATAGTGACAACATCTGGCACCTGGCTTCTTCATCTGCTATTAAATGTTCCTTGTGAGAGGAAAAGAGACAGTGAAGTCTTCTTGTAGGTTATTCTGATATGCATAATTCAACTAAATATGGATTAATCAATGGCCTGCTGTATAGAGTGTTTTTATTGACAGAACACAAAGTGCTTTACAAAGATAGGTGAATATTTATATCCAGCCCCTTTTTACAGATGGAAAAACTGTATCATAGCAAAGTTAACTGATTTGCACAGAAGCATAATGATCTCCTTAGGACCTCTTGTCACAGCAGAGCAGGGCCAAAGACATACTGGTGTAATGATAGAAGTTATAATTTAGAGAGGCTACCTAACAGAAGACAGAGGGAGTTGGGAATTGTTAGATGGCCCCTCAGAGAGCAGCCAGGTAGTTAGAAGAGACACTAAGGGTCCTCATCTACTGGTTCATTGTAAAACTCACTGTTAGTTCTTATTCACATATGCCTGTGTGTATTGGACCCAGTGATCACTACATCTGGTGGAGATTGCGTCCTGAGCAGCTGCAGGTCCTCCTGGTGTTCAGGAGCCAAAGATTGTTGCCAGAGTGACTCTAGGGTCCTGGTAGCTACATGGAGAATATACCACCGCAGAGGACTTAAGCCTCACCTGCCCTCCCACAGGTGCCATTGAATGCCATGCTGACTGAAAACGAAAAACCCCTAATTCAGTCTTTACTCCCTGATCCTTCCCCTAAGCACTTAGGTGCTAAGACCATATAGCCCTGCATCACTACCTGGCTCTTGGCCCCACTCCACAGAGCCTGAGCTTGTAGCTGTCCATGTAGCAGCATAGCTGCACCCATTCCAGCACCCCACTTTAATCCGTGCCCAGGGATTATGCCCCCCTCACCCAACTGTTGTTACTGCCCTGGGTTTGCTATAGTCCCACAGCATGCTATTGACTGAATTGGAAACAGAACCCTGAATCCAAGTTCCATGATCCAGATGACATTCCCTACCCCTTTAAAACTAAGGACAACTGCATTTACAGAATATAACACTAACTTGTCTGTTTAGGCTGGAAGAGCTCTGGCAATCATATTTAAGCATTCCACAGCAAAAGGGAAACCATGAAATACTGGTCACATGACTTTTCAGACCTCTAAAATGCAGGTGTAAAATCTTAAGAGGTTCACAGATAGAAAATAATTTGTGAGGCCTCCTTTGATTCATTTATATCTTCGTCTTTACTGGAAAGCATACTTTATTTCCTTAGCTGGGCCAATGTGGTTTAAAATTTTGCAAAGTGTATGACATTCAACCTCACATTTATGGGGGAAGGTCATTGTTTTCATTGGAAACAATGGTCACCAACAGTAACTCATACTAAAAAATGCTCATTGCACTCGCATGATTATCCTACACTTGGAAAATAGCATGTTTGCACTCTCTATAGTCTCCTTTTTTGTTATGGTTGAGGGATGAATCATGCTGGAGTAGAATATATAGAACAAACTGGCACATTAGGAGAAGTATTTGTAAATGTATATTGACAATTTATGTTTTAATTAAGATACAGGTATTTGATCAAATTGTGGACATCAAAATGAGGAAATCCACCATCAGTTACATTAGCAAGTTGTTAGCCCATTAGGTATAAATGGCCAGCCGCATTTGTGGGGCTTTCATATAGTTTTTTTTTTTCCCCTTTAGGAGGAGAAATCAACATTGGAATTAGTTATTTTCTATTTCTTTACAAATAATTTACCCAAAGTCTTCTTTCCTGAAACCTAGTAGGAATCAGTTTCTGTGCTAACATTTTCAAGGCTCTTTCACACAACCATTCAATTTAAAATCTACTTTAGGGGTGAGGATGAAAAAAGTTTTTCTGGCTGGCTGGTGTGGTTTCCTTGCTACCTTCTTCATACTCCTCTCTCTGGGACTATCTGATGCTTCTTTTTCTCCCTTACATGCACCTGCAGTCATTTAAGTCTCTTGCCCCTGCATTTCTTATCAAACCATTTACATTTGCTGATCATTCCTACATTTGTTATCAGGCCCCTTGGACTTCATGGCCCCATTGCTAAATAGTTACATATACGATCTGTTTCTTGGGAAGGGGTTTCTTATTGCTGAACTATCACTGAGCAAAAGTGCAATGCTCCATGATGTTATAATTCTATACTTGCACTGTAATACAGAGCTGCTCTTGTGCCCCCCAGTTTCAGTAAAACAGTGATAGTTTCCAACCCCCAGCCTACCAGTATGTAGGCAAAAATGCATAAATTCTGATTTCAAGATTTGAAGTTATAGCTTTTTATTTTATTTGAGAATTCATCTATTTCCTTCTGTTTTCATTACTGTTTTTAGATTTATTTTGTTTTTATTATGCAGGCAGAGAAAAAACTAATAAATCAATAGCAAATATATGCATATCAGTGAACATGAAGACAAAAATATGCAGATGTTCAGACATAACAAAAATACCTGTAAGAATAGTATAGGTACATGTTCAACTCCTCAAAACCCATTAATCTCTTTCCTGAAACTGGTTTTCCTTCTGCCCATGAAGTTATGCTGTGGCATGTGAAAAGACAAGGTTATTTTAAAGACATAAACCAAATTTACTGTTGGGGAAACATCATGGAAAAAATTGGCTTGATGCTACACAAGTGCCTGATCTAAAGTCAGAATCACTCCCATGGACTTTGGCTTTCAGGAGCAGACCCAAACTGGCATTTTAGGTGTTATATCACCTATAATACAGGTTCCTTGACCCAGAGAGCAATCCAAATGATGATGGTTAGGCCTCTATGAACCCAGAAGAGAGCATCTGGCACTTCATGAGAGCCAGCCAGACTAACTAAGTGGCAACAGGGCAGTGGAAAGTGAGCTAGTAGGAAATGTGAAACACTGGGGCACCTCTGAACCTCTGCCTTTTCTCAGAGCTCCGGTGTCGAATTCGTGGCTGCACATTGGGAACCCTTGTCATCTTGGTACCCAGGGCACTCAAGAGGAGACCAATAACTCATGAAGACGCCAATGCCATGTTGATACAAACCACAGCAGTACACACTCTCAAAAGTTGTCATGGCAGTGGGGGCAGCAGTCTGTCACCTAACAGCCTACTGGTGAGGACAGTGGCTGAGGAAGAGAGAGACTTGGATTCCAGGCCCTTTCTTAGCTTAAGAGGACTCAAACCCATATCTCTCATTTCTTTTTGTGCTCACAAACCATCAGACCCTGGTTTGCCTTGTTCCTGTACTCCACTGAGACTACTGTCTGTCACATATATGATCTAGTTGTAGGCTGTAGCAGCAAAAGATAAAAACCTAGAAACATATCCAAAAAATATTGTGTGTTTTCCTGCAGCTTGTGTAGGCAGAGGAGAAGGAGGTAGTATTCATTAGGAGTTAGGAAGAAGCCAGCAATGTATGTGGAGTAGAGATGGTGTTTAGGAGTCTGGAAGCTAGCAATAGGCGGCCTTGTCTCCAACATAGCAGTTTCCCAGGCTGCCCAATATCCCACACTTGTGCTAGCTGAGCCTTCTAATTCCAATTACCCATTCGGATGCCACTTGCATTTCTGTGCATGCAGGGGACTGCTGCCCCTACATTAATCCTCTCAAACAAATCAATACATTTCTAGCTTGTTTTGGCACTGTTCTTTCTCTTTTGTTACATCCGCAACAAGACAAATGCTACAAAAGGTTATTTTCTCAACAGAAAAGTTCGAAGCAATTTTAATAAAAGCTCAAATTCTGATTGGCACTGTATAGTTTGTATAAAAGACCTCATTTCACAGCTTCAGCCACATTTTCATGAATGCAGATAATCTGTACTCCCCTACCATAAATCCTTCTACTCTTGTAAAAATCCAGAATACATGCCAGAGTATCTAATTTACTTATGAGTCTCTTGGAAATTCTCCAGTGGCATGAATGTTTTGTTGTAGCCACAGGAGGTCCCATTTCTACAAACTATTTCCTCCCTGGAAAACTCTCCCATCATGATTTTTAATTTTTTTGTCTTTGTGGAAGAAAGAGTTACTAGCCAGGACAACAGCTATTAGGCAGAGAGTTGTTTGCTCATGAAGATGCACATATACATATGCACAGACACAAAATAAAAAGCATGGAGGAAAAAAAAAAGCACTGTTTTGAAAGTACCTTGCTTGGTGAAGAGGTATTAATTCTACAACAAACCAACCTGAATATTTGTCAAGCATTTTAAAGCCGTATTTCCATTACTATGGAATAATTTTTAACAACCTTCTCTTGCCCAGCAGCTCAGCTATACTGTAGTGTAAAGACATAGTGTAATGACTAGTGCTTTCTTCATAGTTCTTTATTTGTCCCTTGATAAGAGGCTGAATCAGCATTGAGGACTTCATGGACAAAGGAAGAGAAAACAGATGGGCCAGTGTTGCTAAGCAACGTTAAAGAAAGATGAAAGCAACCACAGGCTTCTATTTAGGCCCTGTAAAACCTCATGCAATAAACACCCACTTCTTTGATCTTATTTAACTGTGATGCTGCTTTATCATCCTCTCTTGCAAAAAAAGAAAAAGTTTAAGGCGCAAATAAAAGATGGAGTTAGTTGCATCTGCTTTTCGAGAGAGCTGGAGATTTGGGCTGACTACCTTCCTTACTATTAATTGGTAGGCTGAAATTATAATGGCACCCTCTAGCCCAAACACAATTAAACCTTTGTCACGTTTCCTATTACACTGTGTCCACGCATCCATCTATTCCCAAACCCTAAGGTTTATATTGTAGCTATAATAAGAAGCATAGTTCCAGCAGAATTCTTCCCTAAAAGACCTTTGTGTCCGCACATACTCTCTTGTCCACAGAATGAGATGCAGATGGCGGTTTGAAATACACAGGCATTTTCGTTGTGTAGAAAATGGGGTGGAGGTAACTGTTCCTGGACAAGTTTTTAATCAAGATAGACAGTGCTGGTACCATATACGATGCAAATCTATCCTGCCTTCTACTTAACTTCAGACTAACATGGCTAACTAGATCTCATAATATTTTTTGGCAGCTTCTCTGCTGTCTAGGCAGTTTTAGACGCTTCTGTCTTAAGGCTCACTAGATTTCATAAAAGCATAGAAGGCAGCTGGCCCTCTGCAAATTATTCATTGGAGCAGCTAGAGTTTATGATTAAAAAAGAATTATCAATAAGAAAATCAGGACCTTTGTACTATGGAAAGAATAGATATATGCAATAGATACTCTGTTTTTATTTAGCTCCCATAGAAGGATATATTTTAGGAAAAAATATTGTGACTTCAGCAAGTCAAAGATTTGGGGACTGTTTTTACCTGTATTACAAAAGAAATCTCTGGGTTTTTTTGCCAAGACACACTTAACACAGAGCGGTACATGGAATAGCACAGAATGCTATTATAAATCCTGATGTTTGTTTTCTAGTTGATATAGACCTAAAATGGCAAGCCAGACATTTAAATATGACAAATATTTATAATTTCTAGATGGAGTACATTAAATCCATGTAACTGGAGGGTCTAACTCCTTGCTACTTGAATAAATCCAGGAAAATGTGGGGATTGTGTGACAATCATTTCATACTTGTGACAATCATTCAGTTCATTAACCATACAAATAATTCTTTCTAAATGTCGTATTTGAGGTGTCTGAGCAGGATTCCTGTAATCAGTCAGGCAAAATAAACTCATGCTTAGGGATTATTGGAAGGTAGATAGGCTAGAATTCTTGTATAGAAATGGTTTGCATGATGTCATAAATGTCTGCTTTATTATTCTTCCTGTAGTGCATGTTTGACAAAGGTTTGCTGGCTTACAAGGTTATTCAGTACAGTGAATGCACATTGTAAACTACTTCAGCAAAGAGATTTTTACATATGCTAATGACTCTCACTAAAGAGCAATTAATCACCGCAGGAATGCTCTAGTAAACTGTTTACCTGTCATGATACCCTGAATATGCAGTGCATATAAGGGCCTTGTAACACAGGACACTTGGAATATGTTTTATTTAGGTGGTAGCAAGCATTCCCAAGTTGTATTAAAAGTTAGAACATCATCTCAAAAGTCACACAGAAATCTTTACTATGATCTTGAACAGGACCTCCAGGTCACTGATTGTTGGTCTCAGCCCTGGCACCACACCAGGGCCATTTCAAAATCTCACCTCTTCCCCATATTTGCAGCTTGTAAAAACCATGTTTGCAATGTACTGGAGCCAATTCAGGACTCTGGTGAGGTCCTGGGGCTGGGACTGACAGACACTGCACTGGAGCTGTTTGAGACTCTGGTTCTGTCCCCAGTAGGGCTGTGTGAAGCCTTGGGTGCTGATTTGATTCAGAGGAGATTCAGCCCGATTCAGTGGCTAAATCTCTGAATTAGAGATTTGGGGGGCAGAGGTCAGGGGGCTCATGGAAGAGCCACCCCCGAGGCACTGGTGGGCAGAAGGGTCACTCCCAGCCCAGCAGCACCCGGTGAGCGGGGTCTTTTGGTTTTTTGAATTGCTGGGAGCTGGGGCAGGCAGGGCAGCCATTGAGAGCAAGCAGGGGATATGGCCTGTGTGACTCAGAGATTCAGCTGATTTGGCAGCAGCCAAATCTACTAATCAGATTTGGCTGAATCGATTCAGGACAGTAATGTGAATTCTAGCTGCTTCGCACAGGACTAGTCCTCAGGACTGGAATTGACAATCAGTTAATTGTGAGCCCTAGCCCCTGGACTGTAAATCGCTTTCATTGTCTGTGTGGAGCAATTGGAGGATAGAAGAACACATGCTACCTAACACAATATGGAGATACTCCTTGCATGAAAAGTGCTAACTTAGCTATGATATGATCACACCACATGTTTTACTCCTTTAACTCGTGGAGGCTTACATTTTAGGTGCAGTTAACATGTCCTGAGTATAATGTGCAACAAGGTCCTAAGACTGCATTCATAGCTGGACATGTAGATCTTGATATCCAAATCATAAGATCTGGGCTCATTTCCGAACTATTAAGTGTTTTCAGTGAAATCATTTGGTTTAACTTGCTGGATGCACATAATACGTAATATGCAATCTAAGCAAAATGACCTGTCCATAGTATTTTTTTTCAAAATGCTACAATGCCTTTATTTGGCAGAAGATTGAAGGATTGTTACTTCTTGGACAAGTGCATTGTAGTACATAACTTTAAAGAGTATATATATTTTTTTTCAAATTCAGAAGCTCCTATTATCATCACAGATTATTATATTCTAGCATTTCAGGAAACTTGTAGAAATGATTTTATACCCTTGAAATGCTCTTTAATGTCATGGAAAGAGAAAGGCTCAAAAAGAGTAATTATAGAGAACTATAGAAATAGTCCAGAGCTTTCAAATGATGATGAGTTCTGTCACTGAGCAGTGGATTAAGAAATGTATTAACATGAGTGAACCATTAAGAGAAATTATGTACAACAACATATAGTCTTCAGTCTTCACTATATTTAGAGTGGGAAAACTTGGGAATGCTGTAGTGTGTTGAATTACTTGTACATGGTGAATGTTCACCTCCTGTATGACTGAAGACTAATAATTCTGTAAGCAGTTTCTAAGCCAAGTTGGTTCTAAAAGCAAAGTAACTGAGTTAAAGAAAGCTTTATTGGTAAAATTGCTATATTCTTCATAGGCTCAGCCTTGAGTATTGGTTTAATTATACTGAAACTGCTCCAAGATGAGTGTTCCCAAACCTGGGCAGTCCATCTAGTGGGCAGTATCAAGGCCTTGAATGCTGAAGCACCCAGGACAAGCAAGCCCATGAACCAAGCTGCAAAGAAGACAGGGAGGCGAATTTGCAGATGAGGCAGTCATCTATTAAACACCTGCATCCGGAGCTGCCTGGCATGCATGGCTCCAATGAAAATCAGTCTGTGTTCTGGAAGAGCTCTCTGTGGAACATTTAGATTTCAGTGAATCAGAACATTTTAATAAATTGTGGGATTCTTTTCTGACCAACTCTGATTTAAAACCTAAAACCAAATATCCTAATGGTAACTACCAGCATATTTCTGCTAAAACTCAAGATGAGCTAAAATTGGATCTTTTTATCTTTCTTTATCTTCTCCAACCCTAGTGGTTTGGGTAAAATGGGATTCAGATCCAAATCGACCCTGATTTGGCTTGGAAAGAAAAATCACTCTTCTTAGCCCTTCTCTCCCTAATATCAGCCTAGGATTTTCTTTTACAGCTGTGTGTTTATTCTTCTTTTAGGCTTTCTATACTTCTGCTTTTCAGTCTTTTATATTTTATCCACTTCCAAAGAAAAAAAAGACAGAGGAAACTTTTGTCCTTAGTTAACTATCATACTTTGGTTTTATAATACTGGTTTCATTAGACAGTACAATATATTCTGGGATTTAAAAGCTCTGACGTTACTCTCATAGCTGGATGCCATGCATGTCCTTTTCCAAAAGTTGCCTAAAAAACTCCTATGTGCTATGGATCAGACTCACAAAGCGTGTACAGGACAGGTTGATTTAAGTTGTTCATCCATACAGGAATTTTATACTTTCTGTTTCTTTTCAGTTGATGGAGGTTGGTCTTGTTGGTCATCATGGTCAAAGTGCTCTGCAACTTGTGGAGGTGGACATTATATGCGAACTCGTTCGTGCACAAACCCAGCCCCAGCCTATGGAGGGGATATCTGCCTTGGACTCCACACTGAAGAAGCACTTTGCAACACGCAAACCTGCCCAGGTATGGCAAATCCATTCAATGCCTCTTTCGTTTCACTATACCACACAATAGGCCTGATATAATCCAGTCTGTTCAGTCCAGTACATTACCATTTTATCAACATGCTAAACATTGATGGGAAAATTATTTCTACCCTTTGGTATGTGTACCATCGGCTCCCAATGAATTCCCTGTTAATGTACATATAAATCTATGGGTTTAGCCCATAGATCAGTCTCTAAAAAAAATCTCATCATGTTACATTGGGACTATTAATTTAGTTATTAGCTCAGTGTCTGGAAAGACACTTAATTACAGCACCCCAGAAGAACTCCCCAGTTAAAATACAAAAATAGGCATGGCCAATAAGCTTTCTTAGGCAACATACTCCCCAGGTGAAAGTCATTGTAACACAAGACTTCAGTGAAGTTTCCTATATCTACCACTTAAGGACCTGACATTTGATCTTCGTGAAAAACCACATATGCACACACGAGAGAGAGAGAGCGAGAGAGAGCAGGGACATGTAATCCCAATCTCTCCCACTTCTCCCACTCCTGAATACTGCTCCCTGCCTGCCAACCCTTTCTGTAGGGAGTTTTGCAAGAAGGGGACAAAGTGCACTGCAACCTCCTTTGCCGATTACAGGAATGCTATCCTTTGGAAAATGCTTTCCTAGATTGCAGGAACTGGAGGACAGAGTCTGCATCTTTTTTATGTATTTGTACAACATTTAATATAATGAAGCCCCTGTACACTATTGCAGTCAGCAGCGGGAGCTATTAGATCATGGCATTTTCTTTAATTCTGATTACCCCTTGAGCATTACCAAGTTAACCTAGATATTTGAAAAACAAGGAAAACTATAAATGTAAATGATAAAAATGTGAATAAAAAAAGAACAGAAATAGAAAGTAAAAAATGTTAAGTTGTGGTCTTGGAGGCTAGAAGTGTGCTAGCTTTCATAGCTAATAGAAGAAAAGGGAATGCTGTAGCTAGTATTCACATCTGCCTAGTGCTGACTCCCCTGGTTGAGTAGGCATCCTTTTCCATTGGATCAGTCATAAACAGGCTTCAGCACAAGTAGGGAAACCAAGGCTTGAACTCACCTCTGGAGCTGCTGTGACAGGCCACAACCAACCTGCTACTGCACTCCTTCAAATAACATAAATGATAAATGTCAGGGTAGATAAACAACTGAGAATTTTTTTTTTCTTTCTGTTTTTCTGTGTGTCTTTCTTGCTGGTTTATTGCTTACATTCAATAGTGTCTGTTCTTGATCATCAGAGAAAGAAATGTCTGCTAGCAAGTGTGCTGTTCCATTGCATTAGCTGCTTCACTGAGGGGGCTGTTATATTTTATCACACATGCTCACTTCTCATGTGAGGGCACAAGGCCCAAGTGTATGAATTTACACATGGTATTACCCGTACCAAACTGCAATTACAGTTCATTTCCTTTTCTGAGAACAGTGGGTCTTGCAGCCAAATAGAATAGCACTTACTTTGTCAAAATTACAGGGAACTTAACTCCCCACTTTGGCTTTTTAAAAAATGGGAAAGAGAACTCAGTTGACGATTTGATTCCTCAAGTGGGTTGGAGTATATTTGTACATAAAAATTAGCACAGCAGCCTCAGATCCTTAAGGCATTTCTTGAAAGGTCAGAACTGTCATGTTCATTGTGCTGTCTCCAGTATTATAGTACTTTCTCCTGTAGTGCTGTTATTGTTAAGGGTCTGTCAGCATTTACATTAGAAATGCCAATTTTCAGGCATTTATAACTTATGTTCCTTAGATGATTTTGACCTGAATGTTAACCCAGTACCAAACAGCAAGCATTTATTTTCTGTGTGAATGCCTTTTTAAAGGCTTAAAACATCAGAGAATGAAACACTCACATGTTTCTGGGACTTTGTTAATATTCTGCTCTCAGCAGAACTAATAAGTCTATCCATAGCATCAAACTATGGTGGCTACAACGACGCTGTTAGGGTTTGGCAATTATTTGAGCCTAAGGGCCATATAGGGAGTTTTGGGGAATTGTGAGCTGGGTCAGAACTGCCCTCCACCCCCAGCAACAGTATACCAAACTTCCCTAGGTGGAGGGTGGCAGGGAGGGAGCTAGTGTGGGCAGCTTCAGCAGGTTCAGCTTCCAGCCCACCCTTCTACCCTGAGGAGGAGCTTGGGCAGATGCCCCAATCCTCAGCACAGATCTGTCAGCTATGTCCACAGCTGATTCCAGCACACACCCAGTGCTGCTTCCAGCACAAGCAGTGGGAGCTGCTGTAAGCAGAGTGGACATCCTGTAGGTGTGGAACAGTAGGGAGGGGGAGAGGAGGCAGAAAAAGGTGGTCTTGCCCATAATGAACAGCAGCAGCTACTGCTGAGAAAAAGCAGGACCCAGCAGCAGGTATGGTTGCCACTGCTGGAGCCTTCATGGCTGCGGCCAGCAGGAGCCATCACAGGGGCTGCTTTGTGACTTCTACCTGCTGCCACCACCCCACACCACCTTGGTATGCCTCAGGCCTGCAGGGCAGTGGCAGCAGCAATAGGAAGGAGCCACAGGGGAGCCCCAGCACAGGTTCCAGGTGACTGCAGCCAGAAGGGCCTTGGCAGCAGTGAGGGCACCTGGCACTGGATCCTGCTTTTGCCTGACACTAAGCAATGGCTGCTGCAGGCCAACTCTCTTTGTCTCTGTCTCCCTCCCCCCATGCTAGAAGCAGTGCCAGGCAAGTGCCAGCATCAGCTGTGGATGCTGTCTGCAGGTTCTCACTGGGGATCAGGGCCTCCACCTATATCTGCAAGTGACATTGCTGTATCAGCTGCCGTCCCAGGCAGTCATCGCAATCCCTAGTGGGAACTTATAGACAGCATCCACAGTAAAGCCAGCGCACGCCGGTGGGGTGGTAACTGGTGTAAGCTGTGGGTGGGGATGAGATGTCTTACACAGTGCAGCTGCTTGAGAGGCCTGCTCCATATGTCCACAGGTCTTAGGACTTCACAGCCACTGACCTACAGGCTGGATAAAATCAGTTGGTGGGACAGGTCATATTTTGCCTGTACCTGCTCTAAGTGGAAATGGAGAAATCTAGTTCTGGTTCTGGAGGTCTGTGGAGCATCTTGGACTGCTATTCTCATTTTGCTTCCTGAAAGTTAGTTGCTTTAATATGACTAAATCCTTAAGGCTCAGGAGTACATGTTTATATTGCCATGCAGAACATGCCTTTTTACTACTACAGGGTTTATAAACATATAGTCTAAAAATATATATTGTTAGAAATCTGTTGGTTTTACAGGATTGAGGATCTTTTTGTTTTAGACTGTGGAACAGCAGCTGTTAAATATAAGCAGTATATGTTAGAGATGTGCAAAGTATGCACCATAAAAACTAAAGCTACGTGAGATTACCTGGTTTCAGATTCTTCTAATATATTATTTGATATATATCTAAAATCACTCGTAATAAAACTTTTACAACACTTGCAAAATAGCCAGAATTTATTGTAAATGTACTTGGATCCAATTTCTAGAAGACTTGAACTGATTTATAATTTTGTTTTGCAAGACATGAAATTTGTGGGTTGTCTTGGTTTTGATACAAAACTGTTTTGACACTCAATAGGAAAATCTGAGTTTGGGGTCAATTAAGTCAAATCAGATGCACAAAGCACAATTCAGGTATAAACCCAGGAAGATTATCGCTGAAGAAAATGAAATAAATGAGTTTAACACAGCTCTGTCTACTACCAAAGATGAAACCTCAAAAAAAATCAATGAAGGCAGGGCTCACACTTGTCTTGTAAGAAAGATGTGAGCTGAGTAGATTCACAGCATCTTATATAGATCAGATAACTGCACTTAATTTAAGAGTGATATTCTGAGATCACACAGAGATGGCATGGTGTGAGAATAAAAATCCCTTCAATAAAATTATATAGGCAGTGGAACAAAGCGAAAGAAGCAACAGAGGTTGGTAATGAGCTAAACCTGATGAAGAGAAACAACAACTGGAGATAAGATCTGAGATATAAGAAAATGCTTTATGATTTCAGGAGGGAAGAACAAGGACAGAATAAAAAGAAGGTGTCTGTAAGAGGCTGCTACTTTGTATTTAAAAAATACTCCACATCAGACACAGAACCTGTATTTCTCTACTGCTACTATGCAAATTAACAAATTGTCATTGCCTTGCAGAGTTGTGGTAAGCTTCCTGTTAGGTAGCCACACTTTCTCTCGAGCTCAGTAGAGGGACCAGTAACATCCATCAGGCTATACACTCAGACACAGAGAAATCAAAATAATAATACACCTATGACAAATACACCAACCCACTGCACATTTACACTGCTAGTCTCTAAATTGCAAAGGACAATAACGCATTTTCTGTGGCGTCTGCCACATATGGTTCCGATCTTCATCTGAACTAAAATGGCACTGTGTGACTAAAGTGGTTCACTTGCCACCTCCAGAATGTCCTGATCTAGAGAGTAATTCTTTGCTCTGGATTCATGCAGATCTAACCCTGATAGTCACTGTTTCTCTCCCTTTTTAACTGCTGCAGACAGCTGGTCCGACTGGTCTGAGTGGTCTGATTGTGACTCATCTGGAGTCCAGTTCCGTGTTCGTCAGTGTATTATTTTATTTCCTGTGGGCAACCAGTGTTCTGGGAATGCCACCGAGAGTCGAGCCTGCATTTTCGATTCCAACTTCATACCAGGTGAGACAAAAGTCCTTTGTAAAGACTGAGTAGATCGGCTCCCAGAATTTCCGAGATGAGCCCTAGCATTCACCTCTGCTTCAGAGAGCAGAGGGAGCTAAATCCCAGAAATGATGGAAACTGCCTGGTGCAAACATGTAGATGGGGAAGGCAGCTGTACAGTTTGTTTCTCACCGCCTCACAGACACTCCTTCACCACTTGGGAGCTGTGTGGTCTTACTCATGCCTGCAAACTTCACCACAACTGGCTGCCTCATACTCTACATTTGTGGGTTTGCCATCATGTCCCTTTATAGCGGTTACCACTTGACAAGAATACTGCAGTTCTCTATGCACAAAAAGTATGACCAGCTGCTCAATGTCCAGGCAGACACAGCCTCTCGCTTTTATACTTCTGCCCTGTATTGGCAACTGTTCAGAGGTCTGAAAAGGTCTCTTCCCACCCAGGGCTCCTCACAGACATCATCCGTCTTTAGAAAGATAGATTACGGTGGCCCACATCCTCCAAGAAGTAGACGTAGTCTACATCCCATCCAGCACTTAACAGATAATAATTAATAATAATGCCACATGCATCTCACTCAGGAAAACTTTCTGGGATATCTGAGTCCATTTGCAGGCTGCTGAATTTCCCATATATTCAGTAAATGCAGTCACTGCAGATCTTATGCCAGTTGGTTCACATCTTCTTAGCAGTGCTACTACAGCAATAATAAGAAGAGAGGTCATATTCATGGAAAGTGACTTTACATTGATTTGACATCCTGGCCTGCTAAAACCCTCATGGAAAAGTCTTAAAGTTCTTAATAAAGATGAAACCAGTAGAGTTCTGTAGACATTAAAGAAGATTCTGTATGTCTTATATGATTGCATTAAATAGAAACATAATCCTTAGGTGGTGCAAATGCAGCGTTTTTCTCTGCCTCAATAGAGGCCTGCCTCCAATCTCATTGAAATTCATGTCAAAGTACCTATTGGCCACACTCAAACAGGACAGGATATTAAATACATGGGAACAAAGGTGGATTTAAGGCTTCTGTACAACTTCCAAATTCTGAGTCCTGGGTCTCTCAGAGGCTTCAAAAAGTTATTCTGTAGACCTCTCCCTTAAGGAAATTGGCTGAACTATTGTTATATAAACTTCTGTAATTTCTGTAGCTTCCTAAACTTTAATTTATTGCTGCTCTGGAATGAGTAGTGAGGTTTCCACTCATTCACTCTGCTTACATTTCATCAGCTCATAGTCAAGCAATGGAGAATGGGTGACATCAGGGATCCTGGTTTTCTGTTTAAAAATCCCAGATTCTCTGATTAAAACCCCTCAAATCCATGTTTTTCTTGCAAGTAAAATGAAACACCAGTATATGTATAGGTATCAGTTGAACATAATGTTTTATTGATAGATTTACAATTTTAAAGACATTTGGAAGCTTACTGCTGCCTCAGTCATTATAATAAATTATAGATACCTATATATATTGCTATTTGATTTTGTGGGTTTTTAATAATATAAAATCAGAGCTCCACCTACCCACTTTGTTCACCAACATGTGGGTCCAGCTGCCACTGTCCCTGCAGCTGTTTTGTGGTGCTGAGCAGCCTTAATATGCTGGTGCCCTGTCATTGCCCTTCACTTCCAAACTGCAGCCCTCCCATCCCTTCTGATACCCCTCACTCCCAACCCATAGCCCCCCAATTCCCCAGCCCTGCTGGTGTACGTCACCCCTGACCCACAGCCCCCAGGTCCCCGCCCCCCCAGCCCTGCCGGGGGGGACCCCAGCTGCCAGGGCTATGTGGCCCAAAAGCCGCAGCTAGTGTGGCGTATGGAGCCTTCCCCTAAGGTGGCAAAGCTGAGCAGAGCTCATGGTGGGCAGGGATGGATGTGGGCTGTCTGCTGAGGGCTTAGGGCTCCCTGCCCTGCTATCTGGTTCCTGGGGCCTCTGCGGCCCAGCGGGCAGGACCTAGCACAGGAAAATGGAGTAGGGCAGGGAGACTTGGTGCCACTGCTACTGCTGCCATGACCCCTGCACCAGCCCTGCCACCATAGCAAGGTGCCCCCTGCCCTCCCAGCAACCTCAGGGGGCACAACTCCATGCACCATTGCCAGGTGGCCAAGGGACACTTTATCATGGTGATGTAGCTAGTGTGGGGATCGTGGAGGCCGTGGCACTGAGCCACTCCCCTGCCCTCCCATGCTGGGTCCCACTCTCTGGTCTATGAAAGCCCCCAGTAGGAGTGTGGCAGGGTAGGGAGCTGCACACACAAATCTGGGGGAGCTGCTGGGTGGGGAGTGAGTCCCCCTGGCATTCCCCAGACAAGCCTCCCATGGCTCTCTTCCACTCCCCTAGCCCGGCCCCGCAGCTGTGCATTCCCATCCAACAAGCAGCACCCCCAGCCCTAGCCACCAACACTGCCGCATTTTTTCCCTCACCATGGCTGCCTCAATCTGCTCCCAATGCATCACCTATGCCCCCTCCTCGACTTACATATAGGCAGCTAGGGGAACTGCTCTCCACTGCTGTCTGCCTGCACTGCTGGCCATTTGCATGTGTGTGCCCCCTGCATCCCACTCCTTCCATCCTCAAGCAGCCCCTTGCAGGCTGGAACTGGGCCAGTCTGCAAGGGGAAACTTGTGATTTCCTGTGCTTTTCTCCATAAAAGGAGAAAATCCAGCTTCCAGGGCTGTGACCCAACAGCTGCTGTGTCCAGAATGGAGCATGTGCCCCCCTCAGGAGAAAATCCATGATTTTCTCCTTTAAGGGAGAAAATCTGCTTTTTTTCCACAGCAAATGGAAAACCCAGATCCCTTGTAACAAATGAGACACTTCACACAAGCCTTTAAGACCTTCATGTCTCTCCCTTTTGTTCCTGCCAGCTTTGTGGGCATTGTGTAATGTAACCAGACATTGCTCCTCTAACCAAGCGTTGAAAAATTGTCATGAAGCTGGAATTTTGCCATTCCGCACCCCCAGGAGGTCTCACCTGCATGTGTTTTGGCAACTTCTTAGCTTCTTAGTGCACAACTCTCTACTGGTTCAAATCTGAAAAACTCCATTGACCTTCATGGAGTCATGCTGATTTTTGCCAGCTAGAAATTTTGCTACTCGATATGACAACGTTTTGTGTACCCTTTTCATTCTGTTTAATTTAATGTCTGCATTTCTGACTACGTTAGCTACCTAAGATAACTGGTTTGGTATTTGATTATTTCAGAACTTGGAGGATATCAGAATACATGCTCCTCCTGTTTGCTTGACTTGAGTGTATAAAATATTGGTACAATAGTGGTGTATATGGAAATCTTTTCATACGGTCCCCTGCTCTTTGAATAATCCTGTCTTAGAACATTAAATACCTTTGGCTTTGCCGCAGGTCCTTAACTCCCACATGATCATTAAATACCTGACAAGACAATCAGGTCACATATTATTCTTAGCATCTATGGAAAGTCACTGCTGCACTATATTTTTTATCACTGCTGTCTTTTAATCCACAAAACAATATGGGTGGCCACATCACATTGCTATTAGCAATATTTTTTGTCTCTGTATACATAAAAAGGCAGTAGTCTATCCACAGAAAAAAAATAAATGTCATATTCCTTTGTCATTTCAAATTTAATTATGTTTGCTCAGTAAGTAACTCTTTTCCTTGCGACTTAAAATAAATGCAGTACAGCTCTATGATGAGACCGACAAGTTTAAACAATGTTTGTTTTTATAACTGGTGTGCAGTGAGTAGGAATAAATTTGAATCCAATAACAGTTTTGTTTTTCATCCAAAACAAATGAAAAATCAGCATGAGAAGCAGCACTCCCATCTAACGTGTTTTTTTTCATCTTGCCAAGAGTTTCAAACAACGTAGCAACATTCAGATGCTATGAGTGCCCAGCTGATCATATTTAAAATACATGTAGTCTTGTGAAAAGCACTTTAAAATGATTGAAATGAGGAATGCTCAATTAATAAGCTGTTTTATTATGTTGCTGAAATTTCTTCCTAAAACAGCTTTCTGATCCCCATCCTATTCCCCTTCAGACCATGTCATCTTTCTGGATTGCATTGGACTGTTCTTTGTTAATCTTGCAGCTCACTGCCCCTCATCTATCAAGTCAAGTGTATGATACCCCTCCTCTTTCATTCAGTATTCCCCTTCACCTCATGTCTGCCCTGTTCTCTAATTGTAATCCACCTCACCTTTGCTCAGCCAATTATGCAAGGTGTTTGCCTCTCCCTTCATCTCCTTTTTTCCTCTCTGCTTTTCTCAACACTTCTTCAGTACAATTCCCTATGCCTGGCATAACCTCCTCTCATCATTCAGCCCTCAAATAATGACCCACCTCAACATTACATCATCTCTATCCCCTGAGTTTCCCAATGCAATTTTGGCTGCTTTTCTTCTGGATGATTAACTGCCTGGGGCAGGGATTACCAATGTCTTGTCCAGACAGACTGCACTCTCAGCACCTAACAAACAATAATAATAATATTTTGTCTGGACTGGTAATTTTTCCTTTTGAAATCCGCCAGGGTTGATTTCACAACTGAATGAAGATGAAAAAGTATGGTTCAATTTAATTAAATGGTTTGAGGCCTGTTGGATTTGCAAAAGTCACTAATCTTTGTTTCACATCTAGTAACACAATATATACTTCAGCATAAAACCAGCCTGGAGCACAGACTTAATTTGAAAGCCAGGTCATTAGAGTATCCGTTATTCTCTTTTTCTCTGCTACCAGCCTTTCCTTGATGTTTCTGAGAAGTCCTTACCACCACCCCAAATACCTGTCAAAACTATACTGGTATCTACTTCATTTAGCCTTTAAATACAAGAGGTCAGATTTGAATCCGATTCTTAGGCGTGTAAGGGCCAGGTTCTAGTCCGTCTCTTAGGTGTACAAGTGGATTTAGGCATTTTAGTACAATCCTATTTCACCCTGCTAAAATCTGAGAAAAAACAGTTAATGCAAAATATGGTTTGGTCATCCTCCTCACTGCTTTTCTGTGACTTGGTCTTAAGGGTCAGAGAGTAGTGGGTTGTAAATAGATGCATTTGTGGATTTCCAGGGAGTATAGCAGGGTGGAATAGAATTGCACTTACGTGCCTTAGATGCCCGACTGGTGGTCCCAAGAGTGCAGACTTTTAACTCTCCTTATAAAAAAATTATCACGTCTTTTGCATTCTTTCTGGGAGAGAGCTGTCTCTTCAATTGGTTTTTTAAAAGCCTTTTAATATTCAGAGGCATATCTGGCCACTTCTTTGTCAGAAGTGACACATAGGGCAGTCTCAATGACTAGGGTGCCAGTGGCAGTGGCTGCCAGGTTGTTAGTGCAGCAGCTGGTGTTTTTGTGCCCCACTAACTCAGTGCGTGTGGCCCTAGTCACCCCTCCTTAACTACTCTGCTATTGTGCATGTTAATTGAAGCTTTCCACAACTCACTTGAGATGTCAATCTCCTGCTACCACATAGTAGAATAAGTCACCCCACCAGGGCCAACCATCTGTACAGAGATCAGTATTTAAAGCAAAGTGTGGAGTGGCCCTGATTGTTTGGTGAGCAACATTAGAGGACTGTTTTGCAACTGTTCCCCATTATAGTTGCCTAAATAGTAACAGCAAGGCTCAGAATATTCAGCAGGTTGTTTGGATTGCCTTAGCTTCTGAATTTCTCAAGACCTATGCCAAAGCTGTTGAGGTCTTCCTTTTTCCTTTGCCTAATGTTTTTTCCTCTATTTTATTCATCTTCTGTCTGTTAATCTCGACTTCCCCTTATCCAGCCTTTCCTTTCCCCCATGTCCTCAGGCCTCTTTTCTGTTCCTGTTCTCGTCACATTGAAATTCTACACACTTCCTAACTGATCTCTCCAAGCCTTTTCTCAGCTGCAGCCATACCCTACTACCATAATTGTGTTCACTTATTTTCTCACCACTTGCTTTTTCCTTTGTTGCTTCTTTCTTTTGATACTACCAGGCTGTTTCTTCTCTTTTCTGAAGTAACCCAATGTTTTCTGAAGTGACTTTCAAAATATCAGCATGACGGTCCATCTTTTCTTAGCAGCCTGTCTTCATTTTGTATGCTGCTTGGGCTAACATTTGAAAATCTAGGTCCATTGACATCAGTGGAGGCTTAGCCATTGACTTCTTCAGAGCCTAGGCCTGCAGAATATTTAAGAGGTGGAGAACACACAGAGTTTTAGATGGAAACTTATCTATTAGAGATTGTGGACAGCTACTGAGGAACCAGCCATGACTTGTGATAGCAAGAAAGTTGTGGGTTATGGAATTGGTAGTTTAAGATTCTTGCTTAGAGCTATCACAATTCCAATCTTTTCAAATACAGCAAAGATACAGACTCAGTAGCATAACTGATGGTCTGGTGACTGGGGCAGGAGCCATAGTCAACACCTTGATGGAGGACCACAAAAATAAAGTCCACCACAGTGGTGGCTGGATGCACTGCCACAGTCAGCACCACATCAGCCTGGCATTGCCCCATGCATCACAACTGTCCTATTATGCTTCTGTACTATAGATTGATTTAGAAGTAAAATTTTGTTAGTCTGGAACCAAGGTTCAAGAAGTTGATGGTCTTCATTAATGAAGAGATACAAAACTCATCTGAACTGGAATTACCAGGAGTCATAGATTCATAGATGTTAGGGTCCGAAAGGACCTCAATAGATCATAAAGTCCAACCCCCTGCATAGGCAGAAAAGAGTGCTGGGTTTAGATGACCCCAGCTAGATGCCTATCTAACCTCCTTTTGAAGACCCCCAGGGTAGAGGAGAGTACCACCTCCCTTGGGAGCCCATTCCAGACCTTCACCACTCTAACTGTGAAGAAGTTCTTCCTAATGTCCCATCTGAATCTGCTCTTGCTAGCTTATGGCCATTATTTCTTGTAACCCCCAGGGGCGCCTTGTTGAGTAAAGCTTCACCAATTCCTTTCTGTGCCCCCATGATGAACTTATAGGCAGCCACAAGGTCACCTCTTAACTTCTCTTGTAGAGGCTGAAAAGGTCCAGGTTCTCTAGTTTTTCCTCATAGGGCTTGGCCTTCAAGCCCTTAACCACACGAGTGGTCCTTCTCTGGACCCTCTCCAGGTTATCCACATCCCTCTTGAAGTACGGCACCCAAAACTGCACGCACTATTCCAACTGCAGTCTGACCAGTGCTCGATAGAGGAGAAATATCACCTCCTTGGATCTGTTCGTCATGCATCTGCTGAAGCATGGTAAAGTGCCATTAGCTTCTCTGATGACTTCATCACACTGACAACTCATGTTCATCCTGGAGTCCACGAGGACTCCAAGATACCTTTCCGCTTCCATGCCTCCAAGCAGGTCATTTCCTAGGCAGTAGTTATGCTGGACATTTTTCCTCCCTAGGTGCAGCACTTTGCATTTCTCCTTGTTGAATTGCATTCTGTTGTTTTCTTCCCATATGTCCAACCTGTCCAGGTCTCCTTGTAGTTGTTCCCTGCCCTCCGGCGTATCCACTTCTCCCCACAGTTTTGTGTCATCCACAAACTTGGACAAAGTACACTTCACTCCCTTGTCCAAGTCACTGATAAAGACGTTGAAGGGTATCGGTCCAAGGGCCGAGCCCTGCGGGTCCCCTCTGCCCACACCCTTCCAGGTCGATATCGACCCATCCACTACAACACTCTGGGTAGGACCCTCTAGCCAATTCGCCATGCACTGGACTGTGTAGTCATCTAAGTCACAGCCTCTTAACTTGTTCACCAGTATGGGGTGAGATACTGGGTTGAAGGCCTTCCTGAAGTCTAAGTAAATGAGGTCAACCCCTACTCCTGTGTCCAGGCATTTTGTAACCTGGTCATAAAAAGAGACTAGATTAGTCAGGCATGATCTGTCTGCTATGAACCCATGCTGGTTTCCCCTAAGCATAATTATTCCTGCCGGGTTCTTGCAAATTTGAGCCTTGATAATTTTTTCAAAGACTGCCTAGGATGGAGGTGAGACTGACTGGCCTATAGTTGCCTGGGTCCTCCTTCTCCCGCTTCTTGAAAATGGGGACCACACTGGCCCTTTTCCAGTCCTCCAGGACCTGGCCCATGTGCCATGAGTGTTCAAATATTCCCGCCAGTGGCTGTGCAATGATATCGGCCAGTGCCTTCAGTACCCTCAGATGGAGCTCATCCGAGCCTGCCGACTTAAACGCATCTGCTTCCTCTAAGTGACTCTGCACCATCTCAGGGTCTACGCTTGGTAGTTTGGCGCCCTGCTGCTGACTCTCTACAATCCCAGTGAGAGACTTGTCTTGCCCCTCGCTTAGGAACACTGAGGCAAATAACTCATTGAGGAGTTCAACCTTGTCTCCCCTGTCTGTCACCAATTGCTTATGCCCATTTAGTGGAGGTCTTATTCCACCCTGGGCCTTCCTTTTACTCCCTATATATCTAAAGAACAATTTTTTGTTATCCTTAACTTGGAATGCCATCCTCAGCTCCATGGTAGCTTTGGCCTGTCTAACTGCCTCCCTACAAGCGTGAGCAGAGGAGGTATACTCCTCTTTAGTAATCT